>CM042067.1:12868435-13194909 GCA_023512825.1 Liposcelis brunnea
ATAGAGATTACGACGTACTCGGACGTTGACGAAACAAAATCCGGCCATCGTGAAAGCTGATTGTATGATGACTGCTAAGGATAAGGCAGGTGGAAGGAGTGGCAGCGGCTCGGAAACGTTTAAGATTAACAAAACCCAAACGATTCCTAATAATGGCAAGGAGACTACGGACACCCAGACTAAAGTCCTGAAAAAAGAAATAATAATAATAATTAGATTTTGACTTGAGATTAAAATTTAGGGTTTCGGGATTCTTTGAGATATTCCAATCATCAAAGAAAAGTGAAGCCGATATCATTTTTTACACGAATATAAACTCATGCTAGAAAGAAAAATGGCGTCGATCTCTGCCATCATTGGAATCATATACTACATTGCCAAACAGGCAAAATTTTTTTGTGAAAAATATTTTTTAGAACATTTTTAAATACTGATGTTTTAGAAATCGGCGTTTAAGTTAAGCTTAGCTTAGTTTAGATTTTATTAATAGCTTCAATTTATTGGCAGCAAAGAAACCCTGAATTGATAAATATGTTACCTTAAATTTCCGTAGCCCAATACATGATCCTTTAATGTAAACGCCGCTTTTATAGACAGCATTAATGTAATCAGAGTAACAGCCACTGCTAGTGATACAGGTCCCACTAAACTCCAAACGACTGATTCGTAAATAGACAGCCAGCAGAAGTAAAAATTTCCATACTGATCAGCTCTTACTCCAACGGATAAACCGACAATTATGGCAGGTAAAGCGTAGCCCAAACAATAATAAAATCTCATTTGGCCGTGGTTTACATCACGGAGCTCTGTCAACATTCTGTGTAAATGCAATGAATCAACTAGTATCCATGAAAATGACGATAGCCAAAAATAATGAAGGAACATGGCTATCATTTTGCATGGGAATTCATGTTCTAACAAATCTCTTCGTAGTTTTAATGCTGCGAAATAAATCACTTCGCCGCATAAAATGCAGAAGACTACGTTTTTATGTATGGAATTTGAGTTAGTTGATTTTCCTCGTATGCAGCATAATATGAGTAATGAGGCGAAAAGAAGAGTGATGGAGATGGAGAAGCCTATGTATGTTACTAAGTCTTCTAGGAACGTGGGCTCAGGTATATACTGAAATAAAAGATTACATATTTAATTATGATAAAGAAAACTAGTTTTAGCAGCCTAAAAAAATAAATTTTACCTCTAAATCAACAACGTCAAGCAAAACCGCAAATGTTGACAAATGATAGCAAGTGCAATTAACTAGGTATGGTTCTAGTTCGTTGTAATCTTCAGGTAGTTCTGTATGGCAACCAGATCTGGACCACTCTCCGTAGCTAAAATTAAATAATGAATTGAGTTTTTGACAAATTTTACGGTACATTATTTTTTTTATGTAAAAATTTACCCTCTAGCAGTGGTCCAATGAACACATTGAGGATTGGATCTAATTGGCTGTTTATTGTTGTCCAGCCACATTCTAATTCGAATAGGAGACGATAAACGAATTTCGCTCAAAGATTTGTAAACGAAAATATCGCTCTCTTCATCTTCATCTAAAAGAAGGATAAAAAAATATCTCCATTTAATTTTTTTCCCCTTATGGAAAATTTTCGACTGTTTTTTTACTCACATTGTTGCTCTAAAGTTACTGGCACAAGCACAGAGAACGATAACACTCCAGACCCAACTTTTAATTGTATACCCCATCTTTTAGTAACTGTTTCGTCGTATCTTTCGGGAAATAGATCTCCAGCCTGTTTATACAACGCATATCCCATTACAGCTTTTCTGTCCGACGTTTTAGATTCCGGTAAATCACCTTTTAAAAAAAAATCAGTAGGTCAGTAAATAAAATATTTAAAAAAAAATATAATGAAGGTCTTACCTGGCTTAAAATTTTTAATGCCTAAAAGATTTAAAGGAATCATAATTTTACTGTTAGGATCAAAATTCCTTTTATCTCTGAGGTAATTATTATATTTTGGAAATACAATCGCTGGGCTTGGCTCTCCACCTCCATGCCTCATCGAACCCGTCAAATCCGCCTAAAATAAATTTGCAAATAATTTAATAATTTTTTGTGGCACGGTTAGAATTTTGGATTTATAGTTTCGAAAATTCCTCTAGATGGCATAGCGGAACTATCAATCGGTTATAAATAATGAAAAAAATTAGGTAGCTGGTGCTAGCGACAATATTGGCATCTACCAAACACACTAGCATTTTCTGAAAGATTTTTCTTAAAAATTAAAATGATTTTGGAAATTAACGCCATCAAGTAGAATTTTCACAAACAAATGATCCGCTGTTTTCACATCTATTAGCACAAATTATTCTTTTACCTCTAAAGATGGATGCAGGAACTGTGAAGTATCAGGTAAAATAACTTTTTCTTTTTCTCCGTTCACTCCTTCAGTATCAGCGCTTTCATATCCGAAGACACTGGCAGTAGTCACAACATCCAAACCAAGAACTAAAACAAAAAATTTTTAGATTAAAGATTAACACCATTTTTCTTTTCAACCCCAGAGAATTCAACTACTTACCTAAATTTGGAGTTACAATTTCAAATGGACTAGTATAAGTATCTCCTTGGCTGATCGTAAGAATCGATAAATAATTTTCAATGTCGCTTAGTAAATCAACAGGATATTCATTAATCAATTCTGCTATTCTTCTCCAATGATCTGAGTATTTGACGTCCAAGATGACGTTAGCAGCCGATACCAAATTCTAAAAACAGAAAAGTATTTTATCATTTTGAAAAAAAACAAAAGCAGAATCTTTTGAGAATTAAAAAAAAAAATCTTACCAGAATGTAGTCTTTATCTTGACTGTGCGTTAAATTTAGCCCTGATAATTGAAGTTCGTATTTAATGAGCCTGCTTAAAAGTTGCTGGGTTATAAGCACATCAGCTCCATGTAAATTAGTTGTTAAGTTCGTTGCTTTATTTAAATCAGAGGCTACTTTGACTGCTACGAAAGTGTTGACGAAAAGCTCTCTAGCTTCTAGTTGACTCAACTATACAAAAAAAATCGATAATTAATGATTTTATGATTTTTAAAATTTTTAATAATTAATTATTTTATTTACCACTTTTCTGAGATCCAAAAATCGGGTAGAGGTGCAATTAAAGAGATCAGGGTCGTCCCAAGATGAAATTTCGCCGTTACAAAGTCTCGAAGCTTTTCCCATTGAGCCAGGTGGGCAAGTGGCAGTAGCCAAATCTCCGAACGGCGTTCTATCCCACCAAAGTCCGGATCCGAAACTTCTAGGACATGCATCGTAAATAACTTCACACCCGCGAAGTGTGACTTCTGCGTAAGGATTGGAGCAACTATCACAACGCCGGCCTATGACTCCTTGGCGGCATTTGCATTGCCCTGTGGCTTCGTCGCATTTTGGGCTAAACGATCCAACGGAATAGCATTCGCAAGGTAGACATCTTTCAGAACCAAAAGGTTGATAATGATTTTCCTACAAATAAAAAAAAATTTTAATTATTATTTCCTTTATCTTAATCAAAAATAAAAAGATAAATACTCACATTGCAATAGCATTCTCCAGTTGTTCTATTACAATCGGGATTATAGCCGAATTCAACGTTACATTGACACGGGCCACAAACTGGATATCCCCACCATGAACTTGGACAAGGCTGATCTACTTTTTTCTCGCAATACTCGCCTGTAAAAATATTTTTGGAAAAAATTAAAAATCGGACTAAACAAAATTGAATTTTTTTAATTCGGCACAAACCTGAAAATTCTTCCGAATCGCAAGAGCAAGTATATCCCTTCCCGACGGTATTATTCCTTAAGCATTTGCCGTTATTTTCGCATGGATCGTATTGACATACATCTGAGCAACGATTTCCAACCCAACCGCGATGACAAGAACAAGTTGAATGTTCCCAATGATCGACGCAATCACTATGAACGGGACATTTTGAGTCCGCGCAAGTCGAAGTGGATGAACATCCTTCAGATACATTTTCTTCAACAGTCGGTTGTTGTAATGAGGATTGTTGATTTCCTACTTTAACATCCTGTAAATTTTTTTTTTTAAAATTAATTTTCTTAGCCAAAATTATATTTTAGCCACTATTAAATATTTACCTGGATGCATCCATCAAAATATCCGTAATCGGAACTCAAACTAACGTAAGTAGCATCTGGGCCACCGATTAAAATTTTCCCAACGTACAATCCTTGAACTTTAGCGTTGAATGTTTTCGTAACTTCCCGTTGGCCGAAATCTAAACTCAGCCAAACATCGTTCGACATCCATTTGGCTTCTAAATGATGCCATACTCCGTCGTTGACTATTCCTTGATTCAAGTTAATAACTTCTCCGTTGTATGTGTATTCTAAATATCCATTTTTCAACTAAAATAAAAAATTAAATATAATCAGACTTGAATTTATACATTCAAAAAAAATTGCACTGAAAATTTTTCGATACGTACAGACATAGTAGCAGTGCTGTTCTGCCCAACTTGAACACTCATTAAAAATGCATCTTTTTGTAAAGTTCTAACACTTAAAGAATTTATCCAAGGTAATTGAATGGGTCGTAATAACGGGTTGAACGAAAGCACGCCATCGCCTCTGAATCTCCACGAAGATTTGATCACTAAAATAAAAATAATAAGAATGAAATTTTAAATATTGCAGCACGTCCGGCTATATTTTTTTCTTGGACACAGCAGCAAAGTTCAAGCTTTAGCTAGCGAAAAACGAATTTTTGAGTAGCTGTAATCACATGTCATTTGTTTTAAAATTCAACATATGGAACCACGATGGTGGCAGAGAATTTAAAAATTCATTATTTTAAATATGGATGACAAACTTTACTAAAAAAACTTTTTACTAACCCTGTGAGCAATCTTTTCCTCCGTAGCCATCTTTGCAATCGCAAATATAAGTACCCCAAGCTTCTTTACACTTTCCTCCATGTTTGCAAGGATTAGACACGCAGAAATTTTTCTTGTGATGACAGCCGGGATGTGTGCCATTGTCTGCCACAAAACTGTAATTAAAAATAAAAATAAAATTAATATTAATAACACCAACTTCATAAAAAATTTTATTTCATTTTTACCTGTTTAAATCTATAAATTTGTGATCGATGTAAAAATCAGAAATGCACCCTTCAAAATCTTTGCTTTCAACTTGAAAATCAGTCGGTAAACTAGGCAAGCCTCCAAGTTGTAAAGGCCCTGTTAAATCAAGGAATCTATGGCAAGTCTCCGTAAATATGGCACATCGTGGTTCTAAGATTTGAGTTGTGGAGTTGGCACATGCCCATTGTTTACCCAGTTCAGGTCCTTTCTTCAAAGCTAGTTTAACGTCGCAGTCATCTAGACTAACAGTCGCACTCTATAATAAAAAAGATTTCAAATTAAGTTTAGAATTACAAATTTAAGAAAAAATAATCCTGAATAATAAATATTTACTTTGTTAAAATAAGTCATGGTCACCGTATGCCAATTCCCATCGTTTACTCCTCCCGGTATTCTCGCAATAGTTCGCGTTACGTTCGTCCCAAGTGAAAAAGACAACTGAACGGCTCCTTGCACGATTTCCAAAGCGATAAAGTCATGTTTTTCATTGTATCTCCCGTTGTACAGTAACAAACCATTTTCTAACTGCGTAGCAAATCTAAAAAATTTTTAACAATGAATATTTTTCTTTAAAAAAATTATAATACAATTTCCCTAAGGTTACCTTAGTTTTATATGCAATCTATGCCGCTGCCTTAAAGCAGGGAAAGTCAGAAATGAAGTTTTTGAAAATCCTCTTGCTTTTAGTTGACACAAATCATTATAATCGGTGTCACTAAGTGGTGCTCGATTTCCACCTCGCTTAGGCAAAATTTGATTGGTCCCATGAGGCGATTTAGGGGCGTAAATCTCATTCCCGTGACAATGGCACTGAAAGCCTCCACCTTTAACTAACGGAGCGCATAAACCTTTGCTGCATATTCCGGGTTGGCACGTGTCCAAATTTAAATCAATCTCGCAATTCGTGCCTAAAAAAATTTTTTTTCAACATTAAAATCAGCAAAGTTCAAGAATCACAGTGAAAATCCCCAAACCAAATAATTTAATTTTTTCAACAGAAAAGAAATAAGCCAATTTACAGTGAGATCAGAGATATTTGAAGAATTTTATGTTAAGCTTAAAAGACTAATTTTTCTTGTCGGAACAAATCTTTGTATAAATTTTTCTTGTCGAAGAAATCTTTTGATAATTTTTTCATGTCAAACAAATTTTAACATTATTCAAAAACTGAATATATAGAATTATTAGGCTTTGGTTCAATTTCTTTTAAAAAAATCCATCTTACCTGTATATCCCTGCTTGCAAATACAAGAATATCCCCCTTCCTTCCTCATACACGTTCCACCATTCCCACACGGGCTCGAATAACACAAATCCACTTCCGTATCGCATAAATAATGCTCCCTAGACCCCGTAAATCCATGAGGACATCTACAAGCAAACGTCGAAACCGGATAAATCGGCCTAAAAAGCACTGTATCACTCGCGATAAATCCAGAAGCATTCCCAAACTTCAAAACCGTTAAACACTGCTCGAAATTCAAACATGGCTCCCTCACGCACAAATTATCATCAAACGGCAAAACTTGGACTGTCGACAGCCGCGCCAGGATAGCTCTATTCAAATACACTCTTTCCTCCAAATATTGTGGAGTATAATACACTTCACCAGTTACATCCGGCCTCCTCGCAGAAAAACTAACATTTAAAATCTTGGCATCGACATCCGTGTCATCTTGCACGCTAAATAAATAAATATATTCCCTCGGGCAGGGGATAATGGCGGCTAAAGCATCGACGAAGAAACCAAGAAGCGGAGATAAGAATGCTTTTTCGGTCATGTCCGCCAAACGGACGGTTATCGAACTAAATAGCATGTCTTCTGTTATTAGCCGAACGAATAAACTCATGGTTGCTTTGACTTCGTTCACACCGTCAGTTACGGATACTTCCATGCTTGCTAGTTTCGGGACGTTTGTGTTTAGCTGTGGCGATAATGTTATTTCTCCTGATGTTTCGTTTAGTATTATTAAATTCGCGTTATTTCCTGATAAAATTCGGTAATGTAGTTGGTCAGATACATCAGCATCGAACGCGGGAATGATGCCGATCACTCCACTCGGAAAACAATCCCGGAAGTTATTGAAAATAATTTGGAAATCCTTTAGTATAGGAGCGTTGTCGTTGACGTCTGTTACTAAAATCTCAACGCGAACGTCGTTTCTTAACGGAGGACTCGCAGCTCTGATAACGATTTCGAATTTTTTCCGTGAGCTTTCGTAATCTAAATCTACGGTTGTTAAAAGCTCTGCTTTATCCCATCCAGGTCGTGTCACGAGTGAGAAACTGTTAGAATCCTCACCGCCGATAATTGAGTATTGTACAGCTGCGTTAGGTCCTTCATCCGGATCCCTAGCTCTAATTTCACCGACCGTTGAGCCAACAGGGCTATTCTCAGGAATATACATTACTAATTTTTCAGATTCGAACGCGGGCGGTGAATCGTTTACATCTTCCACTTTTATATTCACAATAGCTGAGCTAGACAAAGTTGGGCTTCCTCTATCAATCGCGTAGACTTGTAGCGAATACGAAGCCACGCTCTCTCTATCTAAACTTTTAGACGTTCTGATAACTCCAGATGAAGAATCGATAACGAATGAATTGTCACCTGAGATGGTTCCAGGAGGAGTCAGCGAGTACCTTACTCTCCCATTCAAACCGCTATCTATGTCAGTCGCTTGAACTTGAAGAACAGACGTCCCAACCAAAGCATCTTCAGGCACTATACCCGAATACGTATTACTCGAAAACACAGGAGCGTTGTCATTATAATCCTGAACTGTGATCTCAACATCCGTTGTGTCTGATAAAGATGGCACGCCTCCGTCTCTCGCAGTTACCGTTAATAAATAACTACTAACCGCTTCTCGATCTAATAATTTCGTGGTTAAAATAGCTCCTGTTTGCGGATTAATACTAAAACTATCAGTTGAATGTTCTAAGGATGATGTTAACGTATACGTTATTTGAGCGTTTTGGCCGACGTCTCCATCTGATGCCTGAACAACGAGTACAGTCGTCCCTACGGGTGCGTCTTCGAATACTTGAGCACTATACGGCGCATTTTCGAAAACAGGCGAATAATTATTAGCATCGCTTACATTCACATAAACCGTAGCTATATCTGATCTTCCTCCGCTATCAGTCGCCGTTACCGATAAAATAAATCTCTTCTCTTGTCTATAATCTAAAGGTTGAGATATCGTCACCAACCCTCGATTATTCTGGGATGTTATGCTAAATCTCCCTCGAACATTTCCGTTAGTGATCTCGTAATGCAATCGCGGATTTTCGTCCGGATCTGTTGCTGAAACGCTTGCGACTAATGTCCCTGGTTGATCTTGTTCAGAAACAACTACTTCGTAGATTTTAGGGTTGAATATCGGATCGTTATCATTAACGTCTTGTACGGTGATTATGACGTTTGCTGTTGCGCTTTTGATTGGTGTGCCACCATCTTCGGCGATTACTTGGAATTGATATTTGGTTGTGCCTTCACGGTCTAGTTCTCGTGTAGTTTGGATCCAGCCGGTGTTTGAGTCGATTGTTAACGGGAGTTCTGTTATCGGGGTTCCTGCTTCGTCTCGAGTGCTGAATGAGTATTTTAACGCAGAGTTGGAGCCTTCGTCGGCGTCGTATGCTTGAACCTGAAAATGGGATTTATTAATTAAGATGGTGGAGAGACATTTTCTGACAATAGATTTGGGGAGAGTGACTCACCCGTACGATGCTGTAGCCGGCTGGAACGCTTTCGAGAACTGATTCTTGAAATAATGTGCTGTAGAATCGAGGTGTGTTGTCGTTTACGTCTTTCACGTTTACAAGAAGTTGGGTGGTGTTGGACCGACTAGGGCTGCCACCATCTGCAATTAATTTAGATAAAGCGGTGGATTCATTTTAAATATTAGCGGAAGGAAGCAGTAAGAATTATGGGGGATAAAGGATACAACAGAAATTGACACTGGGCCATTTGCGATTGGTGACTTTGTTAACTGAGGTTAGGAAATAGTATATCAAATGTAGTACTTTCGTTGCATGTATAATGATAAAATATTTTTGGGGATGACATAAGAACGCATGTACCGTTAGGGAAGAATATTTTTCGGCTGCCTAATTTAATACCTAAAAGCGTCATCTAAACGTTTTCTTCACAGTATCAAGAACCTAAATCTTGTTTCTCTTGAATTTCAGAAATAACAACCGACCGCCGGCGTGCCTGGCGCCGCGGCTCCAGTCAAAGGTGTTCCTTGGGAAGTTGGCACTGGATGGGAAAACAGGATTTTCTTTTCAAAATTAAAAATTTGAGCTCAGGACACTCCCAGATCACTCCCTTTCTAGCTAAAATTTTTCCACAAAAAAAAAAACGTCTGGCCCATATGAGAATAATCTGCAAATTAAAAACTTTTCCATGAAGTTCTTTCATTTCATCTCCTTTAATGGAAATAAAAACAGCAATAAAAAATCCTACCATTGAAACGAATAATCCTTGTGGTCGTAAATGCAGGTGTCACTGTCTAAGACGAACCCCTAAGGCAATAAATTCAGCGCCGTAGAGGGTTGAGGTTAAGGAAATAAAGCAGGGATGGATGAACTTAGAGCCCGAGGGAAAAAATTGTGCGGATAGTTCTGGCAAAAAAATTATTTCTAACGAATAAAATGATTTTTTTTCTCGAATGAGAGGCGGACTTCAAATAATTTAACTTTAACTTACCTTGAGCACGTATGACGAGCCTATAGCTTCTCACAACTTCGTAATCAAGAGGCTTAGCTAAATAAACATCCCCGGTCAGACTGTCTATAGAAAACTGGGCTTGCATATTCCCACCAATAATAGCGTAACGAATCGCAGCATTTTGCCCCTCGTCGGCATCAGTAGCTCTAAAAATAAAAATAACAATAAATTTATCATTTGGTCAGAAAAAAAGAATTTTAAGTAAAATATTTAATGCTAACTTACTTAACAGATGCAACTAAAGGATTAATAGTAGCATCAAAGTCTTCAGGCACAGTAACCGTGTAAGTCCTTTCCGTAAATTGAGGATAATTATCATTATCATCCAATATTTTAATCCGTAAAGCTGCAGTTGCCGTTCGCCTATCTCCAACAGGTGCATTGTCAGAAGCAATAACAGTTAAAGAATATTGAGCAGTTTCTTCTCTATCTAATGCTTTTCGAGTTGTTACAACTCCTGTTTTCCCGTCGATGTGGAACTCATCAATGGACGAACTCAAAGAATACTCAATCTGTTTAAAAGTAGTTTTAGTTATTTTCTGATTGATAAGGAAATAAGAAATATAGTAAGTAATACTGACCTCAGCATTTCTGTTAATGTCC
Source organism: Liposcelis brunnea (assembly GCA_023512825.1). Taxonomy (NCBI): domain Eukaryota; kingdom Metazoa; phylum Arthropoda; class Insecta; order Psocodea; family Liposcelididae; genus Liposcelis; species Liposcelis brunnea. The sequence continues at coordinate 12,878,900 of CM042067.1, forward strand.
TGATCAGTAGCGCGAACTGTGATGATGACTGTCCCAATAGCAACTCCTTCTCGCACAGAAGCTTCGTAAGACTCGCTTTCAAATACAGGGCTGTGATCGTTAGCATCAACAACATTTATTTGAAGCGTTGTTGTTCCACTTCTAGGGGGAAAGCTATCATCGGTGGCGATTACACGAAAATAATGAACGTCTACTAATTCTCTGTCGAGTTTTGTTAAAGTTGTAACTACTCCAGACGATTCATCAATAGCAAACATTCCCTATGGAGATAAAAAAAAGCGTAAGTAAGAAAGTTACTAGCCATGGACAGTTTTTATAAATCCACAGCAAGCACATTTTTGTAAAAATTAATTTACCTGTGATCTGGAATCTAGCAGTGAGGTCATTGAATAAGTTACTGGAGAATTTTCCGGATCTCTAGCTCGAAGCGTGACAACTATAACTGAAGGAGGCTTTTCTTCAATAACATTGGCTACGTATAGTGCTTGATCGAAGTACGGGCTCTGATTCTTAAGCTCTCTTCTCACTCTCCTTGCAATTTCTGTGTCGTTTAACTGTTCATGGTGATAAATAATCTTAAGGCGATGCTCCATTGTGCTTACAAGACCTGCAGGTAAAATATTTTTTTTAATTATATAAATTTCTTCCCCTTTAAAACTCTCAAGTGCTTTAAAACCTACCAGAATTTCCATAACACGTGTATTCCAACAAAACCGTTATTTTCCATAATGGCTCAACTATACAATAATCATACGCAGCCACTAAATCTCCAACGGAAGTCTCTACCGTAAATCTAGGATCATTCACATCCAAATATTTAACTTCACAAATATCTGATAATATCGTACTCGGTAAAAAGGCAGAAATACTATTAATGAATTGACTTTGCCTGAGGCATATTCTCGTGTATTCGGATTCGCTAGGTATGGCAAACGACGCGAATGATTCGCTTATCCATTTTTTCGCCTCGGATATTTTCAAAGAATTTCTGAAAATAATAATAAAAGCATTTAGCATTGACAAATCCGTTAGTTTGAGATTAAATAAATAAAGAATTTACCTTTCAGCTTGATGATCTTCATCTTCTAAAATAGCTTTCTCAGTCGCGTCTCTACTGCAATCATTACCGACGATAAAAACCCTTAAGGGCATCGAATAATACCCGACTCCGATTATGCTTTTTCGAATTTTTCTCCCATCTTCGGGTTCAGAAGCTCCTGATTTCCTCAAAATTTTCAGCAAATCCCAGAAATCCGTATTTCTCGTACTCCTCCTCTTCGACGTTTTTTCCAAGTCTTGGGGTACCGAGTCAATGTGAAGGGTAAAAAGATTTGGATACCAAACCCCTTTGCAGTCTAATTTATGCTTCACGACTACTTCCCCCTTTTCGGGAGTAATCCCGATTAATTTTTTTACAAAATAACCATTTTTATGTACGTTTAATGAATAAAATCTACTTCTTCCCAGTCTAGGAAGTGTGGCGTTAAAAATGATTTTTCCCACAGGGGTATCTTCAGGCACTACAATTAAATAACTCCATACCTGATGTAAAATCGTCATAAAAAATATGATATGTATTGGGGGATAAAAATAAAGCCATTTTTTGAATATGTACATTTTTTTCGATTTTTTTAAAAAAATCGTATTATCGGGTTCCTATCATAATTTGCTAACGAATATAAAATCTAAATATTTCGGGTTTTTCTCTTTTTCATCCTTTTAAAATAATTCTAAGTCCTGAAACGAGAAAAAAAGAAGAAAGAAAAATTAACAATGATAATGTAGTAATAAAAAATTAGGGATTCGTTTTCATGAGATAATTATCTAATTTAGGCAAAGTACAAAAGCAACACGCTTGTCTCGTCTATTAAAAATTTATTTACTCCCACACATATTAATAAACCTGCCGTTTTTGTTTTTCTTAATTTTTCAAGGACGTGTTAATAGTTCATTTTACCTTTTGTTGTCTTTGAAAAAATATAAAAAAGGAATGAAATGAATAGGATTAATATGTGTGATTTCTTTGCAGCGTCCTATAATGATATCGGTATTCGGTATTTGATCAAATCAGTGTTGCCAACCCGGAAAATCCCGAATTTCTTATTATACTTATTTTTGGTTATTTATTGTGGGAAAGCAGGGGTTACATCCTTAATTCATCATATTTAAAAAAGATAAATGCGAAAAACTGTTTCTTCAAACCACTTTGCTACAATGATCAAGGTTTTACACGATCAAACAATCTAAATGAATATAAACTCCTTATGAGCCTGTGTTTAAAGACATCTAAATGAAACCCCCGCCGCCATGACAGTTTTTGAAATAACATTTTTCTGCTTTGTAAAAAACGGTGAAATATTTTAGAAAGCCCGGCTTGCCGAAAACCCAGCTTTGCATTTGTCATGCAAAATACTTTTTTCTACATTTTTAAACAAAAAAAACGAATAAAAATGCAAGATTTAAAAAACGCAGACGCCATGACAGTTTAGGGCAAAGCATCTTGCTTAGATTTTACCTTGTAACTCGCAGCGATCGGATTAGGACTATATGACTTTCAAAAACTGAAAAATATGTAACGGTCTTATGACGGCAAGAATGAGACATCATGACGTACAGTACTCACTGTATTTAAAATACTCAGAGTTTGTAGCGTTTGTAGTACCGCTAAGCTTAGATTTTAGCAAGTAAATAAATTGGCAACGCTGATAGCCCTGCCTGTCACATTTTACGCGAGAAAATTTGGATCTTGAATCTATAAATGGGATGTATCTTTAAGGAAAATTATTTTTAAGGAGAACCTAAGGACACATGTATCGTTAGGGAAAATATTTTCCTTTAATGATGTACTGTACGCACAGTATTTAAAAACTCCGCGTTTGCAACTTAGCTTAGCTTAGATTAACAAACGATTTATAACTTTTGCAAGATAAAGATTTTCTGTAAAAAAAAAGCTTCATGTCTCAAAAGTCATAACTTAAAATATTTGCCTATTAAACTCAAAATCGTTTACTTAAAAAATCTCAAGCTTCATAATGATGGGGAAAAAAAACGATTTTCAAAAGAGAATAAAACAAGGGAATCAACTTGCTCCGACCAAGAATCGAAGAGGGAAAACCTCAGATGACTCATCTCGACCCTCTCGTTGTTTTCCATCCCTTATGTTATTCCTCACCCCCACGTTGCTTCTTATATTACTCACACTTTCCAATAATTAATAATGTATTTAAACGATTTCCTCTATATCAAATTCGAATTTTATTCCTATTATACTAAAATCCGATGAGGAAAGCTAACCGGCAACTGACGCCGGGTTTATCATTAAACAACCCTCACGATCTTCTTTCCCTTTTAAGAAAATTCCGCAAATGACGACAATTAAATTTTTTAAATGGAATCTTAAAGTGGTATTGATCAGGCAAGAAGAAAGTTGGGAAAGCTAGTTATTTTAAAGATCTGCACATAAGATTGCAATAATACGGTAAACATGTATGCACGAAGAAGCGGATCGCTGACGCTGGTGTGTCGGACTTCAAAATCACCCAGACCACTTCATGTATTGATTTTTTAATAAAAACAGCTAAACAAGGGGGGTTTTAGCTCAGTTTCAGACTGGTATCTCTTTCTTCATTTTTTCCCCCCTTTGTAAACATATTTATGATTTTTTTTCTGATTTCCCCAAAATTTTTTTTGCTTGATTTTTTAAATTTGGCTTTGAGAAAAGAAATAAATGATCTGTATCTTGCACTCATTTTAAAACCCTATTGTAATTCTTTAATTTTTTTAAAAAATCGCTTCATTTAAAATTCTAAGCAAATAATTCATTAACCTACTTGTAAATTTTTGAAAAAAAAAATCATTATGTTTCAAATCTTGTACACAAACAAACCTTACACATTAAACTTTAAACCTCTTTCTCACGAATCATAAGTTTGTGTATAACATTACAATAAGGATAATTAAATTACTTTTAATTATGAGATTTACAAGTATTAGATTACAATCATTACAGTTCATAAATGTTCACGTTTTACAACTAGTGCAGAATTTTTCCAAGTTTTTAATTTTTTTTCAGCAGATTAAAACTTATTTAATGATTTGATTAAATCTAATACACCTGTTTCACTTATAATAGTAAAAATAATGGAACAAAGCAAAGACACCACCTGCAATCACCTGTTTGTTATTTTTCTGATGAAAACTTGGTCCATCTCAGATGTTGTCATTGAAGATATGTTTGTAATATAAAATATTAAAAGTGAACATAATAAAATACTGTAATTAATGAATTCCAGCCCGACACCTAACGGATTCGTAAAAACTCATCTACAAAAACAACCTTGCGGGCATTGACAGGTGGTTAACTTTCACAACAAATCGGCTCCTACAAAGAGAGCCCGATTTCTTCGATTAATGTGAAAATAATAAGAGTCAATGGACTTATTAAAAAATCCCATTTTAAGAAATCTGACGGGAATTAGTTTATTTTCCAAAATATTCACTAAAAATCCTAAAAAAGAGATACTTTATTTCATGGAAATGATCTGCATGAAAAAGTTGGATGAATAACCCTTTCAACATTCGATATGTCAAACCACTATAAACAACTGGAACGCGGCATGTTTACTTTATTATTTCGAAATTATTTATGGCATGCCAATTGAAATGATCGGAAAACAAAGCATTAATTCAAAGCTTACCTTTATGTTATATTTAATCCGTTTGGAAAAATAAGACACTTTTAATAATTGATAAAATGAAATGTATTAGAAAGACGTATGCACACAACACTCGGACCCGCCATCTTGAAGCTAATGTACCAGCATTGCATTGTGGGAAAGCTGGAAGGAGGACTGGAATTCAAGGTCGAATATTAAAACCGGTTTATAAGGGGAAAAAGTTTTTAAAATTTTTAGTTTCCATTTTTTCTGAATTTGTTTTTCCTTTAATTTGGAATAGCTAGGGATGAAATTTCCCTTTTACTCAAACTTCTCGTCTTTTTCACTAAAAAAAATCTTGTAAGGTTATAAATTTTTGGAAAATGAACAGAATCTCTGTAAGCAATAATATTCTTTGAATCCCTGGCAAAATCTTGCTTTTTTTCTTGGCAAAATCAATTTTTCAAAAATAGCGCCAAAAGCATTCGTACCAACTTTTAATTTACAACGAAGAAAATTTTATTTTGTTTGTTGGTATTACACAAAAATGTAAACAATAAATAAATATGTAAAATGTTAACACGTAGACGTAACCTTTGCAATCCGGCTATTTTATCTAATATTCAACTCCGATCAATAAAATTTCAAGTATTGTGTCATTCATCATGACAGCAGCTGACTTTACATGGAACGATGTCCTTTCCTTGACTGAACATTACGGACGAGAAACTGATTTGTCAGATTATCAAATTCTCAATTCGGAAGAAATTAAACAAGACAAATATTCTGAGGCTCAACACTGCAGTCATGTTTTAATTTTTGCAAGAGTTAATGAAACTATATTTGAGTTTTATATAAAGAAAGCAATAGTCTTAGTAAGTACAAATCATTACAATACTGCTCAATAGTACTGTCATGTCCTTATCAACTGTCAATTTCAGATGCAAATGAGATTCGATGGATATCTAGGATTCCCTGGAGGATTAGTAGATCCAGGAGAAACACCAGTTCAGGCATTAAATAGAGAATTGAAAGAAGAAAATGGATGGAGCAGTGAAAATTTGATCTCTGAAAAAAATCATCAATTTTCACATTTTAATCGTAAATCAAATTTAATTTTGCATTTTTACGCTGTTGAAGTTCCCAAAGAAGAAATTCTTAAAATTGAAGAAAATTCATTAAAAGCACATGATCATGGGGAAGAAGTTTTGGGAGTCATAAGAGTTCCTTTGTATACAATGGGAGATGCTTATAGAGGATTCCCATCTTTTTTACGTAATAATTTTGTAGGAAATGCTAAATTTCAATTAATTGAAACTTTGATTAATTTGGGGATCATTAACAGAGAATATGTTATACAAGCTTTAAATGCTAGACCAAAAATGATTACATAACTTGCTTGAACAGCTTTAAGATGCCTTTATCAAACAATTATACAAATTATATTGAGTGAATAAATATTTATTTATTGTTTAATTTTATTATTTTTTTTTTTTCATGATGGAACATTCAAAAAAATCTTCGATATCCTGTTAATATACTCAAATTGTAATTTTATCATTTCTAAATTTATTGACTTGGTGATATTTTGATTAGTAACGCCGATAGCGAGATTTTTGATCAGGACGAAATTCTCTTCTTCTGCTTGCTCCGTCGTCTCTTAAATCGTCTGTTGGAGGTATTTCTTCGAATAAGAAGTCATCTAATACCTGAAAAAAGCATTGATATTTGATAACCAATTAATGTATAAAACAAATATTGAAACAATGAGCAAAGTTGAAAGCGCGACGGGAAAAAAATACGCCGGAACTTATGCTAATTTTTTGTTGCTGCCTATAAACAAGTATTAAATATACTTTTTTGGTCTGAAAACTTTAAAAAAAAAATAAATTTTACCTTTTCACTCAATAAATTATGCATTTTGTATTGTACTATTAGATCTTTAAAAGCTTTCTCAAAAGCTTCATTTTTGTTAAAAATTTCTTCTAATTTTGCTGCTGTGTCCTTTGTAAGAAAAACCTGAGAAAGATCTGCATTATCTCTCAATAATAAACTATTTAAAATACTTAAAACATCGTCTAACCGGTTTGCTTTGGCTAATGCCAGGACCTGAAAAAATTTTATTTGTTTTTAATAATTTCATTGGAAAAGGAAACATCATTTCATGAAATTTTTTAATTGTTTAACAACTTACATAAACATTTAAATTTTCTTTGATTAATTGGCCTTCAGATAATATTTCTACTGCTTTGCTTGCTTGATTTTGATTCACAGCTAATAAAACAAAAAAAAGCTTGTTTCTGTACCACATATTACCACCTCGCTGCTCGATTATTGATAAGTATACTCTTTCTGCCTCCTTGTAACTTTCTAAAGTATTCTAAAATACAAAAATAAGACAAATTAGGTATTACGATATGTTTTGTCAAATAGATTATAATCCCAGAAATGGATTAAATTCTATAATTATTTTTCTATCCACTCATCTGCTTTATTATAAGATAACCGCATACGCGATTAAATCAAAGCTTCATCTAATGCATTCTTGGAGTATGCTCATTGAGAAAAACGAGGCTTGGAGGCTCTGCTTTAGCCCCAAGAACTAGCACAGGCATTTTTTAATATGGATTTAATGATATTTAAAGAGACCTTAGCTAGCTGTTACTATATGAAATTCCTTAAAACTCACCAATCTGTAACAGGCAGCAAAAAAGATTGTTAAACAGTCACGAGGAGTGTTGGTCATAGCTATCTGTCTTTCTTCGAAAATGTTATATACATTAATAACTTCTTCATAAAATCCTTGTTTAAATAAAAGATCTAATAAAATCACAAATGATGTAACTTGGTTAAAAATTTTTCCTACAGCTTTATCTTTAAGAAGAGCCATTGCTTCGATGGGTTTATTCAAATAATAATACAGTCTCATAGCTACTGGACCAACATTATAAGTGCTAAATCTCAGTTGACTATTTGGTTCGGCATATCTAAAAAAATTTTATAAAAAATTAGATTAATATTATTTTGAGTAAAAATCGATAATGTTTGAACAGTTGCTTACTTGTTTAGCATTAAACTGAAAATTTCTAAGTCATCTTCATTCTGTGCTAAATGCACCATAGTTTTTAAGTCATTAGTAAAAACAAATTCAGGTGAATTTTTTGCAACTATTTGAGACATTTTTTCTTTAAAAAGATCTTCTTTCCCTTGGAAATCTTGATTAAATTTTTTCCTTTCTGCAACATATCTATCAATACCTAATCGTGCAGCTGACATGATGTCCCTAATACCTGTAAGTTTGAAAGCTGAGTTGAGAATTAAAGTACTAGTGGTAGATGGGGAGCAATTCATCAAAAAAAAGGTGTGATGGCTATTATCTGAAGTTATGTGTTCAAGCAAATTATCAATTTTAAAACTTTAAATAAACGATTAGTTTAAACTTTTTCTGATGAAATTTAATTTAATTAAATCAATATATTTAAAAAAATATTAACCTGATTTATGGTACTGTGAATCCATTAGGCAATGCCTTGATAATATTCTAACCCCATTTCTACACAACAATCGTTCTAAATGAAACATTTTAAAGCTTAAATTTAATCTTAATCTATTCTGCAACTTTGATTTGAACTTTTAACGAGGTTAGGTTAGCGTTTGCATATGGCCAGCTTAAAACCATAGAGTAGAGTGCTCAACTTGAACTTACACCATTTTATTTTACCATCTACGATCACGATCTAGTGATCTACATAGTCTGCTACTCTATGGTTAAAAATTCTAAAACCACTTTTTGTTTTTTAACCTGTTTTGTTTTTTGTTTTTATTTTTATCCGATTGGTAAAATGTTTACATTATTACTATTTGCGTGCGTGTGAAATGAAAAAAAATAAAAATGTCTCGCCACAGGGCAGTAAGGTCTATGAATTACTCGGAAGGTAAAGCATTAACCAACAGGAATGATTCGCGAAATGTGAATTCCCTTCAAGGCTTAATTTTCAACCATTTTCAGAGTACGAAGGTTTCGACGACGTATACGGCCATTCAGTGGAAGATGATTATTGCATATCTCCAAGCGAAGCCAGATTTTTATTTGATAGGTCTCGAAATACTCAGATATCTGCTTTTATCGACAAAGAAGATGATATTGCCGAAGAGAATGAAGATACCGCAACAGAGGTCGCAGGGCAAGAAGCATCGTATCAAAAACCTAAGCTCAGCGATATAGAAGAGGATAAATTAAAATATTGTGTAGATGAAATACAAAATGTTATTGGTGATACAGTTCCTTTGGCTGCTATTGAAGAGGTTGTTATTAAACATGGATTTGATGTTAAAGAATCGTTGAATAGTTTATTAGACCAACAAGATTCAGCACAAGCAACAACTGGTAAGTTATTTTTTTAAGATTGGTTTTTAGAAAGAAATAAGAAAAATTAGCATGAATGTACCAGTTTTTTGATTAGGGCAAAATGTAAATCAAAAATATTTGAGATTGGTGTCAATGAACTCTTAATGATAATACTTCTCATTCCTACCAAGAAAACATATATTTCCATGTCAGGGATCTTGTCAGAATAGTCAAAAGCCAATTTTTACAAATCTTAATCAACAGTGTGTTGAAGAAAGTATTTGTATTATTCTAGGTGAGCCAAAGGCACAGAGGGGAAAAAGAGCTGGGACCAAAGATAAAGGTGAGTTATTAAAATTCCCATTTGCTTCATGCAGAATTTGTTTTTTGTTTGCTATAATGTATTTTTCCTTTTTCTCATTTCATGTTCAACCTTCGATAACTTGAAACGACACATGCATAAGGTAAGATGAAACTCATGAAATCCCTTTATTCTTAAAATTTAAAACTGAAAATACAATTTTTGGGGGAGGGGGAGATGGGCTTCAAAATCCTGCAAAAAAGTTTATCATTCCAAAATTAAAAACAGATCAAATGAAGAAGGTAGAAAAAAGTGTTGAAGAATTAAAAATATCAGACGAAGAGGAAAACAGTTTTTCATCTTTGAAGTCTTTAATCGAATTCCATAAAAAAACTGAAACTGAAAAAGAATTAAGTGATAGGACATTAGCCGAATTTTCCCAAAATTTTTTCGATAACGTCCATCTTCGATCGGCGAAAGATAAAAAATTTATAATACCTAAATTAGTTCCGAAAAAAGATGAGAATTCGGCAGACTGGGTGATCGATTTAACTTCGGCGTTGAAAACGAAATCAGAACCCTCTCTGAGTAAAATTTCTCAAGAAATATTTCCTGATGAAGGAATGGAAATTCAAACGAAAGAAAGACCCTGTCCTAGGCGAAATACATTTTTAGAATTCGAAAATTTAAATGTAAACTCGAATTTATTTAACGATAAATGTTCTCCGTTTGGTAAAATTTTGTGTAGGAAATGGAGATACTCAAGACCGAAAATTTTAGAAAAAGAAATGGTTTTACCTCCGAGAATTATGAGATTTGAATTTAATACTCCATCTCCAGATGATCTCATTCTAAAGCATCTTAGGAGAAAATGAGGAAATATTTATGTTCTTTATATTTCGATTACTTTTGTTACGTGTGACGTGTTTTCTACAGTAAAGTCGACTTTTGGCATAAAAGCTAACTAAATACTCTAATGATCTAATATTTTGTATTGATTTTTTTACTTCTAACGCTTAATATAAAGCTTCTGAGGTGAGATAACTAAAATTTTGTTCTTATATTATTCTCTAATGATAATGCCTCTTAGTTTTTATAATTTATTTACGATTATTTTTTTTTTAATTTTTTCCCTTTCGTCGGTGGAATGATATTATAGGGTTAATAAATAAGGATTTTAATTGCTTTTATTTATTCTGTTTTTGAAAATAATAAGAGACCATATTGAGTAACCTATAACTTTTATGCCCTCTCATTTTTCCTATGTAATGATTTGCGTTTGATTTAGGTAAGAATAAAAGTCATAGTCTAAATGAAAGTGAGCAAAAATTAATGTAGTTATAGTGATCGAATGATTGAAAACTTTATGGCTACTCAAACGCGACGGAATGTAGGAATATCCCGTCCTGATCCACAAAAAGGGATGTTCTTAGTCATTAAAATTAAAAATGTGAGCAGGAATATAACTTGCGAATTTTAGCGTTTTCTGAATCCCAGCCCTCGGATTGGGAAAGTTTTGATTTCCTGACGTTACTAAAAATAACTTACGCCATCTGCGAACCATTTACTGAACTATTATTAACGTTATCGATTGAATTTTCAAGGAACTAATGCATGATTATTGTAATTACCAACTGACAATTTTTTTCAATATGTCTGAAAATGACCTTTTAGGAAGCAAACCGACTGACCGGCGAAAGCAAGAAGGTCTGGGAAGGGCTACCACATCTTAGAGTCATTATTTCCCCCCCTTGAATTCTGCTAATACAATTGAATCGATACCAGTTTTTTTTTTTACAAAAATTAATTTTTCGTCATACAGAAAAATTTTAGATGCGAACATTTTTTTAGATATTAGCTCCCCTAGAAGTTTTTTCTTGTTTTGCCATTTACAAGTTTAAAATTTTTTATCTAAACAAAACATTTTATTCGCAGGAATTTTCTTGTTTTTTTGTTTAAAAAAATTTTAAAGGTAAGAGTTTTTTTTTTTAATTTTTTTTATGAACTTAATTATTTTATTTATGAAAGAAAAAGTCTTACTAAAATTTTGTGAGAAAAATCTTTTCTCACTTCCTATATTTCTTTTCACAGGTGCCAAAGCTCCTACAACCACAGAAAATTTTAAGAAAGAAAATGAGGTTGTTGGGAAAGAAGCCGCAGGGGATTTGGAAGTACCTTCTGTCAAAATAGTTTCTAGCGGTATCTTAAAAAAAGGTTTTGATATTGGGGAATCATTAAAACCTCCATCGAATTCTAATTCTCCAAGATGTAGAAGCCCGGCTGGTGGAAGGACGACTCCTACAGAAGCGGAGAATGCCAGTAAAACGACTGGAAGGTAAAAAATTAATTCGGAAAGAAAGCAGACGCAATTCATGACCGCTAATGTCGCTGCAGTCCGGAAGCGAAGACAATTTTTATGGTGCCCAATCAAATTTCACCAACGACATCGTGACTGCTATGTGCATTAGTGGTCAAATCTAACGCCTGCCGTTTTTATTTATTCTTACCTTAGAGAAAATCTCTAAAGTGTTTGTTCTTTCCTTCTCTAGGCTAAACGCCGCAAGAGAAAAAATCAACGCAGAGGAACAGTACAAATCGGAACGTGGTGACATGAAAGAAGTGATGCACTTGGTTGTGATTGGTCACGTTGATGCTGGGAAAAGCACTCTCATGGGACATTTACTCTATGCTTTAGGTCAGGTTAATCAGAAAACGATGCACAAGTATGAGCAAGAAAGTAAGAAAGTTGGGAAGCAATCTTTCGTGTATGCTTGGATTTTAGATGAAACCGGAGAAGAAAGGTATGTCATTGTGGCCAAAATATGTTTCGAAATGAAAAATGACTTTAGACATAAAATTGTTTTATAATTTTTAGAACGAGAGGCATTACGATGGACGTGGGGCAGTCAAAATTCGAGACTGATACAAAAATTGTAAATTTATTAGACGCCCCAGGTCATAAAGATTTTATTCCTAATATGATTACTGGAGCCGCTCAAGCTGATGTTGCTCTTCTTGTTGTTGATGCTACTCGAGGGGAGTTTGAAACTGGTTTTGAAAGTGGTGGACAAACAAGAGAACATGCTCTTCTCGTAAGATCTCTCGGTAAGTTTGGAGTTTTTATTTTCGATCAGAGTGAAAAAAACTGCTGAACTTATAAAATAAAAATTTGGACAAACGAAATATTTTGCCCTCTCGTGAAGAAAAAAATGAAAGCTAGTAAGCGAGAAGGTTGTGCGCACGCGCCCGTGCTGTACAATTACCCCTACTCTTTGAAGTTTGCATTTGAAAATTCTGAGATAACACATCTAAATTTTATTTTAGGAGTATCTCAATTGGCTGTGGTCGTAAATAAATTAGACACGGTTGGCTGGAGTGAAGAACGATTCAGGGAAATCGAAAAAAAATTAGGTGCTTTTCTAAAACAAGCTGGGTTTAGGGAATGCGATGTGACTTACGTTCCTTGCAGTGGTCTAGCCGGTGAAAATTTAGTAGAAAAGTCAACCGAAGCTGCTTTGACAAGTTGGTATAATGGACCGACCTTATTGCAAGTAATCGGTAAGCCTTATAATTTTTTTAAATTGTTGCATTTCAGATTTACTTTGTTTATCTAAAATATTTTTTTCCTCTTTACAGACAGTTTTAAGGTCCCAGAGCGACCTGTCTCAAAACCACTCAGGATATCCGTTAATGATATTTATAAAGGTACTGGTTCCGGATTTTGCATTACAGGTCGCGTAGAAACTGGATTTGTTAGATCTGGGGACAAGGTTTTGGTTTTGCCTCAAAACGAAACTGCTTTAGTTAAAGGTGAACATATAAATTTTTACCTCTTTCAGCTTATACTGTTTTTTTAAAAAAATAATTTAAAATCCTTTTTTTAAAAAAAAAATTAGGAATCAATATTGACGAATTACCAGTAACCTCAGCCTACGCTGGAGATCGCGTCAATATAACTTTATCGAATTATGACATGCAAAATGTAAATGTTGGTTATATTCTATGCGACCCCGCTAGTCCCGTTCCAGTAACTACGAAATTCGAAGCTAGGATTGTTATATTTAACATTAGCGTGCCTATAACTAAAGGTAAATAAAATTTTTTGCCCCTTTCAGGCTTTCTTATACTATGAAATCTGGTAAAGCCATTTTAAAGTTCAAAATGGAGTTTAAAAATTTTCTTTTTTTGTTTCAGGTTATCCCGTTGTAATACACTCACAGTCTTTGGCTGAGCAAGGTTGTGTTGTATCATTAGTCGCGCAATTAAATAAAAGTTCCGGAGAAGTTATTAAGAAAAGGCCAAGATGTTTGACTAAACATTCCAACGCCATTGTGGAACTAGAAACATCGAGACCGATTTGCCTAGAGCTTTATAGAGATGTAAAGGAATTGGGACGCATTATGCTAAGAGTCGGAGGCGTCTCTATTGCTGCTGGTTTGGTTACCAAAATATTTTAAACTCAAAAAAACTTTTGTAAATTAAACGATCTTTTAATAAAAAGACTGTTTTGTCACTTTAAACTTGAGTTTTTAAATCACGAAATCCTTCTTTTTTTGATTTCTTGTCTCGTGAGGAAACAATTCACCAATAAAAATGATTCGACAAACAAGTCCCTTGATGTGATTCGGGCACCTTAATAAAGAGTTTTAATTAGTCGCTTTGTAAGCTATACAACCATTAATTAAAGCAAAAATTATGGTCCTCAAGCTGGGCTGCGTAAATTTTCAAATAAAAAGTTCTTAAGTGAGCAAGACACGACTTGTTCGACGGTCATGTTCGTAACCTCAGCAAAACGTTCAATTTTACGTACGAACACGCCATTTTGAAAATTAGGTCTTCTGCTCACAAAATGTCGGACATTGTTTTTCGTTTGTTTTGAAATAAGTACCATCCGAATTTTTAAATATGTAAGTCAAACTCCTTGTGTTATGACTTACCGAAGAATTGGTTCTTATTTTCAAATATTTAACAAGCTTACGAGCCCATTAAAACAACCATTAAATGCAAAATTATCCCATGTTTCACGTAAGGTTATTCTTGTCAACACCGAAGCAACGAAGTGAGTCGGCCTTTTTTGTTTTTAAATAACCCAGATTAATCTATTAAAATTCTTTTTTAAATTTTTTGGAAGAATAATAATGTCTTTGTCAAGACCACAGAATTTTATCAAGAGAATGATTAAAATTCCATTTTTAATTTTAGAATTAATCGTTTGAAAAAAAGCATCAGATCATTAGGGAAAATGGCAGGAGCATCTGGTGGAGTAACCAAAAACAGGTTGGCTTTTGAAAAATCTCCATATCTGCTTCAACATGCTGAAAATCCAGTGGACTGGTACCCTTGGGGAGAAGAAGCTTTTAAAAAGGCAACACAAGAAAATAAACTAATATTTTTATCAGTCGGATATTCAACTTGCCATTGGTGTCATGTCATGGAAAGAGAGAGTTTTGAGAATAAAGATATTGCAAAACTCATGAATGAAAATTTTGTCTGTGTTAAAGTGGATAGAGAAGAACGACCAGATGTTGATAAGTTATACATGACATTTGTTCAGGTAAGTTTGATTTAAAAAAAATTACAGTAGATAATTTTTGTGATGAGAGATAAAAAATTGAATGCTTTAATCCTTAACTAGGCAATTGCTGGGCAAGGCGGGTGGCCTATGTCAGTGTGGTTGTTACCAGATTTAATCCCCATTGCAGGAGGAACTTATTACCCTCCAGAAAACCGTTTTGGACGAACTGGATTCCCAATTTTGCTCCTGACTATTTCAAAAAAGGTACAATTATAATTTTTGTAGGTAAACACTGGCGGGGGCGGTTGGCCTATGTCAGTCTGGCTCACGCCGGGATTAGAACCGGTTTTCGGTGGGACTTATTTCCCTCCCGATGACCAATACGGACGACCAGGTTTTAAAACCGTTCTAAATCACATCGCCAAACAGGTAGAAAAGTTTTTTTTTTTTATTTTTTAGCAAGTCAGAATTGGTTTTAATAAAATTTTATTTCCAGTGGAAAGATGGCCGACAAAGATTTTCTGAAGCCGGGAAAAAAATCATGGAGGTTTTAGGAGAAATCTCATCCTTGGGTGAATCTTTTGCGGATTTATCGGTCGACCGTCTTCCTACAGCAGTTTCATGGGAAAAATGTTATCAGCAATTATTTCAGAGCTATGAAAAAAAATACGGAGGGTTTAGTGAAGCGCCTAAATTTCCGCAACCGGTTAATTTAAATTTTTTGTTTTCCTACTATGCGAAAGAACCAAAATCGGAATCGGGAAAGAAAGCTTTGGAAATGGTTACTTTTACGTTGAAAATGATGGCTAAAGGAGGTATCCATGATCATATTGGACAGGTAAGATATAAAATTTTTATAAATAATTTTTTGATCACTTTTTTCTCCAAAATCACCGTGGGGGGAAGTAAACCTCAGTAAAAACAAGACTAAAGATTAAGTCTTTGAGAAAAAGCCGCAAGTTGGCTCCTAGTTTAGTTTAATTGATACAAAATTAATACGCTAGTGTTGAACTAATATTGATCTTTACGGCAAAGACGGAAGCTTTAATATATTTATAATGTTTAATATTATCGGTAGAGAGAGCTAATTGAGCTCGAGCAATGTTCGCTAGAGAGCGTTTAAGGGCGTTTTAGTTTGTGAAATGAATAATAGAGAGCAGCGCTGGACGCTGGAGTCATTTTAGTTTATCAAAATGATGATGACTATTAATTTTATTTAATCAAAATTTTTTTCAGGGTTTTTCTCGATATTCCGTTGATCAAAAATGGCACGTTCCTCATTTTGAAAAAATGCTTTATGATCAGGGACAGTTGGCAGTGGCTTACACTTCCGCATACCTTGCAACTAAGGATCAGATCTTTGCTCAAATAATCGAAGATATTTTAGAATATGTCAACAGGGATTTAAGTCATCCGGTTAGTTACACCATAAAATATTTTTAAAAAAATAATTTTGGAAAAATTAAACCTATATTTTTTTTGTACCTAGTCTGGCGGATTTTACAGTGCGGAAGATGCAGACTCATTGCCAACTGCTGATTCTCATGAAAAAAAGGAAGGAGCTTTTTACGTGTGGACGCATCAAGTAATTAAAGAACTCTTAAAAGAGGCTGTACCTGACAAACCGGATGTGACGCATGCGGATGTTTTTAGTTTTCATTATGAAGTTAAACCTCATGGGAATGTCTCTCCAAATAAGGTACGTAAAAAAATTTTCGATGAAGATATTTTGGATTATAATAACAATATTTTTTTTTTTTTTTTTGGCAACAGGACCCTCACGGAGAATTAAAAAACAAAAATGTTCTGATCGTTTTTGGAAGTGAAGAAGCAACCGCCGATAAATTTGAGATTTCCGTTGAGAAAGTGAAAGAAATATTAGAAAAAAGTAGGAAAATATTATATGAAGAGAGGTCTAAAAGGCCAAGACCACATTTAGACGATAAAATGTTGACAGCTTGGAATGGTGAGTTGGTTGATCAAGATGCTTCGGTAAAAAAAAAATAGAATTTTGACAATTTGTATTTTTTAGGGCTTATGATTAGTGGCTTTGCCAAAGCTGGCCAAGCGCTGGATAAACCAGCTCATATTCAAAGAGCTGTTGGTGCTGCTAAATTCGTTAGGCGACATTTATACAATAATAACGAACAAATCCTTTTGCGTAGTTGTTACAAAGCAGAAAACGGTGAAATAGCCCAGCCGTAAGTTCAGTTTTCTAAAATTATAAACTTTACCAACCAAACTTTAAGTCTTCATTTATTGTTCTTAGGGCGACACCGATCAACGGATTTTTAGACGACTATGCCTTTCTAATTCGGGGATTATTAGATTTATACGAAGCGTCTTTCGATACGACTTGGATAGAATGGGCCGAAACTCTTCAAAAAACACAAGATCGTTTATTTTGGGACGAAGGATCTGCCGGATATTTCACTAGCCCAGCTGGAGACTCTTCTATCTTAATTCGAATGAAAGAAGGTAATTTAAATTTTTTTAGAAAACTAATAAAAGGTTATTTTTAATAAAAATGTTTTTTAAAGATCAAGACGGAGCCGAACCTTCAGGGAATTCCGTATCAGTTAATAATCTATTGAGGTTAAGTGCTTTTTTGGACGATTCTAGTTATAAAGAAAAGGCTGGGAAAATTTTATCGGTATTCGCAACTCGGCTGAATAAAATGCCAATTGTTTTGCCAGAAATGGTATCTGGGCTTATATTCCACCACGATGGACCTGTGCAAGTACGTAATTAATTTTTTTCAAGCAGTCTTAAAAAATAATTAATCTATAAAAATTATTGTTTTAGATTTTTGTAACTGGGAAAAAAGAAGAACCGGAAACTGCAAGTTTATTAAACGTAGTCAATACAAGATTAATCCCGAACAGAGTTTTATTTTTGGCCGATGGGAACGAAGAAAGTATTTTATACAAAAAATGTGAAGTTATAAAAAGCATGAAAGCGGTTAACGGTCATGCAAGCGCTTATGTTTGCCGGAATCGTACTTGTTCCCTACCCGTAACAACAAGGGAAGAACTTGCTGAGTTGCTTGATCAACAAAAGTAAGAATTAATCGTATAAAAAATTCTTTTGTTAACGAATTTGTAAATATTTTCTTTATATACTGTGATCGATACTATATGACAAGATTGTAAAAAGTACAAATTTATATATTTGGATTTTTTGTACAGTATAAATAACTGGCCGCGGGTTTGCGAAAGATAAAAGACATATTTTAAACGAATTTTTAATTATAATCGGGACTGTAAAAAATTTATCAATTTTGAATCGTGTAAGATAATCATATTTTCTTATAATGACGATTGTTAAAATATAAAACGATTAATAACTTTTAATTTAAGAAAGTAAAGTTAATTGAACTTATCCTTGTAATAATGCATTCCTATTTTTAATTTCAGGATAATTATTCCTACCGGTTTGGTCCCTCCTCAGAATGTTTGATCATGATTTCTTCTCGGCCCTGATATCTAATTTTTTCCCGATGAAAGCAAAAATTAAATTTTATAGTAGTAAATTTTTTTGGTAAGGGTAAACCTTTAAGTTATTGTATGTGTAAAGGATTATATACAGAAGGGACGAATATAGTCGTTATAGTACTAGCTAATACCGTTAGATGTCTCCGATTGCCGAAATTGTTGATTTGGATTTAAATTTAAGCTCTGAAATATTAGACTTTGGGAAAGTTGCTATTTTTTCTTGGAGAGGTTTGAGAGTAGAATTAAGTTATTTCCAGGAAATTCAGGTGCATAGATAAATTATTTTTCTTTTCGATTAAAATGGGTAAAATAACTATTAAAAGTCGCGGACAATTCGTACAGCGAAAGCAATAGAAAATTGTTTTCGGAAGGTGGGCATTTAAGAGCAACTCAGCTCCATTATAACGTGAAACTTCTCGAGAAAGGAATTCGAATCCTCGTGGTTCGGATTCTAGTGATTTCTTTAAAATTAAGATCCTGATCTATTCTATTAGTAAAATCCACCTGACTCGATTATTGTGGTGAATAGTTTCGTCCACCATTGCTTTAAGCTTCTATAAGTCAGTCCAGTCTGCGTAAAAGCTACAACGACCTACATGGCTGCAAGCGTTTTGCATATTAACACAAAAAAAGCTTGTATGAAAGTTTAATACTTGATCTACAACTACAATGCAATTTGAATAATTGAAACGATAAAAGTACTTAGTAAGAAATACGGTTGAGGACATAAATAACAAGATTCAGTGGTCAGGACAAACCTTCTATAAAATATTGATATTAATTTTCGCACAGACAACTTTTTCATTTAACAAATACAAATCTTATGGTTGACAAGAAAGTTTTAGCCGGAAGGCGTACCCTTATTTATCACAATTTCGCTTTTTTCCGATTAAAATTATATCTTAAAGAATTTTTCATGAGTAGTTAACCCATTTCAATTTTTAAGTCACTTTTTCATCCGTCCTCAGCCCGTTCAGCTCGTAAAAATATTTGTTTTCTAAAATCGATGCCTGCCTGTGAAATCCATGATCTTGTTTGAACAGAATCCCCTTTTTCTCTATCGTTTAAGAATAATAATTTTTCGAGTAACTTACTTGGAATCTGCGAAAGTTCTCCGGTATAAATAACAATTTGTAGCACAAGAATATTGAAGTAAGCATCACAATAAAATTACTTTTTCTCATTACAGCTTAAACGGGGAAATCTATTGTAAAAGGCCCACACATATAAAAGCACGCTTTCTCATTTTACATTCCACTGCCTTCTTGATCGGTTGATCCTAACAAGATGGCAAGAATGCTTATGAGTTCAGCACACCACCTATAGGAAATTCCACTAAAATCTTCTCTTCATGTAGATAAAAATAAAAAGACAATATTGAAATATCGTTTCAATACATTTTTCCTTTAATTGATTACGTACAACACTAAATACACAAGATATTTACAATAATAATCTTTCATGCTCTAGAAATGTTTATTACTTTTAATTACAAGGCTATTAAATAATCGTAAATCCATGATTTTTTGTCAGCTATAAATTTAAATTAAATAACTTTGACGAAATAAGAAGAATATAACTTACTTTGATTATTCATTCTTTCTACAAAATAAATTACAGTATATTGTTAAAATATTATGATTTAATATTTGCAATTAGATTTTATTCCACTCTGCAGCCATTTCTGATAACATAAGATTACGTCCATAAATTTTGGCAGTTTTACAAAAAATCTCGTCTGCATCAAACTGCAAAATTTAAATCACATAGATATTAAATTTTTCTTTACAAATTATTCCTACACCTAAAAAGTGTCGATGAATAGACTCTAAGGAAATTATATCGCCGTTATCGACCAAATAAGATGATTTAGAGTTCAGAGGGGTAAAGCGAAACAATTTTTTTTTAGGTTACTTGTTAAGTTGACACTTTTGAAATGTGGTTGGCTGGTTGGCAGTCTGTGTCACGGTCTTCAAGAGTCAAAAAGAAGAAACTAGGGTATTCATAAAAAAGGGGGGGTATGCGCAACAAAGTTATTTTGGTTATTTCTTTAAAAGAATGTTTGGTCAGATCCAAGATGGCTGCTAAAGATGGGCTTAAATGAAATGGCCGTCGTTAAACATAGATAGTGGGAGCTTAATTATAGGATGCCCTTTTTCCCAGTTCTGTAGAAAAAAAAGATAAATTTAATCTCAATTTTCTGATTCGTAGTTTTCGGAAATAATAACCATAACTGGTTAGAAATAAATCAATAATATAATTGAGGACTACGTTGACATATTAATCGGCCTAGAAAATCGTGGTTTTAGCATCCATAGAATATCTTTCACTTGTATCATATTAAAACAATAACAAATAATAAATAAAATTAGGCTGTGCATAATAAAATTGCAGCTAAATAAAAACTGAATTTGGAAATGGAATGGAAAAATGCAATGCATGATTTATTTCGCTTTACACCTCAAACCTTTTAAATTTTAGGAAATAGGAACTGACGGTGCTCGCCTGCCCTGTAGAAAAAATAATTAAAAACAAAACTGAATATATTAGGAACTAAAAAAGTTACGAATAATGTCATTCGAAAGAAAAACCTTCCCATCTTTCGATACATCCACCAAACCCTTTACTTTCCCGCCAACGATAAACTTTTTCCAGAGCTATTTTCTTAAAAAACTATTTTTTAAAAAAATTAAAGAAGACAGTCATGGAACATATACAGTCAAAAATCGAAAGAAGAGCTTATACTTAAATTCACTTCCTCATGATTTTTCTTTTAAATCTAAATATAAATAAAAGAATGCGACTAATTATTACATAATTACATTTTTTTTAAATTTTTTTTTTAGGAATTTATTACCAAATATTTTTTTGGCTTTAAAAGCGATCGTCGTTTCTAAACGACGGATCATTCGAATATATAAATTATCACCGAACGTAGGAATATTGCTCTAACGTCTTTATCAGTTGAGGCACCCTTCCTGAACAAAAATGAAAAAAAAAAAAAAGATTGCGTTTTTTTTTTTTAAATAAGAGACTAAAAAAAACGCAACAGTGAAGAAGCTCAACCAACCTTAAACTTTACTTTTCCCCTATGTCGAAGTAGCCACAGCTCTTCGCTTATCATTTAACATTGATTCTTTTGTTTGTTTTTTTTTCTTCTTAACATTAGCATCGTTTTGACCGTTTGCTAAATCTTTGACGTTACCTAACCGATTGTTGTTATTTTTGATACTCGAATTGACTTTTTCTTCGTTTTCTTTTTCTTTTAGTTTGATCCACGTGTCTCCTAGCGCTTTTGCAAAATGATCGTCCACTGTAAAAAAAAAGAAAAATTAAAAATGCTGCAAATTTTTTTCTGGCATAAAAACAAAAAATGTTTATTTATAATTACCTGAAAGACCCGTGGAATCAGATTCGTTGCTTTCCGATTTATTACATTCAGTTTTGTCTTTGGAAAATATACTGGAATAATCTTTGCCAAGAGAACGTCTAAAGTGTTCGTCTATCGCCGGATCACAAGCGTCATCTAAAATAAAATTTAAAAAAATTAGACGACGAAAAAATTATTAAAAAGAAAATAAATTTCAAGTGCATACCAGAGGGAGGAGGTGTTTTGGTTGGAGATTTAGAATCGCAATCTGCAGAAGCTGCGACACCGCAAACGGATTTGATCACAGATGGTCTGGACATTTTATTCTGGATGGACTGGTCGTATGAAGGCGGCGGCCTTAAATTGCTCTGCCGCGTGGAAAAGTCCAATGGTCCTTCCATTACTTTATTATTTATTATTTGTCTTCTTTCTCGCCTCCATTTTGCGCTGGGCATTTCCTTACTTGAATACGTTCTTGCTTCGTCTGCAACAGAAATGAAAAAACATGTTAAAAATGAGACTCTAAAAGTGAGTGGGCGCAGGATGTGTTCTGCACGGCTGTATAGTTGGCGTGAATACTTCTCATTATTGAAGGGAAAAAAGCGAAGAGAAACTTTTATGTTTCGCCATGTTTTTATTCATACATTAAAATTGTCTAAAATAGACAGAACATGTCAATTGGCAGTCAAAGATAGAAGTTAACAAGAAAGTCAAACATTACCAGAAAAATGTCAAAAATAGACAATAGAGTCAGTGATCTGTAACGAAACGGTAACGAGAAACGAAAAACGTTAAATAACGCCCTTTTTTTAAATTTAGAAACGTTTCATAAACCAGTAACTGGGAGCAGATTTTGAAAAATAACGGGAACGGAACTTGTAACGGAGTTACCGTTTACAGAAAAATTAGGAACGGGACAAAAACGGTACAAACAAAATCAAATTTAAATGAACCTGGTAACAGAACGAAAACCGCAATACCGGAGGACCAAACCGGGGTCAATACTGGGAACCGAGATGAAATTAAAACCGTAACTAGTATCAAAACCGAATTTACGAATCCGCAAAATAGTAACGGGAAACGGAAACAAAAAAATTTCGAAAAGAAACGAAACGGGAACGGAACGGAAACGGAACGGGAAATCGTTACTGTTCCTACAGTTTTCTTTTCGCGCTCTGCTCTGTAAAGAAAGAGCAGTCATACAGTATAGCACTATGAATTTCGCATCATTTCTTGTAGTATTATGAAAGCTTTCTTTGTTAAAAATGACATAAGACTGCAACTTGCATAAGTTAAGCATAGATAAATACGCTCTTTGCTCCTTTATCAAAATTATTATGCCAAATTATTCTGACGATGTGTCCTACAAGTTAAGACTTCTGTAAAGTCGAAATTAATTTTTTCTTCGCAAATTCGGAGAGAACGGCATTTTTTGTATTTCATAATACAAAATTAATCATAATTTAATAATCACATGATCTCTTCTTAAGAGACCCCTAAACTTGAAAAAACTCAAAAGAACAGGATTGTTTGAGCTAAACCCAAAGCTTTCACTCCCTTTGACCGCCAAAGCCAAAGCAAAAAACGGAATCCCGATGATAGAAACTTTGGTTTTTCAATTGCAATATTTGTCTGTGTAACGAAACTGTAACAGAAACTTTGGTTTTTCAATTGCAATATTTGTCTGTGTAACGAAACTGTAACAGAAACTTTGGTTTTTCAATTCCAATATTTGTCTGTGTAACGAAACTGTAACAGAAACTTTACCCAACACTTTTTTAGGAACGAATCAGTAACGAAAATGAAAAATAATTTTTAAAAGGAACGCCTTTCAGGAACGGATTTGAGAATTTGAAGTTCAATGAGGAACGAAGAGAAACGATTTTATCTAAATCATAGAAACTAGGGAACCGTAAACCAAATTTGGAATTCGATTATAATGCTAGTAACGGTATAGAAAATATTTAGGAACGCTGAGCGGCACTGGTAACACGGAACGGAACAACCAGATTTCGTTTGGCACTTTAAGAAACAGTAACAGAAACGGAAACGGGAATTTTGCGATCGTTCCAGATCACTGAGAGTAACAAAATTACCCGAAAATGTAAAAAATTGCATCGTTAGCAATATTTTTGGGACACATAAAAATAAATTTTTACATTTATAGAACTTAATTATTCGAATATTTCCGACGGACTTTTAAATTTTAAAGCATTTAAAAGGATCGCTCTTGAAGATTTTTAAGGGTTTCTTAAGATTCCAAGCACTCCATATTCAGCGCGCCTGACTAAAGATCTGGGGGATCCAAAATCTTGCGACCCCCGACGACCTTCTTTTGAATTTCTTTTCTTGGCCCACCCAGAGCCTGCAGCTCAGTCCACAACACCCAGAAGATACTTTTTCTCTAAGTAAGTAATCAAAACTGCAGAAGGAAATTTCATACATAAAGGATTTATTTTGTTTGAGTTTGTCTAATTTAAATCAAGTTTCTTCGGCCCGGCTCGACCCACACAAACACCCAAAAATGTTTAGCTCCCAGAGCCCTCTGGGCTTGGCCAACCCATTCAGACTGCTACTGGAAACTACAGCAGTAGCCGACGCCACAAAAACGCCTTAAGCAATCCGTATAAGATCATATTTAAAAAAATCTAAATACTAATTCGTTTATTTTTAATGATCATTTGCTCCAGGACCGCCTTTTCTTCCAAGTAACCTCAAACCACTACTCAATTAATCGAAAATGAACACGGCTCCAATTAAATTACACCGACTCATTAAGAACTTTCAAAAAAAAAAAAAAAATGAAATCCTGGTTTATATACCTTGATTTAGCCACGGCTGCCACAATCTCGGGACGTTTGATCGGGAATCCATATTGGTATTAAAATTCCTCAGACAAGGCAGTATCATCATCATTGCACCGAGTAATTAAATAATTCAAAAATTAACAAAAAAAGCTCGCAGTAATCCTATAAAGCTCCCACGTACTTTTTTTTAAAATTTTTTAAAAATCGGGATCACATTTTTGTCACAAACAAAAAAAAGAAGCCGGTCGGAAAATTCTAAACACTTAGGCCTAAATTTTTTCCCGGTGTAATTTTAAATAGGCCTTATTACACACAAACTAATCCCTTAGCACGAATTCCGAAATCAGCGAAAAAGCGCAGACGAATAAAAAAAAAATCACAGACTCGTCCGTGATTTCCGAAACTGATGAATGAACTGAAGTGGGGAAAAAAAATTTCGACTCTTCGATCGTACCTTCCATTCCAAACCTTTAAGGTATGAAGAAAACGAATCGTAAAAGATGTGGATGTGCCCAAGCTTAAAAAAGGAAGCTCATCTCATCTTATTCTAAAATAATAGGTTAAAAAAAATATATCTGCGTGCATGGTCGATAGCAGACCTAAATACCCTGTATAAAAAGCCAAAGATAGTCCTAAAAGGGAATTCAATTTTGCATTTGGTTTTCATTCATCTTTTTAAGAGTATATGCCTCGAGGCAAAGCAATTTACTATTAAGTAACTAAAACGACTCGGGCCCGAGTCTCGTCTATCCAACAGTTGTCGTTTTTTTTATTAACTAATATATTTTTTCCTCCACATAGTTCCTGAAATCCCCGAAAATAGCTAAAGTTCTGGCCATAAACTCTGATTAGCAATTTGGCTTTAAAAAATCGAAGCCCAAGCCTTAATTTATCCAAATTCTCCCCAGTCTGAAAATATAAACAGCTCGATAGATCAAAAAAAATCTGTAATTTAGAAGAAAGATATGTAAAAAACGGGATTGGAAAATAAATGACCGAAACGAGACACGAGACTCGATTGCAAGGGCAAGGTCGATCTCACTGGGGCCCCACGGTAGAAGAGAAAGGTCTATGCTAAAGGTCGTTCGACTTGATTCGTCTACTTTTTTTTTCTCTTAATATCATCAATATTTCGGTACAGAATCGATTGGCCCTCGGGGTGTTGGATGCAAGGGCAAGAAAGAATGACTATGGCATATCGCCCCTGGAAAAATTTAAAACAATAATTTAATCCCCTCTGCGATTTTCGCGCAGTTTAAATTAATTAATAACCGGAGGGGGAAAGAATATATAATAATAAATTTTATTTGATAGCAACGGGGGAAAAATATAATAATTAGCGTTAAAAAAGTAGCTACCGGAGAGGTAATACAAGGCGCCTGGCGCCGCTTAAAAAATATAAACCCATAACATTTTATGAATTCAATCTGGCTGGCATATTTTTTTTTTTTTTTTGTAAAACCGTCTTATTTTACAAGATTGGGGTTAATTCTTATGCTAGTTTTTAAGTCGCTGTTTTTATTATTATTCTCATTATAAATGGAATAATATTTTAGATAATAGGAATTCGTTGAGGCCGCCCTAATTATGATGAAATGTTATTCTTAATAAAGAATTTTTTAAAGGACACCTACAATGACTTCATTTTATACATACCATAGGTAGGAGGACTGACCATAGTCGCAGCTCTGGAAAGAACGTCTAAAGGTGATTCTTCACTATCCATTGAGCAGCTCCTAAAAATAGAAATGATAAATTTTTATCGAACTGAAATTAATTGGCATAACTCTTGAAAAATTCGTCCCCAAGCGAAACGTTGAAAAAAAAAATAGGGCCAAAATTTATGATAGCAGAAGACCTGGGCCGGCAGGTTATCTTCAGGATCTAAAAATCTCAGCCCTAGCGGTTGTAATATGTTTCGGGCCTAGGGGTTGGAGCTGAGCTTGGCTCCTGGGGTTTTTAACCCTTCAAGAAAATCGAATTTGTGAAACTCCGCCTTCCGCAAGATTTATCTTAAGTGCTAAATTTTTGTGACACCCAGACCAAAAAAAATTGAACATTTTCCGGGTGATTAGATGGGGAAAAAATCTGGAGACTGGCACTAACATGATAATAATAACTGCCTCAGGCAATATTCAGATGATATTCAGGAATTCTTTTAAACATTTTTTCCTCTTACTCAACAATATTTCTCCGAGTAAGCCAATTTTTCTTTTCAAGAAATCGTCCAAATTTTTTTTGAGCATCCAAAAATGCTTGCTAGAAATTTTGCTGGTCAATAATTTCGCTTAAATTTATTTTTTAAAACTTTAGTTTCCTCGCTTAAATCCTGTTAAGACGACGTCACACCAGTTTTCCACCGATAAGATCCAGACCAGACGAATTTTTCATCAAATTCAGTAAAGTGACGTCACAAGTGAGTACACTATGGTTTCACTACGGATCTGCCGAGAGTCAACACATGAAAAACGCGTTTTCATCGACCTTGTTCTATGTAATCGGATTTTGCAAGTAGGCACAGTCTTTGGAATCTGCTCAATAAATATAAAAATTGTTTTCCTCCTTTCTTTTTGAACTCGCATAAAAATTCTAAAGCCTAATTTCTACCAGAATTTTAAAACGACGTCAGACACTGCAGGAATGGCCTTAAACCTGAGCTTAATTGTTCCAGACTACTTCTCCATCCTCTTTACAGCGTTAGATCAACCTTCCAGCTGACTTCAAACTTTATGAAATTTAATTCAAAAACACCCCTAAGCTCATTTTAAAAATTTTAAAAAATTATTTTAAGAGTTTAAAATTTAAAGTACAGTTCTGCAAACTGCAACACTCTGATGTTCAAAAAAATGCAGATTTCTTTCTGAATTATCATCAGCACCCCAAATTAAAACCTTTCATTTTTCCACATATTGGAAATTTGTGTTTTTAATTTTTTTAAAAGTTTTCTGTACAAAGCATCAGCTTACCTAAAGTTAAAGTATAATTGCAATTTTTTCACTTTTCACATTTTTTCTCCAGCTAATCACATGTAAACAATTTTGTATGTTTCATTATAATTTCCCTAAAGTTCATGTCAGAATTTTGTAAACCTTTAACATGATTATTTTGAGGTATCGTACACTTGTCAAAATATTTCTCGCAGTTGCACAATTATTACTCTAAAACTTCTTTTCTTATTATTTATTTTCCTTGTGTAATTATCAACTTCAGTTTTGGTTCATTATTAGCATTTCTTTTATACGATTTATGTAAAATCCACATTGAAATGATAATATCGACAGCATTCATAATAAAATTTGTTGCATTATTATAACAATAACATTTAACTACAAAATTTCCTTTATAAAAGTCATAAATACATTATCTGTTTTAAAATTTGTTTACATAGTAAAGTCATCCGCAGGAAAAAAAAATTCCTTCACCAAAGAATCTGACATACCCTGAGCAAATCCAAACTCATCAAATTGATATCTCCATTCAAAATAAAAGTAAAAAGCGTATGAATGTGAATTCATGAGAAGTTAATTATGGCATAATTAAAATGGGAATGATAATAGGACGATTTCACCTAGAAAAGAATTTCTCGGATACGGTCCTGCTCGAGTGCATTGCAACGCTACAAATTCCAATCTAAATACTGCATTTTTTAGAAAATAAACAACATAGATGGACCAAATTTTAGCTAGATCCCGTTTCTTTCCCTTCTTGACTACAAGATAGGCAGGTGATCGGGAAACATTACATTAACCGTTTGAAATGGGACACCGAATTCCTGAGACACCACGCGCATGAGGGTACGACCGACCCGACGTATCGATTTTTGTAATTACAGAATTTTCACTTGATCCCGGATTCGATGGAATTTAAACTAATGGCTTACCCTGATGCAGCACTTGTATTCCTTACACCGAAGAGAATAACGCGATATTCCGATGGCTTTTATACGAAATAACGAAAATTCTTTACCATTTTAAAGACTTGATCACTTGACAATTTGCCCAACGACATTTTGGTATGCCTGGAATCTATGGAATGTTTTTGACAACCCTAGCGGAAAAATCGTCAACTAAATCCATGACGAAAAATTACCTTTGAATTATCTGCAGTCGCCATGTTTTCCATTGATTCGGCAATCACCACGCAAAGGAAAGCCGGAATCATAGGCGCCATTTTTTTTCTTCTCGTTATTTGTTTAATTGATTTTTTAATAATTTAAACGTATTTTATTTAGACTAGAGTTTATTAAATAATCATAAAGTTCTTTTAAATGAGTGCGGTTACAAAAAATTTGCTGAAGGACTTTTAATTTTAAAAAATGATTGAGATTCTCCCTGAAGTTTGGACAAAACCGACGCGAATGAACGTCTAGACAGTAGTCGCGTCGCTTTAACACAAGAAAATGGTGAACTTCACACCATTATTTAAAAAATTTTTCTTTCTGTAATTTCTAATCGATTTATGTGATATTTACTACCTAGAATTTCAAAGACATGTGATTTTTAAAAGCACGACAGCTCTATATCGATTAAGGTTTTCCGTTACTTATTTTTAATATAATCGTTAACGATGTGGGCTCCGTCGAAAATCGTCACAGTAGATTTCCAATTTTTATTTCAAGGTAATATGTTTTTCTAAAACGTTTCAAATCATAAATATCATTTGACAATCATTTCACATCTTTTAATTCCGAAAGGATTTGAAACCCCCAGTTTTTTTATCCGGTTTATCGATTATTCGTTTGAAACTTCTTGCGCAAGTTAAACATAAAAAACGTAAATATTTTCACTTATAAATTGTCATCGCGTGCCGCTCCCTGTGATTTTAGATGGAAATCGTAAAATAAAATTGTTTTGACCACCAGTTCATTTATTTCAGAAAACGTAAACCATACAGTTATCGATTTTAGCCTCGGCTCATGCCATTACAATCGATTGCCCTTATTTTTTCTCAATCTTGAAAGAAAAGTAAATGACTGTTTCACTTTTAATCGTTTTTCTTTTCCGGCACGGCAGTTAATCAATGTTTCCATTAGGTTTTTCATAAAAAAACTGATTGTAAGTAATGAATTTAAAAAATTACTTTTCTGGAATTATTCCCATTAGCATATTAATTTAATTCTTAATTTCGTTAAAGTAATATAAATCTAATTATTTAAATGCATTTTAACCTTTTTTCTAGGTAGTAGTATTCCGAGCACTGTGATAATCATGGTTTAATGCAGTTTGATAAGCTTTTTGGGATGCGTCTTCTAATGTTTGGCTTGATAGCCATGTTCGCTGTCAATACAGGTACTTTAATTTAGTTTTCAAATGTGTTCATGTTGGAAATAACATTTTTTTTTGTCTGTAGGGAGTTGTATTGAACAGCGAATATGCTATTATACGTCTCGTACTGTTGATCATCTGACTGTCCGACATATCGAAGTCGATCCCGATGATGTAGATGACGTAGATTATGACTCAGGTCGAATTCAGGAACCAAATCAAACATGTCCAATAACCTCAAAGTACTGCTATGCTCTTTGGAAAGAAAATCCATCAGATGAAAAGGGGAATGGAGTTTTCATCATAGCCCAAGGTGCTTTTCTTTAAAATTTTAATCATTTTTCAGCTTTAGCTTTGCTTGATTGTTTATGAAAATAGCAGCTTTAGGTTACTCAGCATTCTTGTAAGTATTTAAACATAACATTAAAAAATAACTTGAGATAGATTTCTCTTTAGGAGCTACTTTAATCTTTTGAATTTTGGGATGTAATTAAAATGAAAATTAATGGAATTTTTTTATTTCTCAGGATGTTGGGAACAAAGTGGAAAAGAGGGATGTGAATCGAATGATTGTGTTAGCAGAAAACCTTCTAAAGCTTTAAATAATACAAATTTCTGTTGTTGTCAAGGAGACTTTTGTAATGGGAATGTATCTCACATGTATTTACCTGATGATTCAGGGCAAGACATCCCAGAAGGTAGCCCAAATTTTTTTTCATTTTTTGTTATTTATGGGGTTTTTATAAAATCAAATTTTTATTTTTTCCAGTGATGAACGATAAGAAAGAATCATACATTCTCATTGCAGTTACCTTAATTGTTTTTTTCCTTCTCCTCTCGATTTCATTTATCCTATTCAGAAAAAGATTACACATGAAAACATTGGAAGACGCAAAAAATTATCCGGATTCCGTTCATTTGACTGAAAATGGAAACGTCCATTCATCGAATTTCACCTTAGATAACCTTAAATTAGAAGGGCAAATAGGTCAGGGAAAATATGGATCTGTTTGGAAAGGAAGTGTCGGCGATCAGCCGGTTGCAGTTAAAATATTCCCTGCTCATTATAGAAATTATTTCTACAACGAACTCGATATTTATTGCCTACCTTTTATGGCTCACCCATCGCTTCTTTCATACTTTGGTAATTATTAAGTAATCAAATAAAAATGAAATACGAAATTTTTTTATGAAAAATAATTTTTTTTATCAGGTTACGATGAACGAACTAGTTCAGATGGCAACCCAGAGTACCTACTTTTTTTATCTTTGGCCCCCAACGGCTGCCTTCAGGATTACCTCCGAAGTAACGTATTAGACTGGAATACTTTTTGCAAAATGGCTTTGTCTGTAGCTAAAGGTATCGCATATTTGCATACGGACATCCGTAAAGGAGGTTAGTAGCAAACTGATGTTGGACAAGCACCTAATGACTGTTCTTATAAAATAATTTTATTTTGTTGCAGATAAATTTAAACCTTGTATTACTCACCGGGATTTAAACTCTAAAAACATTTTAGTTAAGGAAGATCTGAGCTGTGTTATTTGTGATCTTGGATTTGCAACGAAGATAAATGGTTCAAAATATTATTATAACGGGGAAGAGCAGCATGCAGAAATGAAAAGCATTAATGACGTTGGCACGTTGAGATACATGTCTCCTGAAATTTTAGAAGGTGCCGTTAATTTGAGAGACTGCGAAACTTCGCTCAAACAAATCGATGTATATGCCTTAGGTTTGATATTATGGGAGATTTCATCACGTTGTACGGATTTTTATCCGCCTGGAGTAGAATGCTCGCCTTATAGATTGCCTTTTGAGGCCGAAGTCGGTGCGTAGTTTTTTTTTAAACATGGAATTTAAAATTTTTGTGGGTTATTAATTTTTTTTATTTTTGCAGGACATCCAACTTTTGAACAAATGCAGATTTTAGTATGCAAAAGAAAAGCTCGGCCGTTATTTCCGGACCTATGGAGGGATTCTCCCGCTGTTAGAACAATTAAAGAAACGATAGAAGATTGTTGGGATCAAGACGCGGAAGCTCGACTTACGGCTCTTTGTGTTGAGGAAAGGTTTCATGAATTATGTGGGATAACTGACAGGCAAAAAGGTGAGGCAAATAAAGCTTCGGACTTTTCTCAAAAGCAAAATAAATCCATAGAAATTAGTTTAAAAGTAGCAAACCCACCAGATCCTATATCGTCAGCGCCTCTTTAGTAAGTTTTTGATTAATATATGAGCTTATTTTATTTTCCAGTTTCATTATATCCGAGTGGAGTGAGCCCTACCGCACGAACGAGCGTAATTCACAAAGAATCACATAATGTACTAATTGTAAGCGATAATAAGGATGAAAATAGTTGTATGTCCGAATCTACGATGGATACATTGTTAGCTATTACTCCCGCAAATCCTCAAGCCAATTGTAAGGGCATGCATGACCTCTCACCATTACATTCTCTTCTGGACAATTTTAACAATTTTTTTTTTATATTTTTAGGTAAAAATTCGAATCAGTTTCAAGGAATCTGTCCTTCGGTGCAACCTTATCAGGGAAGAAACCCGTGCCTTGAGAGGAATTTAATGTTGCCTCACGATCTTGAATCAAATTCAAGCACCCTAATAGATAAATCTCACAAGCACATCGCCCCAGACGGCATCGAATCCTCGGCCATCGTCAACGAATATTTACAATTTTATTCATCTAATCCGACTCAAAATTTTATTAATCCTAGTTATAACGGTTATTCTAATCATAGTGAGCCCATGCTACGAACCAACATACCGATACCGTTTCTTCAAAACGTTAATTCCGAGAATACGGTACCGAAACAGTCCAATATACCTAAACCTAACAATCGCGGGAAAAAAATTAATTGGAACAATTTTAAAAAAATTTTCGAATCGAAACGGAAAAGTGATGATATTAGTCCCCAAATAGATTGTAATGTTAAGAGTAATTTAATTGCGAATGAAAACGGTGCGAACTTATCGACTCCGACCGTTTCTTTCGAGACAAAATTCGAAACCCGAGTTGATTTAACGGGTGGTAAAGCTGAAATTAAAATTGCTCCTCCTGAAAAGGATGAATTAAAATATTCTACGATTTTGAAAATGTCGCAGCCGGAAGGAGAATCGACAGATCGGGATCTTCTGTTGTTAGGCACACAAAACAACAGGAGACCGAATACTTTACCTTTGTTAAAGCCCGGGGAATACCAAAGCTGCAATAACGGGAAAGGGAGAAATAACATCCGCAACGTTGATAAAATTTTGCGGAATATCGAAAAATCGAACGCAAAACAAAAAGCTTTAAATTCAGAAAAAGCTAAAAAACGTCGCAGTCTCGGGTCGAGGAATGAATCGAGAGAAGAAAGAAATGCCAAAGCGAGGAGTTTGTCGGAGATCGATGAATTAAAAATATTAAGGCTTGAAACTAAAATAGAAGAAGCATTTAATAAAAATTTAAAAATTTTAGATACGGTTAGTCAAAAAACGCTAGTCCGACCGAATGAAGAAAGAGTTGATAAACCTTCTCCGAAAATAGCGGAAAAGACTTGCACAGCAAAAGACAATCCACCAAATACGTCACAGAATTGTAAGGTTTCGTTAGAAGAAGTTTTTACAAAGAGTGATAACTTGCAATTAAAGGATCCTAGTTCTAGGATTAAAACTCCAGGCGATGTACCGTTAGCTGTGAGGAAAATCAGAAGCGAACGAAATACTGCAAGATTTTCGCTTTACGATGATAGAATTATGTCTGGCTATTATGAGAATGATACTTTGTACGGTTATACCACCAATAATAATAGAAAGCGGAACGGAGAGTACGATCAAATATTTAGCTCTTTCGAGGATATTAAATTTAGTCAAAATATTTAATTTTTTTTATTACTGAACGAAAATGTGATTTAATTTATAGTTTTTTTTTTAATATTTTAAAGAATCTTTAAGTTGAGCTCTAATATTTTGCTTATTGTTCGTATAGTAAATAATTATATATGTAAAACAAACGGGAAAGGGATTCGAGTTCTTTCGAACTCGGAAAGATTTTCTATAAGCTTTTCAGACTAGTTCAGTTATTTTTATTAAGGTTTTCACTTACAACTCGCCATTATAAAATGGTTATATCCTGAATGCTGAACAACTCTTAATTATGGCTTCAGCTACAGCTGTTTTTATAACTTTTAACTATAACTGTTTTATAATCTTAACTATAACTGTTTTATAACCTTAACTATAACTGTTTTATAACCTTAACTATAACTGTTTCCGCAAGTACCGCACAGCCAGAGGAATTACTATCGGAGCTGAATTGAGCTGAACTGATTTGTACCGGGATGGGTATCTGTATTTATACCCAGCCCGGTTTTCGTATTTTTAATCCCAAAATATTGCAATTTTAATTCATTAAAATTGCAATTTTATTTTATATCGATTACTTTTTTATTTCAATCTTATCTCAATTCTAACTCGAACTTATTGATGGAATATTTTTGTTTTATTCTATAAGTATTTAAATTTTATTCGCGCTTTAATTTTGCTTATTAATATTTTTAATTAAATGAATATAATTTTATTACAAAAATATTCCAGCCAATGAAAATTCGAGTTTGCAGTATTTCTCTCATTCTAATACGACCGAGTTGATATCAAATTTCACTTATTTGTTTCAACTCGGTTGATGTGTGCGGTCATGAGTTACGGTGCGAGGCACAAGGCTCGGGATCGCGGCGCGCGCGTTTTAATTCCCGTATTTTTTTCTTTTACGGATTAATTAATCGTTCTATTACATTCCTCCCACCTTTTTGTTTTGGGTTATCCCAAAACATAACCCAAACTTCTCGAGCATCGTGCCTCTTGACATTGACTCTACTACGGTTAACGCTACCACGATGGTTCTCCTTCCGGGAGGACAATCGTGATGTAACAAGGTTGCGAAGTACTGTACTATCGTCGCAGCGATAGATTCTTAATTTCTAACACTTGTCACTTAGAGTCCCTATGTCTTCCTTGTATCCACTCTGTTTTCTGTAGTTCCTTCCTGGGTAGTATGCTGGGTGTCTGGCGCTGCAACTAACTGTTCTGGATCTGGAGGTTTATGACTCTCTGGAAGATCCGAAGATGTTTGTATCGGCGTTGCCAATACTATTGCCTAGTTACGTTGAAGTTTTTGGCATGATCTGACTAGGTGTGTTGACCGATATCACAGATAATAATCACAGATAATAAGTTTTTTTTTTTTTTTTTTTTTTTTGTTTTTGTCACTGCCACGAGTCCATCACTTTAATAGATTCGTTATTACCAATCTTCCGGTTGCATCGCGTACTCGGTGTCATGGGAGTCATCTCCCATGAAAAGGGACCATCGGATCTTGTCGGCGAACCCATCCGCAACGAGTGGCTCTCGGTGCTCGCCGTAGTCCTCAATTTTAGGGTAACTCTTGGACTCCCTGTCATTCTCTAGCCCGTCTGAATATTCAGGCTTATTAGTTTTTGGTTGGCCTCCGCTTTTGTCTTCTTCGAAGAACTCGACTTGGCCGTTTTGATTGATCGTTTGACTTTTTCCATTCCGTCCAATCATCGGATCACTGCTGTCCTGAAGAAGAACGTTGACTACTTCGTGAAACTCTTCTGGCCTAAGCAGGAGGTTGGATGGGTCGACCGCCTCGTACGATGACGAATTATCGGTCGGTAACGGAGGTTCCTGTTCCATTGTCTGTTCCGGAGTCACTGTTGGGCTGACTGGAACATGATTTGGTTCGCAGAACGCAGGCGGATTGGGCCTAGGGCCCGGTCCCATAGGTTGCGTTACAGGGAGAACGTAAATAACTGGCAGCACGATATGTATAGGCTGCTGACCCAAAGGCTGAATCACCGGTACGGAACAATGGATGGTATCTGTAACGGAATGTTTTCAGTCATAATTCCGTTGATTGCGAATGTAGTGGTTCCCAAGCTCGAGCTTTGCAAGGCATGCAAAACTGATCCCTGAAGTTCTGGTAATTCTCGAAGATCAGGCCGGTCTTGGAGAAGAAGCAACCCAGAGCTATTCCCAAGCGTTGAGGATACACAGGAGTGGATATCCCTATGAGTTCAGTCGTTCCTTCCTCGCTGTGCGGTCTTGTAATTATTCACTTACCCATGGCCAAGATTACAAGAATTATTATGTAACTATAACTGACCTGTAATGGCTGCAAGAAAAATTTTTTCCATCCGGGAATTAAGTTTTTCTGCAGTGCGTGTTCGCTTATTCACGCTTAGTTACCTATCCATACACGCTTATTTGACTAATTCTCTTAGTAAGGGCCTGGAGGAATCTAGTAGTTTGCATGAAAACTTGGGGTTTTCCTCCTGTTCCTTAATTTGTACCTGTGCCAGTCTTCAATTCGTCACTGTTGGTTTACCACAGTAATTAGTTACCGGGACTTACCGAATTCCCACATAATTACCACCCATTACCAATTTCCCTCCGACCTTTTAGGTGTCTACTGACTACAAAACTTAGAACCTATTAGTTTTCGATGTTCAGTAGACGCCTTAATTCAGGCTGCCCTTGTTACCTAAGCAATTGGAAGGGTTAGGGAAACGAGAAACTGAACGAAGAATTTAACTATACAAGAGAAATATATTGATTATGATTTATATATTTTCCGGAATTTTCTACTCCGTTTTTGTTCGGGTGAAACTTATGTAAACTTACAACTAGGACCAATTCTGAATAGTTATACCGGAATACTGAACAGCTTTCCTTATTACAGGATATTTAAAAAAAAGACATTGTTCATTTTTTTTTTTTTAATCTAAAAAAAAAAATTCACTCCTTCTTCTTCTTCATTTTGTATCTTCCGTATTTTCCGGCTCGCATATGCAGTAACGACCGCAAAAACAATCTTCGGAAACGCAGGTCTCGGGGTCGTAGGGGTCGAAGCCTTCGTTCCTCAAGGTAAGGAGGTGTTTCCTGTTGGTGAACCAACCCTCAACGTGTCGTTTTTGCAATTCTTCGTTGATCTGTTGATTGATTCTTTCCAACTCTTCAAGGGAGATCTCGAAGGAGCACTCCTCCATCGAGAAAGCGGTATGGAACCCCTTCTCAGGTTCAACTTTTGGCGCCTTCACCCCTTTTGGTGTCCTCTTCCTCCCTAGTAGTTTCGTGGGGAATCCCCCCTTTTTATTCGCTCGGGGACGGAGGTTGTAGCTATCTGGAAGGGAATGAGTGCATTTAGCAAATGCAATTTTCCCAGTAATTTCCCGAACAGGCAAAGCTTCTAAAGCAAGATACCACGAGCGTTAGTATTTTTTTTTTTTTTTTTTTTTTTGACTGTTAGTTACGAATTACCAAACAGATTGTTTTATTGGGATGCAATAGGTTTTCTAGCCCAGGCGTGCTCTTCATTGGATAATTAAACAATGTTTTCCGAGCTTACCTCTTAGGAAAGGTAGGCCCTTATCACCGCGATAAGCTCCTTTCTGCAAATCACGCATTTGGAGAAAGCAGTCGCGCAGCGGGCACAAGTGACGAAATGTCCACAGGGCAGGAAGACAATCTGCCGCTCCTTGCCAAGGCAGATTATGCAGTTCTGCTCCTCAGAAGGTGCGGCAGCAGCCACTGCTGAGGGTTCTTCCTTCGGGCTAGCTGGAGGTGGATTCTTCCACTTGGCTTGAACTGAGCGGACGAACTCGGCTCCCACCTCTAGCTGGAGAAATCCACATTTGCCATAATATTTGGCGTGTATTTCCCAGGGGTCGTCTTCGCGTACCCATTCCCGGATGCCGCCGTTGCAATAGAAGCAGATCACCGCATCCGGTGAATCTTGAACTGGCGCGTGGAAAAATCCTGCCAGCGCTAATTTTTCCGGCGTTTGGATTTCAGGGGCCGGCCAATTTTTGAAGGTAGCCACCCTTGACTCACGAGTGGCGAACCGCGGATGTTTTGGCCCTGCCAGGCGCAAAATTCCGACTTCGTCCAAGCATGTGTCAATACGCGCTAACGTACGTTCCAAAGCCGATCTGAGAGTGCCTGACTGTACGATTGAGGGTGGTTGGAAGACAGGATCGCTGGCAACCGCCGCCAGACGTACGTAGGGGTTGGAGGCGGGAGCTCCTGGCTCAGCCTCCTGTGCTGAAACAGGATGGAATACCCATTGGGGCATCTATTTGTTTTCAGCCGGGGAAGTATTAGCAGAAGCTTTGCATTAATTCCTAAGTGTTAGTACATTTGAAGCCTTTTCCTATTTTCATTTTTCCCTTCTTTTGTTAGTTGTAAATTATGTAAGATGCTGGGTCCGGATTTTTATAAACTGGGCTTATTAATAATAACCTATTATCTATCATCACTACTAATCTATGAATCCCTATCCTAGATTTTTTAGTTCGTTGAGATAGTTGTCTGGTGAATTATTAGATTTCCCTTGCTCGCAAATGGGCGTGCAATTTCTTTGCTCTGGCGTAAAAATACGGTAAGCATTATTTTTTTAACGGAACTATCTTACCGAGGTGGATAAGGGTCGTAGATACCGGGGTTCATCAGATGTGAACGGATTTGGTTACCTGAGATCGGTTCTAGATGAGGTTCATAGCGATCGAAGCTAGGTTCGCTTTTAAGTTAAATAATGTTATAAAATAACGTCAGAATGTATCGCTTGGACGGGGGGGACCAAATTGTCCGCAATTATCGTTCTTTTTACGAATCATATATATTAATATATAAGTATATAGGCTCTCGAAAAGAATTAATTTTGTTTAGGGGATTCTGTTGAGAAAGTAATCGAAAATGGAAGCAAATGGAAGAGAATTTGAATGAAGAGCAAATTTGCTCAGGGGCATGAAATTATTGACGTTCTAGCCTAATTTTGTAAGCAAAATATTAGAGTAAAATATTATGATTCGGTCATCCTGAAACAATTTTTGTTAATGTTCAATTTCGCATGTTAATTTTCTATTAGGCAATTAGCGCCACCTGGTCACGTGGTTTCGGGAAAAGTAATGGCCGGGATCCACTATCGTTTTCTATTATTTCACAAACGATAAGAAACGATGATCGTTTACTCATTAAAAAAAAGGAAAATCGTTCACTCTTTTGAAACCCCGGGATTGTCAAAAAAAAAAAAAAAATTATGAATCATGTTTTTGGGGTGTAGTCATTATGCGATATTTCTAGTTGCATTCGAGAGCGCCCTAGCGGTTTGAGGTATAATTATCAGCGATAATGGTTGCTGACACATAATACCTGAATGCTCCATTAGAGAGCGCGATTATTTAGTTTATTGTTTTTAATAAAACGTAAACCGACTCGCGTCTTGTTATTAGCCTTCCAACATTTTTTTTTCAATTATTTTGTTGGAAGGGAAGGAATTAGGAATCTGGTGGGACGGGTCTTTGGAGAAAGGAAAGGGGGTGGCCTAGCGGTTCAGGGTCTTTGTAAAAAGACCCTTCTTGCCCGGTCGGCAAAGTTATAGTGGCGCATACTGGGGAACGGAAGAGGCTGCCCTTCGGCCAAAGCCACTCCGTTCACTGCCGCCCTCAGAGTGTCTAGCGCCACGCTATCCACATCTGGATGCGTGGGCGCCAAAAACCCGAGGGCGCGCAGCAGCGCCCGTAACTTTTGCACCGACCGGTTCTGTGGTCGGGGCCCTGGCAGAACAGGGCGCTCCTGGTCCTCCTCGTCAGAGGAGTCCCACGGAGCGTCCGGCTCTGCCCGGTTTCTCCGACCTCTCGCTCGAGCCAAGTTCCGGGCCCCCCTGGGTCGGCCCCTCCTCCTCGGGACGACTGGCTCCCGGTGAAGATCCTCCGGTTGTTCCACTCCTGGTTCAACCGGGGGCTCCCCCCTCGGGACCCCGCCGTTTACGAGGTGGAGGTCCAACTCAGGGGGGTCAGTAACCTGACCCTGATTGGCCTCTGGAATGAGAGGAAGCAGTAATGGAGGCTCAGCCGGCGGGTTTGCCACCGGCTGCCCCTCCATTTGGTCATTAGGGGGGGCCAGCGGCGACGCCAGGAAATTTGCAAAATATCCCTGGGCCGTCACGCCGGTCCCCTCTTCCCTTACTTCCTCTATGATTCCGTCTAAGTCCAGGTCTTCGAATGATATCGCAGCCATGGTGTTTGGCGTAATGACTATGGGATCTCAGGCCTAATGCGGCCTGCCTTAATTTCTTTCGGCATTGGCGGATTTTGTGTCTGATCCCCCGTGCGATTTTCCATAAGAAATCGCTTAGGCGAAAGCGGAACCCCTTCCTTACATTCGCCTTTGGGATCGAATAAAACCCGAGAGATCTGCTGATGCAGCGGTCTCCATTTCATTATCCTAAGATCTCGAAAGTAATTCGAGTGGCCCATTTTGTAACGGTCATTTGGGATAATGTTCGCTCACTCTTTCAAAAAAAAAACTTTCTCTTGTCTTTTTTTTTTTTTTTGATAAAATGAATGTGCCCCCCTTCCCTCTTGTGGCTTTCCCAAACTTCAAAAGGGGAGACAGGAATTTTACTGGGATCAAGACCACCTTTTCTATGACCTAACTTTTTGGTCGATTTCCTAGGAAGCGGTGCAACAGTTCAACCTATTGCATAAGAGAATACACTAACAATCAGCGGGCTGGAATTTCGGAATAGGCAAGTTCACGATTCGTGGGGGTGAATATTATCTAATCGAATTCTTAAATAATTCTGACCTAACCGTCCACGCTAAGTAAATTTCGACTTCGTACATCGGTTTTGTAGTTCAAGAGTCTGATCTTAAATTTCAATCTAATATCGTAAATATGTTTTCTCAGGTTATAAGCGAAAAAATAAAATTTAAACAAGCATAAAATTTAAACAAGCGCGAAGGTGCGAGAAAAAAAAATATTTAAACCATTTTGAGTGAGAACTTTGAATTAACGTAAAAATATATATAATTATATTTTTTTTTTGTATAAGAGCTAAGATATTTGGGTAAACGGTCTCAACTTGCACATTCCGACAAAATCAGCCCCTTCCTTAACTAAGTTCTGGTTTACCGGACCCAATCATCTGTTCAATAATCCTTATTTCCCGTAAATCTAGGGTTAATTGTTAGTACACGAGTACTGCTGCGAGGCAAGCGGCATAAGCATCATTATTTAAAGGTTTCTCAGGTTATCTTTAACTCTCAAAACTGATTGGCTTTCTTTCAAGCCAAAATTCTGGTTATAGGGTTTATTAGCGAATTCACCAAACTAGACGCGGAAGACTGGCTTTTGGCTTACTCATGGGCACAGCACTGAGTCGGAAAAGGAAAAGCGAGACTTCTAGTATTTCAATATACTTTACTTTTCTGCTGATAGGGCTAAGTCAAGAACATTTTATCGGTGGAGGCTCTTTTTTTTTTTTTTTTTGTGTACATCATTTAACTCTAGTAATTAACTATTAAATCCCTTATTCTTTTGCTTCTATTTACTAGCTTGGGACTTCCAAACAACGATAGCTTTCTTAAGTGCACTTATCTTCTCTTTATTTTTCAACATAATATTAGGCCTATTAAAACGTTTCATTAGTTACTGCAGGAGATAATGTTCGACTATAGTCATAATTATAAAAAGGGTGTCCCGTCCCTTACTTTTCTTATTTTATTATCCCTCGATTTCGTCCCTTCCCTCGAGAAACCACACTTAGGCTTTTTCCTGACCGGTTGCGCAGCTGGTCAGGTGGCAGGAGTCCTTAGTTTCCACTCCATGTGACCCCTAAGTCATCCTGTTGCCCTGGTGTTTCTAGATTTGGATATTGGGATTTCTAAATCGGTAAAATCAGGCGGTCTATCCGACCATGTAGTCCAAATTAGACCCGCCACTGGCTAGCCATATGTTAATTTCCTTTAATTGTGAACAGTTCCCTTGTTCCTAGATAAAATTAACCTTTCTTCAATTTAAGTAATTTTCATAAAGTTCTGTTAGATGACCCCTGCAGTTCTCGGGGATCGTAAAGCCTCCTTTCCTAAAATCCCCCATCCCTTTGCTATCGTTATTTCAATCTGGCGCTTTGGTTCTTGATGCTAGAACCGTAAAGCGCCTTAATCCTGGTCCTATTAAGGAGTTTTTCGGAAAGAGATGAATAAGTTTTCTCTCCTTCCTCTGTGAATTTTTATCACAGCTCAGGTCCAGCTAAAACTGCCTGGCCTGATTCAGGTTTCTTATTTCTTTTGCTAAGCTGTATCCGACCTTGTGACGTCAAAGCCTATCGAGGTCACTCGGTCAGCTGAGCGCTGAAATAAGAATCTCCTGACGTTATGATAATGTAATCATGATGAGAACATTAAGATAGCTACCAAATGAATTTGACAAAGCCCTATCTTTTAGCCCCCCTTTTTTTTTTTTTTTTTTTTAAATACCTTTTATTATTTTAGCCCTATCGAATTAATAAGCGTAGTTTGCAGCCAATTATAGTTACACTTACAATGTTTCGTACAGAAAATTATTGTTGATCGCGACAACATTGTACGAATATTCCCCATTTTCAGCATCATTCCGGAAATAGTTTCAAGATTCAATAATATTTTGAAAAGGTTGGTTAATTCTCCCGTAGTTGTATAATATTTTCAAAAATTATTATTGTTACCTCAAAGCTGCTGATTTTTTTTTTTTTTTTTGACTATACTCCTGCCCTTTCAACAATAAATCTCTGCACGGGAAAGCTTGTAGAAAATCTGTGGGGTCATTATCAACCAAATAATTACCCTACTCAATTTGGAGTAGGTTGGCAGATCCCACCGCTGCCACCAATGTAAAACAAACGGGAAAGGGATTCGAGTTCTTTCGAACTCGGAAAGATTTTCTATAAGCTTTTCAGACTAGTTCAGTTATTTTTATTAAGGTTTTCACTTACAACTCGCCATTATAAAATGGTTATATCCTGAATGCTGAACAACTCTTAATTATGGCTTCAGCTACAGCTGTTTTTATAACTTTTAACTATAACTGTTTTATAATCTTAACTATAACTGTTTTATAACCTTAACTATAACTGTTTTATAACCTTAACTATAACTGTTTCCGCAAGTACCGCACAGCCAGAGGAATTACTATCGGAGCTGAATTGAGCTGAACTGATTTGTACCGGGATGGGTATCTGTATTTATACCCAGCCCGGTTTTCGTATTTTTAATCCCAAAATATTGCAATTTTAATTCATTAAAATTGCAATTTTATTTTATATCGATTACTTTTTTATTTCAATCTTATCTCAATTCTAACTCGAACTTATTGATGGAATATTTTTGTTTTATTCTATAAGTATTTAAATTTTATTCGCGCTTTAATTTTGCTTATTAATATTTTTAATTAAATGAATATAATTTTATTACAAAAATATTCCAGCCAATGAAAATTCGAGTTTGCAGTATTTCTCTCATTCTAATACGACCGAGTTGATATCAAATTTCACTTATTTGTTTCAACTCGGTTGATGTGTGCGGTCATGAGTTACGGTGCGAGGCACAAGGCTCGGGATCGCGGCGCGCGCGTTTTAATTCCCGTATTTTTTTCTTTTACGGATTAATTAATCGTTCTATTACATATATATTGTCGATGCAATTATGAAAGTTTTGTTTAAAGTACCAATATAATTTTTTTTTTTCAATTATATAACTTGCTTGGCATGTTTCAAGACTCGAGAAAATATTTCCCATCCTTGTCGCAGCAATAATCTCGTGAAAATTTGGATTTTACTTCATTATCTGGTCTAAATGAATTAAAACTTTTTTGACGAATGAAAATGACAATCTTCGTCAACCTTTGTCAAAAATGTTCTTTCTGAAGGAGGCAGGCACTTAGATGAATTGTAAGTCGTCTTTAGAATGCCCACCGCCATCATATCTATTTTTTGCTTCTCACCTCACTTCTCTAATAAGGTCCAAGAAAAAAATCGCCTGTCATACCTTTAAAATATTTTTTATTTTGTTTCGGATCTTTTTATTTCATTTATTGCCAACGGCAGTCAGCAAGGAACCCTTTACTTCGAAATTTTGAATTGTGAGCGCTTTGTAGTAGATAAGAAGTCCTGGCCCTTACATTTTTCAATTTAATTGTAATCATGGCGGGAAATTAGAACAATAAGTCGTTAGCGAGCGACCCTAGCGATTGTTTTCATAATCCATTATCAAGTTCTGCAGTTCTGCAACATTTTTATTTTTGAATAACGCTTATATTTAACTTACGAAAAAATTCTTTCTAAATGACGTAAATCTGCATTGAAAAGTCCCTAGATAATAAAACATTTAAGCTACTTTCACTTTGTTATGTTGGCAGTTCACGACAGGTAGAAAAATGT
The DNA here is from genome assembly GCA_023512825.1 of Liposcelis brunnea. Classification (NCBI taxonomy): domain Eukaryota; kingdom Metazoa; phylum Arthropoda; class Insecta; order Psocodea; family Liposcelididae; genus Liposcelis; species Liposcelis brunnea. The sequence goes on from CM042067.1 coordinate 12,922,930, forward strand.
AAATTTTCATTTACAGTGCAATACAGCGAGTATCGGAAACCATGTCAGTCCATTATCAGTTTAATTTCCTTAAAAAATGAATGAAAAATGACTACCAAGGATTTATACTGCAAGGTAATATCACATTCATTAATTTTCAATGCGTGTCCTAATTATGAAAACATCGCAGTAGGTTTTTATAACAGACGATCGATATGCATATTACTGCGTGGTCGACTTTTCAATTTTATCACATTTTTCGTTTTCAACTGTCATTCTAAATGCTTTTTTTGACACCCAAGGATTTTAATTTGGATGAAATGATGTAGAGACAACAATGTTTTTGATAAAATCGTAAGAAGGTTGGGTTATCCTAGATTGTGTACATCTCCAAAGGTAATTGACAAGATTTGCCCATTAATGATAAAAACAGTTGGAAACAGCTGAGAAGATGTATTTTTTTTTGTTGATATTTGCTTACCAAATCATAATTCGCTAAATTTGTTATTGACAATCCGAGAATGAAATTAGTTTTTTTTTTCAGGCTTGTGTAAACTTGACTAAATTTCTAATGTTAAAATAGACAAAGGGCTGTATCGAATAGGATTATTGAAAATTTTCTTATCAATCATCAGTTTTGCTTTTTTATTTTAAAGTCATATTTTAATTTGTCAGTAGATGAATGTTTTATGACCAAGAATTATGATTAGAGATAAAAAATGATGTACGTTTCTGAAATGACTCATTTTAAGAGGGGTAAAGGCTTTTTCATTTGATGCTGGGATAAAGAGACAAATTACTGATAAGCAATTGGTGTAAAAAGTCTGTATGAAAGTTAGTCCAATTCTGACTAATGATCTAAACTGGGAATCATGTAAAAGTTTCAAAGCAAAGAAGTTTTTTCATGATAAAGGCTGTGACAGTCTCGAGTTGTAAGAGCTTATTTTACGTTACATGTAATACTTAGCTTATGGGATGCAACGTAACGTAAGCTCTTACAACTTGAGACTGACCGGACCTTTAGCCTGACAGGACTTAATGTTTGAAGTTTCTAACTTTTAACTATGTAAATGCTGCCAATGATTTCTTTGAATTAATTGAAGAATTTTAATATCTAATATTATGGTTTGTGAATTTTTTTTTAAAGTTTGATGATACCTGAAAGTATTCTTAGAAACTTGTAGAGCTAAGGGGAGTATTGAAAGCGTTGCTTGGTAGCCTAAAATATTTTTTATAACATTTAAGGCAACTTGGCTTTTAAAGTTGCATGCAGCACTTTGATTTTTTTTTTTAAAATTGAATTTTTAGAAAATCCAAAAATCGGGTTGCTAGCTGAATCATATTCACCAACATTAAGAATTTGCAGTGAAAAAATTTAATTGTGTGCTGATTCTTCAAGGTTTTCTAAACATTTTGAATTTTATCCACAAAGAGCAGTTGCTTTAGCTTGCAGCAACAATACTTCTGCCTAATAGGCCTATTTAAACTTAAAGAATTTAATTTTTTAAATTCTCTCTAGGAACTACGAAAACTTGCCTGTTAAATTCATAAACCGACTTCTTTGTTAATAATTCCAACGAAATAAAAAAAAATCACTGGCCACAATAAAAAAAAGGGTATCGAGTCTCAAGTCAAGAAACTTGTTATCCGATTCAGTTACGTTACGTAATATCATTATGGCGACCTTTTGGTTGTGCATTTGCTCTCATCAGTCTCAAATCGAATCAACTTCCTTTTAGTCGGTGCAAATCGATCACTTTTCCTTTTCATCATACTGTCATTTTTCAATTTCCCATCACGTGAATATCCTCCGAACCCATATTTAAGTGCCTTAGTTAAAAATTTTATCGTGTATTGAATTCTATTGTGCGCGCCAAATCTCCACAATGAATATCTAATTAAATTTTTTTTCTCGAATTAATGAACAATTCGGCAGATGACGTTATCGTTAAGAAAATTTTATTCGTTTGAATAGTTATTATGGCGTGCGATCGTAATAGGAGATATAGAACCGTTTCTTTGGGTGATAGACCTTTTGATTTTTATAAAAAGGTTCGTCCTGCCCATTAAAAAAAATTAGCAGTGAAGTTAATTAATTTTTTTATTTTTTTAGGGGGCTCGAATATGGGTTCCACATCCAACATTGGTTTGGGAACCGGCGGAACTCGTTTTCGATTATTCGAACAAAGAACTCGAAGTCTTATTCGAAGACGGCAGGACGTCGAAAATCAAAGTCGATTCCGAAGCGAATCTTCCGCCGTTGAGGAATCCAGAAATTCTTATCGGGGAAAATGATTTGACAGCTCTTAGTTACCTTCATGAACCAGCAGTGCTACATAATTTAAAATACAGATTTTGTAATCTTAATACTATTTACACTTATTGCGGTAAGTATACAATTAATTAGGTTTTTTTTCCTCAAAGCAAAAAATGAAAATTATTTTTCCTTGTAGGTATTGTACTCGTGGCCATAAATCCTTATGATGAATTGCAAATCTACGATAGCGATACGATATGGACTTATCGAGGGAAAAGTCAAGGAGACTTGGAACCGCATATTTTTGCTGTCGCGGAAGAAGCGTACGCGAAATTGGAAAGGTAAGTGGTTTAATTTGAATTAATTTTTTTTAAAAACAGGTTTTGAGGCTAAAGTCATTTAAAACAAATTTTTAGTTGATTTACAGTGGGAACTTTAAAATCTTGATTGGCGACGCTGTCATAATTTTTTAAAAAAATTAATTAGTTAATTTTTGTTTTTAGGGAAGGGAGAGACCAATCCATTATTGTATCAGGAGAATCAGGAGCTGGAAAAACAGTATCAGCGAAATATGCAATGCGTTATTTTGCGACAGTTGGAGGTTCATCCCAAGAAACCCAAGTTGAAAAAAAAGTTTTGTCTTCGAGTCCCATAATGGAGGTTAGTGTTTTAAAAAAACTTCTCAGTTAACTTAAATCTTAGCCAGAATTAATTAAATTTTTGTTTTAAATTTTGCAGGCGATTGGTAACGCGAAAACTACAAGGAATGACAATTCTTCTAGATTCGGGAAATTTATTGAAATCAAATTTAATAAAAATTACCATATTATCGGAGCTTCTATGAGAACTTATCTCCTGGAGAAAAGTAGAGTCGTCTTTCAAGCACCTGACGAACGGAATTATCATATTTTTTACCAGTTGTGCTCTGCTAGAGAAAAATTACCATATTTATATTTAGGTAATTGTCAAAAAAAATTTTTATAACTTTCAGCAGGGAAGAACAATTACATCTACTTACATCTGATTCACTATCCTATCCTAGGATTAAAAATGAATGGATAGACCTACCACAGCGAAAAATGCAAATTTAAAAAAAAAATGATACTTAGAGCATTCATACTGGCTTGTGTGATTTAAATCAGACTTAAATAGAAAAATAAAAAATGTTAAAAAATTTCTGGTGGGCGAAAAAATATTTTTGGAAAATCTGACCACGCTACAGGGCTACAGGAATTTTTTATAGAATTTTTTCTTGTCTGAAATTTTGATTTAAAATTATTAGTCAATGCGAACAAAGAGCCCAACTGACCTCAAAGGATCTTACAGCGCTTAAAAATCGAAAACGAATATTTTTTATTATTCTCGAAACCTAATTTCTGTTTTTCTTTTTTTTTTTTAGATCATCAAGACAAATTTTTATATTTAAATCAAGGAGAGAGCCCTTATATTGAAGGAGTAGATGACTGTGATAGTTTCGATGAAACAGTTCAAGCTTTAAACATTCTCGGATTCGGAAGATCGGATCAAGAAAACACATTCAAGATATTATCAGCAGTTTTGCATTTAGGAAACGTTTCTATTAAAAAAGAAGATGAAGGAAGTCACATAAAAGTGAGCTAAAAATTTATTTTGGGTATCACGGTCCCCAAAATCATTTTCCCGGATTTTGATTCGCTTCTTTCTTATGAGCAATTTTCGGGGAAAATGATTAATTATTTTTTTTGGCTTGTAGAAAAGCGATCGACATTTGGATATATTTTGTAAATTATTGGAAATTGATCCAAGTGACATGAGAGCCTGGCTGTGCCATAGACGTATCGTTTCGATGAAAGAAGTTTTTAACAAGCCCATGTCTTTAGCAGAAGTAAGTAAACCTGTTGTTGATGTTATCCTATTTTAATTTCAAAAAAATTAATGAAATTTCTTATTTTTAGGCGATAGCGGCGAAGGAAGCTTTATCAAAGCACATGTACGCAGAATTATTCAACTGGATCGTGTCAGTTGTAAACGCGGCTTTGGAAAACACGAGAGAAAAAACTGAGCATAGATTTATTGGTGTGCTTGATATTTACGGCTTCGAAACTTTTGAAATTAATAGCTTCGAACAGTTTTGTATTAATTACGCTAACGAAAAATTGCAGCAGCAATTTAATCAGGTTTGTAAACAAAAAAATTTTGTCAACAAAATAAAATTTTGAAAAATTAAAATATTATTGTTTTTCTTTTTTGCGCAGCATGTTTTTAAATTGGAACAAGAAGAATATTTAAAAGAAGAGATCGAATGGAAATTCATTGATTTTTATGATAATCAGCCTTGCATTGATTTAATCGAGAGTAAATTGGGGATTTTGGATCTCTTGGATGAGGAGTGTAGAGTAAGTAGTTTTGCTTTGGACCCGGCACGCTCCAAATTGGTTAAGGATGGAAAGAAAACCAATTAAAATTTTTTTTTAGATGCCTAAGGGAAACGATCAAAGCTGGGCTGAAAAATTATACAAAGCCTGCGCAAAGTACAAGCATTTTTCAAAGCCTAGATTTGGCAATTCTTCCTTCGTCATCCAGCATTTCGCTGATAATGTCGAATATCAAGTCGATGGATTTCTCGATAAAAATAGGGATTCCGTAATGGAAGAGCAAATTAATGTTTTAAAAAGTTCTCAAGTATGTAAACAAAAACAAACTTTTTTTTTTTTTAAAAAGATTTTTTATTTGTTTTTTTAAATTTTAGAACGATTTCATTCGAAAACTATTCAGTAGCGAAAAATCTCGTCATTTAAGCGTTACATCAGCACAACAAAAAACTAAAATAGTTCCATCATCGAAACAAGTACCTGATTTATCGAAACAGCATAAGAAGACAGTTGGTTCGCAATTTAGGGATAGTTTAAATTTATTAATGGCTACTCTTAATGCAACGACCCCGCATTACGTTCGCTGTATTAAACCAAATGATTCCAAAAGTTCGTTTGATTATAATCCTCAAAGGGCAGTGCAGCAACTTCGAGCTTGCGGCGTGCTCGAGACTATTAGAATCAGCGCTGCAGGATTTCCTTCAAGGTCAGCAGACATTTTTTAATTTCTTTACTTTTTAGAGAGATTTCAACTGGGCTTAACTTTTTTTTTAATTTTCAGGTGGTTGTATATCGATTTTTTCTCGAGATATCGAGTCCTTTGTAAATTTAAGGATATCAATCGACAGGATATGAAAGCTACGTGTCATAATATTTTAATAAATACTATTCATGTACGTTGGGCCACAAAATTTATAAAAACGATTTTTTAGAGATTTAATTTTTTAAAAAATATTTTTTTTTTTTGCAGGAAGCTGATAAATATCAATTCGGAAAAACGAAAATATTTTTCCGGGCTGGTCAAGTTGCTTTACTTGAGAAACTTCGAGCTGAAAAATTAAGAGCATGTTGCATTGTCATTCAGAAACAAATTCGAGCTTTTATTTTGAGGAAGAAATACTTGAGAATAAAATCATGCGTGTTTAATTTGCAGAGATATATTAGAGGTTATTTGGCTCGAAAGTAAGTTTAATAATTAAGCTAATGAGTTTTTTTTTGGTAGATGTGATTTTAATTATTTTTTTTTCAGGCACGCTCAGTTCTTAAGAGAGACGAAAGCAGCGATCACTCTTCAGCGTTACGTAAGAGGATGGGTAAAGAGACATCAGTACCAGAAATCACGATCCGTGATAACTGGTATCCAGGCTCGTATAAGAGGATATTTGGCTAGAAGACGTTACGAGGAAATGAGATATAATCGAAGCGTAAGTATTTTTTTTTTTTTTTTTTTTTTTTTGGGCGAAAATTTAGTGGCTATTAGAATTCTTTTAATTTTTGTTAAAAAATTTTGAAAATATTTAAAAATTATTTGATAAAATTTTTTAGTTCCACAATTTTTTCTATAAGTTTTTGAAGTGGGAAAAATTAAGTGGGATCCATGTAAATCCTTAAAAATTTTTATTTAGTAGGCAACACTCAATGAACTATTTTTTTCTCTTTTTAGGCGATCACTATTCAACGATTCGCTCGAGGTTTCTTAGCTCGCAGGAGATACAACAGAGATTTACGCCGAGTGATTACCTGCCAGAACGCAGTCCGGCGATTCTTAGCGAAGAGATTATTAAGACGATTAAAGAAGGAAGCTCGATCAGTAGAGCATGTCAAGAAATTAAACAAAGGTCTTGAAAATAAAATTATATCTTTGCAACAAAAGATTGGCGAACTGGTAAGTGAGAATTTTTTTAGATAAAAATTAAAATGACTTTAAACATTTCCTAATAATTTCTAGATTTTCTAAATCCAAACTATTTTTTTTTTAGGTTAAAGAAAACAATCAGCTGAAAAACCTACAAACGGAAGTAAAGGAACTTCGCACAAAGACAGAAATCATCAAAAGCTTAGAAATCGAACTAAAGAGAACCATCACTTTACTAAACGAAAAAGAAAAGGAGAATATTGCTTTAAGAGAAAAAATCAATAACGAACAAAACGAAAAAATGGATTTGTTAGAAGAAACTACGAAAGCGAAAATAGCTTATAATGAAATGGAAGATATTATTCGCGATTTGAAAAAAGAAAACGATTTGCTTAATGAAAAAATTAAGAAGAATCAATTCGGCGTTGAAGAGAATTTGAAAGCGAGGATACAACAGGAAAAAACTATGTTGATTCATGAGCACGAACAAGATTTAGAAAATTATCAGAAGCTTTTGAAAGAATACGCTCAGTTAGAACAAAGAAACGAACATTTGGAAAGTTTGGTTGAAAAATTGACATCAAAACATTCAAGATCTCCGAGCGAAGTCAGTTCCTTACAGTCTAGTCATACTTCGACCGAATATGAAAACGATGTAAGTGTGAATTTGAATTGTTTTAAATTTTTTTGACAAGGCCGTCGCGAATTGGGCTTCTGGGCTGGAGTTTTTATCGAGTTCAGCCCAATTTGAGTAAAACCTATCAGTTTTTGGGCCCGAACTCAGCGTTTACTTTTGACTTTCGAACCGATTGGAGGAATGTCAGGCCCGAGTGGGGGGCGAGTTCGAGCCAGGCCTTGGGCTTAAATTCAGCTCGTAGTGAATTGTTGCACTAGTATCGAAAACTTAAATGGCCCTAATTTTTAATTCAATTATTTTTGAGAAAAAATTATTTTTAGGATTTTGGATACTCGTCCAATCGGTCTACGATATCGAGGAAGGATGAATCAGAAAATACTGAAAGCGAGAAGGATAGGTCAATAGGAGAATTATCTCCTGAAAATCTTTTAAATCTTCAAGCATTGCCAGAAATCGACGTCGGTTTGCTATTAAAACTTCAGCAAAAATTGAAAGATGTAGAAAAAGAAAGGGATAGATTGTTTTTAAGAGTCGAAAGCCTTGAAAAGGAAGAAAGCCCGTCAGAAGAAAGGCAAAGGACCATTGACTCAATTAGGGTAGGTGTGAAGACTTTTTTAAATCTTTTTTAAAAAGTGCCAAATTTAATTTTTTTTTTAAAATTTTTTTTAGCTTGAAGAATTGGAGATTGAAAATGAAAAATTGAGAAATGATTTATCAGTTTTAAGAGATTCATTAGCCATGGGAGATCCAGGTACTAAAGAATTACTAAATCAGTTCCGATCATCTGAACGAGAACTTGGTAAGTTTTATTTTTATAATTTAGAAATTTTAGGGGATTAAGATGACGAATATTGATTTACTGAATTTGTTTACAGATCGAAGGCGTGATGAAATAGTTCAACTTCGTGCTGTTTTGGCTACGCAAACTAAGGGAATCAAAAATATCGCTAAAATTAACTATGGCAGCAGCAATGATATTAATTTGGATGTTATCAACGAAGATGGGGAGTTGGTTATGGCGTTTGAAGCTCAGAAAAGAATCAATAGGTCGGTTTTTAATTTTCCTAAACATATTTTTAGTCTTACCTGATTACAAATTAAATAATTGAGTTTTATTTTTTACAGGCAATTGGAAGACGAATTGCAGCAGGAAAAAGAACGCCGTAAAACTGAAAGACAGGAATATAAATTGGAAATTGAAAAGCTGAAGGAAGATAATGATAGGCAACAGAAATTGCTTTCGGTGAATTTGAATAAGTAAGTTTAGAAAAGAATAGAATATCCGTATGTTTATTTTTTGGCGTAAAAAATCGACCATCGCGGCGTTACCAATTTTCAAAAAGTAAACATATCGCCGGTGCTTCATAAATTGTCCTGGCAGGTGACGCCGGCAATAAAAGCCTCAGCCGATGGAAGTTCAATCGAGAAACTTAACCTTAAATCGCTCTCAATTATTTTGGACAACAGCATTTCGTTCTTTGATCAAATCGCTTAGATACAGTTCAAACTACATAGCTTAGATTAAAATTTTTAAATTTTCTTCTCACAAGAAATTAACAATTTTTTAAAATCTTTTTCAGAACTCCTCAGTCTCAAACAGAAGCTTATATGCAACATGAAATATCAAGATTAACAACTGAAAATCTGGATCTTCAAGAAAAGATCGACGCGTCACAAGAATCCAATAGAAAATTGAAACGTCAGGTCAAAGTTTTGCTGAAAAAGCTGAAAGAACACGGAGGTAAATATATCATCGCGCCATGGGATTTATTTTTTGGCACTTACGTCATTTTTAAACCATTTTTTGTGTTTTTTTTTAGTTGGTTTAGAACCCTCTGAACTAGAGCAAAACATAACAACAGTCGCAAAACTCGGAGCCGCTAAAAAATCAGAAAAAGATAGCACTCTGCCTAACGTGATGATGAAAAAAGAAAGGAATTATCAAGGGATGTTTGAATATCGGATCGAGGATGAACCACTTATCATCAAACATCTTATTTATGGTAAAAATTAATTTTCTGTAAAATTTGCAAGCGAGATGCTAATGGAAAAATTTTTTTTCCCAGATCTCAAACCAAGAGTGGCCATGCATTTACTGCCAGGACTTCCTGCTTACATTTTTTTCATGTGCATCAGACACACGGATTTCGTTAACAACGATGACAAAGTTCGATCTCTATTAACTGCATTTATTAACGCTGTTAAAAAAGTAATTAGGAAGAAGCATGAGGATTTAGAAACAACGGTATGCGACTTTCGCTAAAAAAAAAACTTTAATTTTTATAAAAAGAAAAAACATAATTTTTTAAAATTAATTTTAGGTGCTTTGGCTCAGCAATACACTTCGATTGCTTCATAGTTTGAAACAGTATAGCGGTGACAAAATATTCCAAAGCGCAAACACGGCTAAACAAAATGAACAATGTCTTCGAAATTTCGATCTCAGTCAATATAGACAGGTCCTCTCGGATATGTGCGTTTGGATTTATCAAGGAGCAATCCGAGACCTTCAAGAAAAAATTCAACCGTTGGTAGTACCTGCTGTACTGGAACACGAGGCGATAACCGGTCTCTCGAAAGGATTAGCAGGGAGACATCGGGCGTCGAGTGTTTCCAGCGCCTTAGACAATACAACAAACCCGGAGAAAAAATTAGATGTATTATTGTCAGAGCTATCTAGCTTTCATCGAATATTAGCCATTTTTGGTGTCGATCCCGAAGTTATATCCCAAGTTTTTAAACAGGTACGTTTAAATAAAAAAAAAATTTTATTTTAATATTTATGTAACTAAAATTTTCTTTTTCCTCCCCAGACGTTTTATTTTATATGTGCCAGCTCATTAAACAACCTTTTACTACGAAAAGATTTGTGCCATTGGACCAAGGGAATGCAAATTCGTTACAATCTAAGTCATTTAGAGCAATGGTCTAGAGACCAAAAATTAAACGATCAGGAAATTGGAGAGACGTTGAAACCGATCGTTCAAGCGAGTCAATTGCTGCAGGCGAGAAAAACAGAAGAGGATATTAAATCGTTGTGTGAAATGTGCGATAAATTGACAATGCAAAGGGTAAGTAACTATCACAAAAATTTTTTTCGTGCATCAAAATCTGCAATATTTTTCTTATGGCTAAATCAGTGCAGAAATCACACTACATTTTTTTTTTATCTTCAGATCGTGAAACTTCTTCATCTTTACACTCCGGCTGATGAATACGAAGAAAGAGTCCCGGTTTCATTTTTGAGGAAAATTCAAGCAGAACTTCAAAGCCGTTCTAATCCGTCGCTGCAGCAAGACTCGTCTTTGCTCATGGATACCAAATTCGTGTTCCCTGTCCGATTCCCTTTTAACCCATCGAAAATACGGTTGGAAGACATCGAAATACCAGACAATTTAGATTTGCCGATGTTGAAAAAGGTTTAAAGACAAAGCGTAAAGTAAGATTTTAGCATTCCGATTTTCAGTAAAGAAGAATTCCGTAGGTGTAAAATTAATGGAAATTAATTCCTTCTTTTTTTGGCATTGTGTGATGTTAATGACAGAATATTTTCAGTCTCATTATTTCCAATTTTCCATTCCATAAAAAAATTCTAAATTTTATTATTATTTTTTTTGCTTTTGACGCTTTGCACTTTGTATTGAATGAAGGATAAGCAATGCTTTTGGATTAACTTTAGGAGAGATTAGAAAAAATAAACGCTTGGATCGTACTTAAAATTAGTTAAAATGTACAAAAAAAAATATTTTCTCAAGAGGTAAAAGATTTAGCTAAACCGGTGTATCACTGCGAATAATGAAAAAATAATTTTTGCAATATGTTCAGTATTGACATAGTTAATTTAACCTTACTGGTTTTAAATTAGGAAACCAGAGATGACATTTAATCCATTTATTTAAAAAAAATCTATTATTAATGAAAAATTAATTGGAATTCGATATAAAAATTTAAAACTAAAAGTAATAATTTAAAATTGAAAAATGCGCTATTAACTAATAATTTAAATAAGCTGGTCAAAAGTGAAGATTGTCTGCCTGGGTAATAAATTTTAACAACAGTCGGAGAAAGTGTTTTGGGGTTTTTTTTGGTGCATGTGCTATTGGTCAGCGCGGGCCGGATTTTATATCTTCCGGCTAATGTGGCGCTACCTTTACAGTAAATAAATTAGTTTATAGTAAAGGAAATAGACCCTCCGCTATAAATCAAGATTCCATTTTCGTCCTTTCTTTAAAAACCTTGGCTACGATCGAAAATAAAATTATCTTGGCTGAAATTTTTCTTTTGACTAGCAAAACTTTTTCTTTCTTTATAAAAACTACTATTTTTAAAATAATACCAGTAAAAATATATTAATGGCAAGATAAGTAACATTTCATTAATAGTCATTTTACGTTTATTTTTTAGTACAATGTGATAATAAAAAAATTGGTCCATTCCTAATGTAATGTGATAGTATGTAAAAAGTAATCATGGGCCTCTTTTCTCTGTTATTTAGTATACTGATATTTATTTTTTTAAATTTAATTAAGGCAAGCTTGATCAGTTTTAAGGAGTAATGAAAAAATCGAGAAACGAATATGTCACATTCCGCAATATTTACATTTTGATTGTTGCTATTGGTCTGAGATTTTAATGGACGTTGTATTTAAATAAAAGTTTAATCCGTTCGCTGTTACTTAATCAAATATCTTTATTAAAAAATCAGATTTTTAAATTATATTTTGATTCACAAATTTGCCTTTTTTTTGCTTGTACAAAGAAAAATCAGAAATAAATATTTATTTTTTTTAAATTTGTGTCTCGGAATATAAAAAAAAGTACTTAGAAGTTAAATAGCTCGCACAATTATTTTTTATTTATTTTTTTCTTATTTAAATAAATTCCAATTGTTTTAAAAGCAATTTTTAAATTTATCTCCCCGGTTAAAGTATTAATTATAACGGTTGGCGGCGATTCGAAAAAGTTCCATGACTGTGCTCGCTTCCGGTGGAATATATATTGTTAAAGAAATGGAGTTTATAGGTTGTTGTTGGAAAGTACTTAGAAAAGTGTTAAAAATAGTTAATTTATTGGAATGAAGAAATATTTATGTTAGTAATGTTGAAATGTATATAAAAGAAGAAAAATATATTAATATGTTGCCTCAGAAAAAAAGTGATTGTTTTTAAAAATACCTTGAAGAAATTTCCTTGAAAGAAATGGCAAAAGTGGAAATTTCCCAAAGAAAATTTTATTTTTATTTTGTGCTTGATCGATGATCAAATGAATTCTTTCCGCTTCAAATTCTAAACATGAGAAAAAACGGAATTTGGGTGAAGGACAACTTATAAATAAAAAACAGGATTTTTATGTTTTAGTAAAAAGTAGCCGGGGAATGGAAAAGTGAATTTTTTGGACATTTTTTCAAGAAAAAGTAGAAAGACATGTTCCGAAATATTTTTCAAAGGTGGGTAAGTAGTCCTTGTCCTGGACATGAAAATTAATTTACAAGGATTTACGAACAAAAGTCGAAAGGAGCTCATATTTTTGGTGACTATGCATTGCTTGCGGATTGGAAGTTTTTGTAAAAGATTTAAGAAGATTCGTCTAAAGTTATCTTAAATGCCTTGAAAATAGATAGCTGACAAGCCTGTTGCTTATCACCACTCCCGTAATTTTTTTTAGGAATTGTTAAAAATGGTAATGATAATTTTTTTCCGTTAAAACGTGGTTGCAGTAATGAAATTCAATCGGACAACGTTGTTAATGCGCCATTTTAGATTTCTAGTTCCACGAGCGTTGGATTTAGAAGGCAGTGAAGTGATTTTCCTAGGTGAAACGAAATGTGATGTGTTGTGTTTTAGATTTTAATGCTCGGAAAATGGTGATTTTCCTCTTTTTTCTGATGATTATTTGACATTTATTAAAAGCAGAGTTTAATGAGATCATGTGCAGTAACTATTTGTCATGAATCATTAACGTAAGTACTATTTTGAATGTATTTTCATTAACCGCATTTTTTTTCAACCCATGGCGGCCGGTGTGTAAAAAATTTAAAAAAATATGGTGGGCAGAAAAAAATTACTGCTCTTTCAAAAAAAAAACCTCTGAAGATTAATAACAGTAGGTGTTTTACACCGTCATTCTTATTAGGTTTGCAAATCATGAAAGGGCTTAGTGGTTCAGTATAACACCATGGACAATGCTAATTTAATTTTATAACTAGACATGGCATATTTAGATTAAATGTCAGTGCTACATAGATCGTTTTCTCAGACAAAATGCTTGTTATTAAACAAGTTTATTCATGGAAAGGGATTTGAGCAGCACTAGCATTTAGTAAATCCATTTTGATCAGTGTTGCATTTGATAACTTCATTTTTTTTCTTCAATTATTTGCAGGGTACAAGAGGAATGTTTCCAATAAGCAGCATTATGGTGTGCAGTAGTGAAGATGTGACATAGCATTTACTCTGCGGTGAAACGAAATGACATCTTCATCAGTAAGTTCCAATGACCCTGTGATTCATTTTGTTGTATAAGTTTATCAAGATTTTGAGTATGAACACCTCAGGCTTTGCTATGATTTTGGATAAAAAAAACTTGAAAGCCTTTATTGATCAGAAATGGACAGATCAGGACAGTTATTTGCATCATTGGAACACCAAAAATTTACTATCAAAGCAGAGCGTTGCATCGTGAAAATTAATTTAACTCAGAGAGCTGACCAATGAAAACCTGACTTTGTCTGTCGACTCTCTGTATATGTAGACTCTAAACAACCAAAAAAACAAGTTTCATTGCTTATGATAGAAAATTTTATTTGCTAAATGAAACGAAATATAAAAAAATATTTTACAGCATAAAAAAGATTTCAAAAAAAAAAAAAAAAAACACAACATATTGCACAGAAAATGGTAAAAAAATTTCAATAAATTCCTATTTTTTTTTACTTTCTTTGATCACTGGTAAAATTAACTTACATATCTACAAACAATAGAATATCACTCAGGATTAAGATATTTCTTCATTAAATACATTCGAAGAAATATGCAACAAATCTATATTTAGATTAGTTATGAATTAAAAAATTACATCTTAATTTTTTCAAAATAAACATTTCCTTATAATATTAATTATTTTTATATTTTCAGAGACTACATTCTCCACTGAGAAACATGAGTGCATTCACAGAAGGATTATCATTGCTTCTGGAAGCAGCTCAAAGGTTAGTGTACTGCATAAGAGTTTATATTTTAATTCAGAGTGATTTTTCTCTTGGTTGTTTCATGCACACAAGACATGATTGTGTCAGGTTGCTTTAAGAGTCCTTTAATTGATGCCTTCTAAGGCAAAATAAAAATATTAGGAATTTAGCACGAGAATTCCTTTTAATTGAGGTTTAACAAAACACACACACCCTGCTAACAAATCCACCTAACAGGCATGATAATTTTTTAACAATTTTCCTCAAAGATTCTATAAAGTCTATAAAATTTTGTATCTATCCTTATAATTAAAAACCACAAATCTCCCTAAAACATTACGGTAACAGGTAATTTATTCAGGAAGACATTGTCCATTAAGACAATTTTTCTGGTTAAAAAAAAATTGACGTCCATATTTAATTGGTAACAATTCATGATCGAAGATTTTACGTTCTAACTTAATTCGATCGAGAAAAAAAAATTTGCAAGCCGACGATTTTTTGTCATCGACTTCTCAATAATTGCTCTATTTAAAAAAAAAAGGGGGGGGAGGTGATAATCATAATGCAGATAGAGCGAATATGCAAGGCCACGCTTTTTTTTTTTAATTTTTCGGAAATGCCAGAGAAGATTCTTGGCGAAACATCCGCACCATAAGAATTGACTGTCTTTAAGCCGGGCTCAAACGTGGTTCACCTTGGAAAAGATGTTAGCTTAGAAGTTCTCAAAGATAGATAAAAGCGAAAAAAAAATTATAAAATTTACAAGAGCCGTTTCATTTTTTTTTTTGTTTGTTAATTTTCTTCCGACTGTGATTAATTAATTTTTTTTTTAGAATTAGGTGATTCGTTTCTTTTACCATTGCAGTGATTGCTATTATTGATTTGGTTTCTATTAATGTTGTCTTTGCCACTGTTTTCGTTGTTGTTATTGTATAATTTTTTGAGGGTGTCTGGGGATACTTTGCCTAAATCCTTTTTACTTTTAACAAGCCCGTTCTTATTGGTTTGAAGGACGTGGCCGTTGTTTTCTCCCTCTGGCAGTTCTAATTTAGCCTTGGAGCTTCTTCTCCTGTAGGCTTTAATGTAGAAGTCGTTGAAGAGATAAAGGAAGAACCAGGCGTTAGGCAGTGTGAAGTAAAGGGACACTTTAGGGTAGTCGCATTCTATGAATAATAATTGAGCGCTGTGGAGGAATACCAAGAGGAATTGAAACTGAAAACAAAAAAAAAATGAGTTAGGACTGAAAAATTTGTAAGAAGTTTCTATCAGTCATTGAGACCAAGCCACGGCCTGCAGGTTTTTTTTGGCGTGTAGCCTAGATCGAGCTTTTGTGGCCCAAAATTAGAATAATTACCACGCCTCTTTAGCCCTATTCAATAAAATTAAATTAACTTACCATTTGGAGCACCGTGATATATTTCTTCCACCATAAATAAGGGTGGAATTTTGGGCCGAAAGCAGCCAACATGTAATAAAGATACATGTAAATGTGAACAAACGAATTGATTACACCTGAAATGCGATAAGGTGTTTTGTTAAGTTAATTGTAATGTTGGCATAATTAAATATGTTGAATTAATTAATCTATACCTATGAAAGTACTGTGACCTCCTGGATAATATTTTGTAGCACCCCAAGAGATCATAGGCATGACGGTGTGATGATACATATGAAGGAATGTTATTTGATTGTTTTTCTTTCTTAACACGAAGAACACGGTGTCAAGGAGCTCTGTCATTTTAGCTAGGAAATATGTGTAGACTCCTCTAGCTTCTCTCATGGATTGGGGGTTTGAGTCGAAATTTACCGGCTGACACCGGAATGAAAAATCTGGCCGGAGCCATAGACCGTCTAACGCCTGAAAATTAGATGGTTATTTTTTATGTGTGGTTTTTGAGAAAAAGCTAGCTCAGAAAAAAAGTTTTATGTGGGTTTAAAGACAATTTCTTTTCAGTTCAATCTTGTTGAGACTTGCTTAAATTTAAAAAGCTGAAAGAATTGGTTTTGGGAAGAGTTTTGTAGCGAAATCTTTTCTAGAAACAAATATTTGTTGACAAAAGTCTTTTTGGTAAAAATTTTTTGGAATTTCTTTTTGAAAGAATTTTTATTTTGGCAAAAGAATTTTTTCAAGAATTTTCTGAAAGAATTTTTGATAGATTTTTTTGGAAAAATAATTGTTATGTAATTTTTTGAAAAAAGACACTAGGAATTATTGAAATGAAGAAAAGGAAGAAAAATTGGGAAAAAATGAAAAATGATGAAAAAAGTGGAAGAAAGGAATTGTCGAAAAATTCAGTTTGTTCAAGGAGTTTTTTGAAAAAGGAATTTTTTTGAATGAATTTAGCAAATTATTTTCATTTGGGGAAAGAATGTTTGAAAAATCTTTTTGGGAAGAGAATCTTTGAAAAATATTAATCGGGAAACATTTTTTCTTTTGAAATATGTTGCTCTTGCACTCATTAAGATACTAATTGAAAAAAAGTATAAGCTAGGCAACTTGTGAAACTTAAAACGATTGTAAGCGGCCTTGGGAGGTATGAGCTTTAAGGCATCTAAGTACACTTTCATGGATGACTTAGTCTCATTAGGCTCTTTTTTACCTAATGAAAAATTATCTTTTGTTTCCCATATATTTTAAGATAATTACAGTTTTGTGAATTAAAACAACTTCATCGCCGGTTCATGCTCTAATCGAGATTATTTAATTAAAAGCATTGATAAAAAACAGGGTAATCCCTACATAAATTTTTTAAACGGTTAAATTTAAACGCCAAGGAAGCAATCTTTGCTAGAATTAACGCAATCATACGCAGAACGCAGCAAGTCTACACTTGTTAAAAATTGAAAGTCTGAGCTTGTCCAACGTCTTTTTCCTAGCCCTGTCTTTGTTGATCGTAGGGTTTAACATTTTTTCCAGTGCCCAAGCTCCCTCTAAAAGCTTCGTCTACGGGTGTGCACTTCAAATTTTTTTCTTTGTTTTGTTGGCGTACCTCAAATATTTTTCTTTATCATCTCAATACCTCAATAAAATGAATTTAGAGGCCAATTTAAAGTATTTTATGACTTTACTACTTTTATTTGGGTATCATAGCAGGGAACGAGTTTTATTATAATTAGCAAATTATTAGTATCGCATTAAATTCTTTTTGCGCCTAGCAAGTCTAATTAAAATAATAATAAGATAAATTATCATTGTCCTCGGTGAACTATTAAGAATGACTTTAAAAAAAAATATTTCTTACGAATTTTTAGCATTATTTTCTTTTATACCAACTTATCATATTTTAGCGACTTTAGCCGATTTTTTGCCACAACTCACCTTCATTCTCACATTAAATACTTACCTCGTAAACTAAATAAATACTGACAAGAACTTGTATAAAATTATAAATAATTAACGTATTTTTGAGCTCGTAGGGTTTCCTATGTTTCATATATCTCGGTCCCCATGTCGTTACGAAATACAAGTATGCTGCTATTACCGTCAGCCCAGGCATGGGCGACCCAATGAGAAACCAGTCATTCGTTCTAGGATCTGAAACATAAAATCAAAGCATATTGCAATTACAAACATGTTCCAGGTTTTTTTTTTTTACGGCCATCGAGGTGTTTAGCTGAGCAGCCATAAAAGCGCGATTTAATAAATGAGTAGCCGTTTTGTGTTTAATAAATGCGTTTATTTTTTTTTGTAACTGGAAAAGCGCCAAAAGGTGTGTGAGTGGGCAAAAAATCATTTGCGCCGAAAGGTGTGCACTGATAATTTTTCTTAAACGCTGAAAATGCAATTACCGGGGGAAAAATGAAACTTTGACCTTTGTTTCGGATGTAAATAGAAAAACCATACTATACTTATTGTTTATACGAAACGGAAATGATAATTATTAAATAAATAATTAATATAACGAGGAGTATTAAATGGCTAATGCGGTGTTTAGATGTTGGCGCGAAATATTCTTTAATTTTTTTGTTAAAGGGAAGAAGAAAAACCCGCGGCCTTGACAGATTTTTTTAAAATGTCGTGCCCGAATTTGTACGTTTGAACTGATACGTGCATCATTGATGAATGAATTAAATTGTGTAGAGTCGTGCCGATTAATTTGTTGGGAAACTCTCTGTAAACTACCTCGCGGTTTTTAGGGTCGAAGTTCAAGGCCGAGTTCAATATTTGCATTTCTCGTTCCGGCCGAGTATTGGATTATCATATGTGTTTTCACTTACATTGTTTCGTAATTTTGTGCGAAGTTTTAATTGGTTAAATTGATGAACGAGTACTAAGTTAAGGAAATTCGAGCCAGAAACTTGTATACGACCCAGCTGGTGGTTAAAGGAGTGGCCTAAGCTTTTGAATTTTGGGGGGGGGGGGGGCCGACGAACCCAGGACGGGCCGACCCTTTTTCTTAACCTCCCAGATTTGTTAAGAATTCCTGCCTCGCGATTTCAGGAATTCGATTCCCGGTGTTGTAAGAGCCAATTCTGGACAAAATTCATCACAACTGATGAAATGATGTTCATGACAAAATCTTTTCCAGGGCCCGGCAAGGCTCTCGGCAACTCTGGCTCTCTGAATTGAACGGAAAATCGGACCCCAGTTTGGCTTAGACTTGAAATTTCCAAGCCAAACAAAGCTCGGGCTTTGATTTTTAGGACTAGATCGGGTTAAGCCCCAGACGTTATAGAGGACCTTCTAATTTTTCTTTAATAATTAAAAGTAATTTTCAAATAATTGGATAAGAGAAGCATATGTATAAGGCTTAGAGTTCATTATATCAATCTTCGCCCTGTACATAACTATGTAACTCATTAAAGTCATTATACAAGTCCGCTTCTTTTATTTGTTTTTTCACTTTTGCCAAATTGTTATTTTTTGCAACATTACGCCCGCCTCCTATTTGTTTTAATTTATTTAATTTAATTCTATCCTATGACGTCATTGTTCGTTAATCACTGTTCCCATGCCATGGACAGTGATGGAAAAGGTGTTGTAAGGTCGCGCAGGTCCCTGTCCATAAGATCGGAGCAAAGTTTGAAATTTTGACGTTAGCAGAGGTTAATTGTATGCATGATCTCAACAATTGTTGGAGGTGCGAGGCCAGATAATAATGATTGAAAGTGCGTAGCAATCTAGTTATTTAAGGGCTCCGCAGCAAAAAAATCAAACATGGACCACGCTTTAGAATAATTCATAAAAGTGTGTAAGAGACTGGGATGTACGTAAAATTGAAAATTTTTTAAGCTTGAAAATAAAAATTAGTAGGGTCATCCTTATGAACTCGAAATTTCTGAAATATATTAAGGAGCTAAATTGGTTCATGTAAATTTTTTTTTCGATTTGACAAATTTTATAAAAGTAAAAGCATTTACGAAGTAAAAAAAAAATCTAACAAAAAGTCATTCTTGTCACGTTTTCTAGCATTTCCAAACCGGTTAGCCATAAACTTTACATATGAACCTAACGTGATTTCGACTGAGACCCAAGTCAAAGTTGAAGGTTTTTTTACGAAATTTGAAACAGAGCTTTGTACCTAAATTTGCGATCAAAATGATGGAAAGATTATTTTTATTCGGATCAAAACTCGCCCTTCCTCGACCGAGATCCAATATACTCAGACTCTAAAACACAGAAATCATTTAGTTACCCAGCAGTACTTGGTCATCCATTTTTTGTAATCGGCGTTGCCATGGTTACCCATAACATAAACATTACACGTAAACACTACAAGAAAAGAATACGCCCGAAAAAAAGGCAGTTCTAATCATTTCTCTATACTCGCTCCTACTTCTTCACCAAGATGTAGAAAAAAAGTCATCAAGCCGGCTTGCACTAGAATCTACAATTTTAGACCAGTGCAACTTATTGCATTTATGTCAATAGTCAATTCATAGTGGAATTTCCGTGCTCCTTAAATACGCTATTTAGTTGCCAATGCAATTTATAGGCGGTCTTGCGGTGTGAGACCGTTCAGTATTATTTATCCTAAGCTGATCTGGAAAGCTACTGTAACTCCTTCATGTTTGTAAATAAGAATAATATTCTGTCTCTTGGATTTCTTGCTGTATGGTTTACCTTGATCTATTTATAATGAAAAATATAGCTCTTGGCATTTAGGAATATTTATTCTATACATAAGATGATTTTATAATATTTTACACGATTTGCTGATTAGTGCTAAATCTATTAGTAAATCAAGCTTTACCGGTTTCTGCAGTCGGTAAGTGATACATTTTACCTCAGTTTTACTCGCGAGTGCAAGGAAATTATACAAGATTTGTTCAAAAAAAAATTATTTTTTACAACTTTGAATTGTTTCTTAGTTCAACGAAAGTGTTATTGAACCTTATGATTATTTAAAATTATTTCATTCTTCTTACTCCAATGGTAAGTTTCCTCCTCAATTTTTTTTTTAAAATTAATAATTTTTGTTGTACTTACCGGCTAATTCCGTGAACAAAAAATTGTAATAATCGGCGACTGAATTGTTATATATCGACGTCATGATGATTGCACGACAAAGGTGAGCATTCAGACTTTAATTGACTCTTGTAATATTGCACTTAATATATTTTTATTAACAAGTGTTAGAAATTTTTTTTAAATGCAAAACATTTGCGCGTTATCATTGTGACTCAGCCCGAAGGTGTTTTTCGGATCTTTGGATTCCGTTCATCTGAAACAAAATGAAAAATTATTATTATTAGCCAGAGCGATAAGTAAGGGTTTTTACGTTCAATTAATATTTTTGTGAAATAGATCCATTAAGCTCAAAGCACGAAGTTAATTTTTTTGTAACGAAAAGGGGACACGTCCGGGTCGGCAGATGTTATTCTTATTTACTGAGGTGAAGGTTGAGGGCCAATGCGGAAAAAATGTGGTTTTGAAGATTTTACCAAGCAATGCTTAATGTGGAAATTTTAAGAAAATTTTGGTTAGCTTGACCAAAAAAATGGACATTTTGTTTGGTAAGAAATTGCATATTTTGTTTACTTTGACCAAAAAGTGCATATTTTAGTAATATGCAAGTGGACGATCACCTTAGTTAGCTTGACCAAAACATTAAGATTTTTGCAACTTTGGTCAAAAATGCATGTTTTTGTTATTTTAACCAAAAAGTGCATATTTTGGTTACTTTGACCAAAAAGTGCATATTTTGGTTACTTTGACCAAAAATTGCATATTTTGGTTACTTTGACCAAAAAGTGCTTATTTTGGTTACTTTGACCAAAAAGTTCATATTTTGGTTACTTTGACCAAAAAGGGCATATTTTGGTTACTTTGACCAAAAAGTGCATATTTTGGTTACTTTGACCCAAAAGTGCATATTTTAGTAATCAATAAAAATGAAAGCACATTTTGGTAGCCTCGACTAAAAATTTTACATTTTGATAATTTTAACATATTTTTTATTGTGTTCATCAAATGTTCCAATTTTAAACGTCTTGATGCAAAAAATGGATATTTTGCATTTGCAGGTTTTGGTAATAATGTCAAAAAAAATACCAGCTTTTCTTACTTTCGTTTTAAAAAATTGACATCTCAAAAAAGTGTGTTTTATTTCTCTGAATTTTTTTTCTTTTTTCAACATTCACAATTTTGCATATTGGAAAATTGTTCGTGGCTGAATAAATTATTTGATACCTTCGATGCATACCCAAAGCGAAAACCTATGCATGCATGCACTAACTTTATACCCATTAACTAATGATTGTTATTTTTTCTTATGTGACGTCACAATTAGCATAGCGTCTAACATAACTTCTACCTTAAATTATAATAATGAGTGCACTTGAAAATTATTTATTTGTGACGAGTAGCGATGTCATTTTGATGTCATTAATAAGTGTACTCTTGATTGCGGTTTCGTGTGATGAAGAGTGCGTCATTTTGACGTCATTTTTTGTAAAATAAAACATTCCACGTACCGTGTATAATTGTTATTTTAAAATAAAATAAGAAATTTTTAAGCACGGAGTTTAAATTCCGAAATGATGTTAACGATCAGGGATTCGAACGCGAACTGGGAGAAGTTGCATTGAGATTTTTCCATGAACCTGAAATCAGGTTTGCAACCTTGCAATTTTTTTTAAAGCTTGAAACCTAAACTTCTTGAACTTTTGCGTAATTTTTAAAAAATAAAATTCAGCAAAAAAAGCGAGTAAAGGTGTGATTCGTAAATTTTGAGGGGAAAAAGTAACTTTTCATGGAAACTAGTTTTCTTTTTTGTGAGACTGGTTTGAAAATTAAAACAGACTACTATAGCGGGACCGGTCTGGTTGGAATAAAAAAATGAGTCATTTTTTGTTTTAGACGAGTTCCGAAAATAGCCCTTTTAACAAAAAAGAAAATTTATTTGACCTAATTTTAAATTTTGTGAAAAAACTTTCTTTTTAAAAAAATTTACTAAATTAGTTTTGTTTTTATGATATTTTTAAAACATTTTTACAATGACTGTTGAAAAATTTATTGTCCTACGTGTTATTTTTTTTTAGTGCTAACTTATCCAACAGGTTTTGAGTGTATTGCGATTGTGCCATCCTAGGAAAATTCCTCGACAAGACCCCTTCAGTTGAAATTGGCCAGTTTCCAATCCAACGAAAAATTAATAAATCGTTATTCGGGTAAACAAGGATTTAAGCAAGTGAACATGCATTTAATAAAAACTGGTTAGTTATTCAATATTCCAGGATCTAACAATCCGAATTCGAATGTTAAGCATAGGAAAATTTAAAAGAAAAATTTTTACAAGATAAACTGCGGAAATGGGATCGTTTGTTTTTGGAGAAATGACCTTAATTTTGTCTCATTTTATTCCAAGATAAATATATTGAGGCTGCTTTTATTTACAAGGGCAATGTCATACCGGTTAATGATTTGAAGTTTAATTTGCATAAATTGTGTAAATTGTATATTTATAAAAAAACGGAAAGATTTTTTTTGGTGATAATAACAGGGCATGGTTTTGTACTTTTCTTCATTTATTTGTAGTGATAGGTTGCAAATTAGCAGCATAAAATATTTTGTTTGTTTACGAAGTTGAAATACATTTTTATTTTCAGTGGCCATCTTGTGAGGCACTGATTAATTGGTTTGCGCCCCCCCCCCCCCCTTCTTTAAGGGATTCAAATATTCAAGACTTTATTCTGCGCAATTCCAGTTGACTGAAGATGAAACTTCGTACAACTGAAGTGACGAATTGAAAATTTACCGCATTTTTTGGGTGTATCGGAAGGTTTGCCAGTTTTTGTAAATTAAAGTGGTCATCCATTTTTTCAGGCATGGGCCGGGTTTCAACCGGGATTAAGTCAAGGAGAGATTTTTCTTTATTTGCAAGGTTTTATTTTTTAAGTTGAGCTTAAGTTGCGATTCACATTTTTACTGTTCAGTTAGTACAATGTTCACGTTCTCATAATATCTTGGTGGAATCTGGTTGTCGTAAAAGCGATCTAGGTGTCCTTGAGTAGAAGTATTTGACCGATCGCTTGTATTTCAAGATCTGCTTTTACAATTAGTCTTCTTGCTTGAGTTCGATTTTACAGGATTCTACTTGTTTGACCGTAGTAGCAAAAAAAACGCCTGCTTAGCAGTCCTTAGTAGTAAAAAGTAGCCTGTTTAAATTACCATAATTGTCCTTGTACATTTTACCCAATACTGTACGCTGACGCGTTCGTTTGAATGACCATGATGCTAATCGCATCTTCAAATCTGCATTTCTGCAATAGTAACACTTTCATTTTGTACAAATAGAACAATGAAATAATCGTGTAGAGACCACTGTCAATGTCTAACAGCAGGCACTCTATAGATTTGCCTCTATTCTAATAATAAGACTCGATCTTAGTCCATAATTTGAATGTGCACTCATTCAGAATTCGTATGAAAGGTCATACTTAAACACACGTTCTTCTTTTAAATAGGGGTGGTCTTTACGGCCTTAAGAAATATTATTTGGACATCTCCAACCGTTTCCTTTAATCTTGCCCGCTTCCCTGATGACATCATAATTACAAACAATCATTAAGATATTAAAAATGTAAATAATGAAGCGGTCAAATGAATTAATTTTATTATTTCCTCTCTCTCATATGCTAGTTATGGTTCGACCGAGCAAAAAAACCTGAAATAACGTCCCTGACATTGGGGCCTGCCATGCCCCGAAAATTTTAGGTAAGAAGAGAAAGTATGCCATATCGGAGATTACGAAAACAATGATTTAAGTAATAAAGTAGTTTTGCAGATGATCAAATTAAACACCCGATTCCTAATAACCGGAATCCGAAATGTGAAGTGGAATAATTCCTGGTTGCGACGAGAGAATAGGATAAATGGATCAAATTGAAATTGTTTAAATGATAAATACCGAGAATTAAAAGAAGATTCACCGTGAAAAAGGCAAGCGGACACGAAAATTTGAAATTCGTGATGATAAGACTGTCACCAGACAACACGAATGTTTCACTTTGATTTCAGGAAGAATATATATCCACGATTGGTAACCAAATTAAGTGTTTGAAAAGTTGGGCAGTAGCGACGTCAAGGGGGGTAAGAGGCTTCAGGTTTTCTTCAAGTACCCGATTATCTTATCATTTTGCCAGCAGCTAGGAGGTCCCATGGTCGACCTCCAAAGAGATAGAAAGAATGCTGGATGAAACAGGCGAAAGCTTATTAAAAGGAAGAAGAAAATACAAGATACAACATCTCATTCAAGTAACAGTATATATTATTCAAGTCTAGACTCCTTTCTCTGTCCCGGATAACAAATAAGAATCGGAGTAGACAATTTTTTATGCTGGATAGTGTGAGCAACGACGAGGTCTTGATCATAGTGTTAAAAAAATGGAGGATCTCTACGATATGAAAAGTAAAAGGAAGAAAAGGTTGAAGTGTGAACGCAGACCAGTTCTAATAAAGAACTCATGGCTCAAGAATCTGCAAAACTAGCAAAGATTTGGTAATTCCATTTTGTTCGGTCAGCTAAAGGGCTAATCGCCTTGACGTCCGCCAATTTACTGTAATTATAGTAACAAAAACCACAAGAACTACCTCTTTCATATACGAAAGCATCAGAGGAACCTACAATTTTATATGGACTTTGAAGCACAAAGGCAAATAGGGTGTAAGTGCTTTACTGCACAGTGAAACAGTTGTAATAGGCTTAATCATGCTTAATAATGTATAGAGAGATGTGGAAAAAAATAGACTCAAGTTTCATCTTCAACCCTTTTTTCGAGAATTTTTTTTTAATAAAAGTAAAAAATGAAACCTCAAATTTACATATTCATAATTTCTGTCGACGCGAATTGTTTCCTTGTTATGAATAACAATACTCATTTCCGAATAAATCAGTGCTCCTTAGCTTTACCATTGATGAAAAAATTGACCTAATTATCGGCAAATATAATCATTCAAACCTAACTAGCTATATTCAGTCAGCTAGTCGCAAAGGAAAAGTTAACGACTCATTTTTAAAGGAGCAACAATAATGACAATTAAAACAGCCATCGTTCAAGATTTTGAGTTCGGGAATGAGTAAAATTGACGCTCAAAATTCGATAGAAATGACCGTCTAATTAAGAATCTGTACTTTTTTTTAATAAACTTATTGAACGACGCCAATTGTGTTAAGGAGTTTAATGTTCGGTCGTTTGATGAGTTCGATATGTTCGAATTATAAAAAAGATAACAAAAGGTTGTTTTGTTTTTGTTGAAATGTCTTTGTTTTGTAGAAAAAATAAAAACATTTCATGAGATTAATCAAATTTATTTTTCAATAAATATGCTCTAAGAAATTGCAGTCTGATCAAACGCCAAGCAGCTGGAAATTGCATTTGTCTGATCACTCACTTGAAGTGTGACGTCAGTCGAATAAGACAGTATGTTCCGTTACAGCTCTGCCTTTCCCTAGGAAAACGATTCTTCGCATTTGGATTACCTGCACTCCGGTCTAAGGATTGATGAAAGATGTGGAGCATTATCAGTCTGGATAAGACAATATAATTCTCGTGTTCAATTATTGTACCTTCATCTCTGGATCCGCTGGACCCTGCGACATCAGACACCAAGCAATGAAACAATAAACGGTCTTACAGGGTTAAAGTTATATCGTCTTCAGTTATATCCTAACGGAGTTGGTCAAAAGCTGAAACCCTACTCATCCACATCCCTCTCTATCTTTCAACTAAACCGGAAGACCTCCTATAGATTTGAGTTTTTAAGCTTTTGGTTTTTTGACATTACCAAACCTGCTTTATTTTTTACGATTGGGGCACACGCACAAAAACGGTCAATACCAAACACCCCTTGAATCATTAGCATGATAAAGTCAGGGTAGTTCCAATGGACAGAATATTAGTTTAGGGGTGCAGAAGAAGAATGACCCTGTCCGTGCTGCTCAACATCCAGCTTTAAAGCAGGTCCAGACTTGAACGAATAGCACATGTCCCATCTCTGAAAATAGTATTAGGATTGACAGGGCGTGGCCGTGAAATTCGTTAGTTAAGACTTTCATAAAACTTAAAAATTGTGAAGAATCATCAGGGAGTAAAAAGGAAAAGTTCGATTTGGCGGTCGAAAGAAAGTGCGATGTCTGGTAGGAAAATCGTGACCGTTATACCTATTAATTGGAAAAGTAAGGGCAATGAACTACCCTCTTGTTAAACGTTCAGAAATAAAAAGTAACTCTATAACCTGATAATTTACTGTTTTTATCTAAAACATATTCAAGTTCATTTTTTTGCTAAATCGCAAAAAAAAACTAGTTGCGGATTGGGAAAACTAATTTGTAGTCAATGAATCAATTAGCAATGTATTCAACTCTAATTAATGCTATCGGTTACGATTGCAAATAAATTAAGTGCATCGGTGGCCTTCTATGTAAATAACCTAAAAGAAAAGATACATAAAAGTGTGTAAATAGCCTTGTCCATCTTTCACAAATAATATGAAAGATGGGTAAACAAATTGGCCCGGCGAATTTTTTTTTTTTTCAACAACATATGTGGGAGAATTACGGTCTGTGTGGTAATAATGTGGTAAGATTAAGGCCCTGTTTAAACAAAACTCGAATAAATCGATTCACTTTTTGATTAAATAAATTGTCCGTTAACAAACCTGTTCAGCATCGTAACATTAACCTGATTTCAATGTATCTTTGCGTAATGCGTCGTTCCCCGCGTGTTTGGTAAGACCAGAGTATCCACATTATATTATGTAACTACTCGACTAGTTAGTTTCACTTTCCAAGGTCAAGAACGATGTTTTCTTGTATTTTTATTTACCGTCCATCTCGAAGACCGGAAATAGTGACATTTGTTATTGTTGACCGGTCGTAGTAGATGTAGCAAGACTGGGTTAATAAAGTGCGACGTCGTCTTCCGGTTTAGATTTGATGCAGGTTCGAGTCGCCATTTTGTGCGCGAGGAAGAGCGCGTGGTGACGCGCGAGGGAAATGGTTTGGTTTTGGTGTTGGGAGTAAGTTGATGGCTCGGGTGATATTTTTTCTACGTTTGGGGCAAGAATTGTCAAATCGGACCTTGACCTTGAAGTCGTGATAAATATGCAAAGGGGGTATTGGCGTAGTTTTAAATTTAATTTGTTTCGTTGAATAATGTTTCATTGATTTTTTTAAAAAAGCTGTTAGACTGAGGCTCAGAGGTGTTGCACTAAAATCTAACGCTCAGCTAATATCCAGTTATCGATGTGTACTAAAGCCGGGGACCAAAATCCGAGGAAATCGACTTCAGCTAGTGTATTAAGAATATAGATGGTACGGAACCAAAAAAACACAGCAGACAGGTTGGAAAGAAGAAAGAAACGGAAGAATGAAAGTAAAATAGATTGATACAAAGAGCTAGAAGAGCAGGAGAGCAGAGTATAATGATTAAATCCAAAGAAAAGAAGGTCATAGACGGGAGAAATAAAATTTATGAATGGCAATATTTTAGACAATAGTTTCAGCCGCTTCCGCGCCGCCAACGGGATATGTACATTAGGTTTGAGATGGAAGACCCAAGTCCCAGACTTGTAGGCTGGGCGCAACCTCGGTGGAAGAAATACGCGTCAAATTATGCGGGTCGGCTTATAGTTCCTGATAAAAGTGAAGCAAGCTAGTTTAGGATTACTTGCTGTTCGCAATGAGGCAATAAAACTTAAGTTCTTTAAGTCCTCAGCCAAAAACATCAGCCGTTCGTACGAGTCGCTAGTGATGAGGCAAAGTGCCAGCTTGATGCCTGTAATCGCGAACACTGAAATGAACACGCAACCATTGTCTTATCATTCGATGAAACATCACTATCTTTTTTCTTTGAAGAGTAGTTGTGGCCGGAAGGTCCTCCTGTATGGAAGCAGTGAGTCGTAGTACAGTCGTGTGGGTAGGTGGTTCCAATAAACGAACGGGGTTCAGGTGGTGGTACTTAAGATCGAGCAGTCAAACGATTTTCGGACGCGGCCATAGCAATTTAAACTCCCTAGTTTGGCAATAGTATCAATAAGAATTCTGGCGCCGAGGCTAGTTCCCATCTTCGAAGCTTTGACTTCTGCCTCCAGTCTCCGGGCCGTCAAGCCCTTCTAGACGTTGAGTGCATGCTGGAGCTGCAAGACGCTTGGCCCATACCTCAGCTCGATTCAAAAGCAAAAAATAACATGAACGCCCAAAGTAGAACTGGTATTTAAAAAAAGAAGCAAAAGAAAAGGAATAAAATGAGAAATGTCTTTCACCCTGAAATCCGTGCAACAGTAGCAATCGAGATTCACAACTACCTGTAAAATTTGCACCCGCTACCGGTTCCTCCTACTAATCCAATTCAATCATGAAGACGAGGAAAAACTTTTTTATACAAAAAAAAGAGTAATGCACGATGTGAAAATAATAAAATGGTAAACATCGTCGTGCTTGCAATGTCTTAAATAATCACGATCGCGGCATTCGTAATGTAATAATACCGGACGTAAAACAGTGAAAAAACGACCACAACCAACCTCATAATAACCTCAGTAACATTTTCATTGCAGAATTTCGCGATTCAGTAAAAGAAAAAAGAACCCGCTAAACGATAAGGGCCTTACCCATTGACAAACAATTCATTCAACATTTACGGTAGCAAAAAGTGTGCCAGGTTATTATTTATGACATAGGGTCGAGCCTCCTGCAAATTAGTAAGAACTTATTTTTATAAACATCTATTGTTAGGAGAGGAAAATCTGCTTGTCATCACAATTTAAGAGTCATCCAGGTATATAAATTACAAAGCGTTCACCTCATATTTCCCGTAAGGAAAAAGTCCAGGTTGACATCATTTATAACTGTTCCCGAAAGCTCGTGTATGTTTGCTTGGGATGTCGTTACTAAAATAGAAAGAAATGGTTTTTATTTTTTCTTTTTCTATTTTCTATTTTCAAAAATTGTAGAGTCATTATTACGCAACAAAAGCGATCATATGCATTGTCCTGTATGTAATATAACTTTGATGAAAGAGGCTGGTTCTCTGACACGAAGATGAATTCATACGATTATCATTACATCAATAATTTGTTTTTCTTATAAATGAGACTTTATAGTCGTAGGAATTGACGTCTTTGTTTTTAGAGGAAAAGCGCACATGAGCTCATCGCCAAATAGGAACCGATGTTCCCGGAAATGAAGGAAAATTATTATTATAGTAAATTATTAGATTTATTTGTCTATGTGATTATATGGTCATTAATTTCGTGGCTAAAAGACAATAAACGGATTCGCATAGAGAATGTTGGAAGAAATGAATTGAATGGGTATTAGTAGCAGCGGCTGAGATTATTTATTTAAAAAGTAGTTTTAACTTTGACCGTGAAAGAGTCAAGTGGGTAAACTCTTGAAGTTAAGGTCGATTTATGAATTATATCTGTAGATGCATTTAATAACTCATTTTCTTTGTCGTGTGAAGGTTTTACTTTCTTTTGGGGTCTTTGTTTCCGGATTAAGAGGAAAGCAGGATTTTGAAGTATTTAGTGGATAATTTGAGCAGGTGCAATGCAAGTGCAAGCTTCTGAAAAGTGTGAAACTTCCACGGTGCTTTTTGTAGATAAGGTTTTTCAAGACCTTTTGAGTTGGTTGTAGATGATTGCATAGATGGCCGAATAGAACAAAACAATAAGGGTTAGTATGCAAGAAGTACAAGCGAATAAGACGGATTAAGCGGCAATGAGGGTACACTCTGAAGGGCAAGTACGATGGGTTCTGCGAGTTCTTAACTTCAGGGAAGACCGCAGGTTCATTGGATGCGGTTCGTCTGGAGTCCAGTTCGCGACTAATGAGCCGCTCACCTACCAGGTTTAAGTCGAGAAAGAAAGTTAGGCGTGGAATAGAAAAAACATGTTTGAAAAATTATCTAATTAAAAATTTCTCAGATCTCCTCCAAAGCGTCGGGAAACAATCCAATGCCGCCCTTGGAATGCTTGAACTACCTGTTCAGTGCAAAGGAAAACATTAGGCGAGTTGAGATCATCTTGAACGGGGAGAAGTTGTTTAGATAGGTTGACTGTGATTCATCCGGAAAACAGAAAAATAGAAGCGTTGGCAGGTGCTGCATCCAGAGAGTGAAAATTAAACCCCACGAAATTAAAACTGAACAACTTTACAGAAGAAAGAGAATGAAATTAGTATATGAATAAGACTGGCTTTTGACTAAAGCTGAAAATAAATATAACATGCTAGGACAAACTGTTCCATGTTACCAGTTTTGTTCGCTCCTTAACTAAGTTCTTCCGAGGAGCTAATTCGCATAACTTGAAATTTTCAATTACTGTTATTTTGATCTTAGCTGAAAGGTTAATTTTACTTCCAAGGTCGACCAGATTTCGACTAATTGGTGCCTGTGACATGTAAGCTTTCATTTATACAATAAAAGCTTTACTGCTTGAGCACATCGTCTCTGCCAATACAACTGAAGATAGAGCATACTGTTGAGTAGTTTTTAGTAATTATAAAAATTTTAAATACCAATTCAGTTTAGGCAGAAAAAAATTCTTCCCTAAAGTTTTGTTCTCGGTCAAAGGATCTAATCAGAACTTGGGACAAGCTAATACATGTTTGAGAAAAAGATTCATTCAGTTATTTTTGACTCGAATTAAATAGGATGGCATAGGCTCGATAACAGTAAAACTAAAGCTGGAAAATATTAATCAGGAGCAAATCGTTTGAAAAATTAATTTAAAATTGAGGAATATTTCTAGCACACTTATTATGACCCCTGCAAATATTTTTTTATTACTATTCATATAACCGTAACAACTGCAGCACAAACTTTATCCTATATAATATTGCAATAAAATAAACATAATTACACCATAACATATAACATAATTTTGATAATATTTTATTAAAAACTCTTACCCAATATTTTCCCGAGCCTATGATTTCTTAAAGTTTTACTAATCTAAGCAATAAAGCTTAAACTCACAATTGCTCTACTTCTGCTAACTTAGCTTATCAACTTTAGATTTCTTTACTAATTTATTCAAAAAGGAAATCTTGAAATTTACTGCCACCCAGATAAAACGATTTTAATAAATTGTAGCCTACTACTTATAAATCTTCTGAATAGTTCCCAATATAAAGCATTTGGTATATAAACTAATAAATTAAGTTACGGTGGGTGCAGCAATGTTGAAATAATGCATTTTCCCTTTACTTAATTTTTTTATATGTTCTAATTTTCCACAAATATCGTAACTCTTCGTTTTCCGGTTGACTTACCCTCGATGGAATCCCACCAACGGAAGTATCATAAAAATAAGTGACAGGAAGTTTTTGTTAATTCAAGAACGGTCAAGGATTGGAGGCAAAATCAGCTCGGACATTGCTAGGGTTGATCACCTTGCGCGAATCTTAACCATTACGAAAACCGTTTTATTCTGACCTAGCTACTCCCTCAGTTTTCTCTTGGTAAGTTTCTTCTGGTCACCCAAAAAAAAAAAAAAAAAAAAAAGAATTTTGCTAGGGAAGTTTCTTGAGAGCCAATCATCCAACCAGATTTTTGCAGAAGGTCAAATCGATTAATTTTAACCAAGCCTGACTTTTTTTCTCACATCCGATTTTCCTCATTAACTAGCCGTGAGCATTTACTCTAGTAAAAAATAAAAGCACGCTAAGATTCAACCGGGATCTGCAAATTCCCGGTCCATTTTAATTCGTTTTTTTTCCTGTTTGAATATTAAATTAATTTTTTTAGGAGTTTTGTTTATGTGGACCGTAATGCATGTTTATCTGTCATAATGAGAACTGTATTATTTTTATTTATTTGCTGATACGATTATAAACTGCATTTTTTGAACCGGTTTATGAGTCACGTGGTTAAAAGCTTTGCTCGATTTTAATGATGGTTTTTCCTTAATGGCTAAATTAGAAGATTTTCTTTTTGTTAAGTGGAGTAACGGAATTATTTACATGGCTGTTAAGATTTATAGATAGCTTTTGTTCAAAACTAAAATGAATAAGCTTTCGAGCTTTTAAAAAAATTGATACTTAAAATGATTACTATGGAGACTTGAATGCCAGAAGCAGCGTTCCAAAATGTTCAAAAAATGCAAATCCGCCTGCATTTAGAATTAATGCTCGGAAAATAGGCGGGAAATAAGTTAGTAAAACGGATATTTTAATAAATTGATCTGGTTTTATGATTGTAAATTTATGGATATACTGTCTAGCCAGAATTTTTTGTAAATAAATTAATAATAAGAATAAACCGGATAAGTTTTTATTTAAATTTTTTATAGCTAATGCGTTTTAGGCCATTGTAAAAATGGCGTTAAAAAGAAGAGATCAGATTTAAAATGCTAATCTGAAATTAAGTCGACTTTGGGATGAGATACAGTAAACAGAGTGCTAAAATATTTTAAGTTTACGAGTTTGGCTTGTTCTTTTAAGTACTTTATAGCTTGGGCACCATGACATTGACCCTACATGATCTGCTAAAAAAGCGTTGATGATAGCAAACGAATAAATAGCTAAGCGAGTCATTTATGACACGCAATAGTGATTAGGAATCGAAGTTTGGAAGTAGCTTTAGAGATGCCCGTGTTTAAAAGATCCCCTTAAGGAGTTTTTCCTGTAATGACACCTAACAGGCAAAGTTTTTTAAGCAATGGATTCATACTATAGGTTTCTCTATATCTAAAGCATGTGCGTTTTCATTTAGTTTTGTTTCCTTTGCAAATGCGTGCGAAAAACAGCAAGAGGGCGTACTTTGCTTAAAACTGCGAGAGATATGCAATACGATTGTGCTCTGGTATAAGCTCGGCATTGAAGAAAGAAATTCAAGACGAAGATACCTTAAGAAAGAAAGTTATTAGCCTTAACAAAGTGACAGGTCTTCGGGACAACTAAAGCTGTTGGCAGACCACCAAGTAGTGTTTTACGGAAATCAACCTGATGGATTCGAACTATATGGAGCAGCTACAACTGGTATTGAGTAACGGCTTATACTAATACTGGGCGACCGTTACAATAGGAATAGCTTTATTATCCTTCCGTGATTGACCTGATTTCACAAACTTTGGGAAGCTTTCTGCTTTTATTGAATTCTGCATAACTGCTACCTGCAAAAGTTACCTCTAAGAAGGCCATCGCAGTACTTGACTGCCTACACTATGACGCAGAACAAAATTCATTTATAAAAACTGCGGAAAGCTATTTATGAAATACTGGGTATACAGAAATTGAGCAGTGGGGTCGGAAAAGAAGACAAATTGATGCAACCACGTTTAACGAATTTGTAGCAGTAGCTAAGTTCATGCAACATTGGAAGGGAAACTAGCAGGCACCCGACTTGGCTAACATCAATTTTCTTTCCCGCCTAAGAAGTGGAAGGACTCCTGGCAGTCTTTTTAAAAAAGTGGTCGATTTTCCAAGTAGGTAGACTGCATTTTAGTAGATTTTTGAACATTATTATATTTTGGGACATGTTGAGACTTGTCAAAACTGTACGATCTGGGTAAAAGAGGATGTGCAAGGAGAATTTCCCTTTTGAACTTGGCTGTTTCCATCTATCTATTGATGGTGGAATACAAAGTTAACTCCTCTTACAGAAAAAAGGTCAAATTAGACTGTATGGTTTAAAACATGCCAAAACTTGAACGAGATTTTTAAAATTTTGTCAGTTTAAGAAAAAAAAATTAAAAAACAACAATGACTTAATTTGCATTTACAGAATTTATCTGCAATTTTTCGGTAATCGCTATGATTTCTCATGAAATAACAATGCCTTCTGACTAAAAACAATGAAAACACCATATTATCATATTAATATCTGCTCAATTTAAAATTATCCAACACATAATTGTCTTTGAATAAAACAAATCGCAACTGATTTGCATCCCCTAAATAAAGTTTTTCGTGAATTTAGAAAAACAACACACGAGGAAAAATATTCCGTTCTTTTGTCGTCATACCTAAAACGGTCCAAAGTTTGACACTATGAATCACCACTTACAATTATTTTCCTCATAGAAAATATTCTAATTAATTACATGTAAACCTCATTCAAGTTTTGTTTGTGACGGCTAATGTCCCCTCAAGTGACCGAAAAATTTCCGTGAAGTAAGGGCTATTAGGACCACTCTCATTCTTCTTCAATCGATTATTTCTTAATATGATTATCAAACTCGTTTGTGCTAAATAATATATATGTATAAAGAAATGTATTTAACAACTGTGACAGGGCAAAATGATTACATGTATATTAAATTACTTTTCCTTTTTTGAGATCGTTTATCAAATACGCATTTGACATATCTTTATTATCGGTTAGGTGTGTATTTAGGTAAGAGTGACCACAGGGGTAAGGGTGACCGCAGTTTTAATTGATTTTTTACTTAGCATATTGTAAACTAGTTATTTCGAAGGACGTTTACTGAAAGACCTGATGATGGATGATGAGATGGCACAAGTGTACTTAAGATAGGCTCTTATGTGCATTATTTGTTTTCGAAATGAAAGGTGTGCATTGTATTGCTGAAAATGTGTCTGGTTGATTCGGTTTCACTTTCTGATAAGTACACTTATATTGCTA
The DNA here is from genome assembly GCA_023512825.1 of Liposcelis brunnea. Taxonomy (NCBI): domain Eukaryota; kingdom Metazoa; phylum Arthropoda; class Insecta; order Psocodea; family Liposcelididae; genus Liposcelis; species Liposcelis brunnea. Next base: position 12,958,231 of record CM042067.1, read on the forward strand.
CTGGCAGTGGCTGGGAATAGTAAACACGCCTTTGAATCGTATTCTTGAGTAATAGAAGAGACCATCAGTGATGCATTAAAGAAGAGTGAGTTGCACGGTAGTGAATGCTAAAATGCAGCAATTTGGATTCTATTATTCCACACGTCTTTACAATGAAATGTTAACTTTTAGGAAGCTTCTAATGATACAGATAACGCTAATGAGTGACTGTAGGATATGATCATTTTGTCATGTCGCCTGATGCCGGTATCTTCGTTCACAATATACAAATGTGTTAGGTTCAATCATCCTTGAATTCGGTTAATTAGCGGTAAAAGAAGAAATGCCCAGGTGCAAAATCATCAATTTTAAATTAACTCTACTCTTTTCCCGAACTAAAAGATGTGTCCCTGCCGATCTGCGCTATGAGGTGTGCTTTGGACACTCGTCTAGAAGACATGGTTCTCTCAAGTTGAGGAACTTTAGTACTGTTCAGTTAGTTTTAGCTGGTCTGAACATTGCAGTGCTATATCCGGCTTTTAGTGACGGAGTGATGATGACGATAACTTCAAAGAATGTAACCGCTAAAGGCTTCGGTGGGGTAATATGTTGTCCTAATTAGATCCAAGCTGAGTTAATGATGGATATTACAAGGTTTGTAGCGACACCTCCGCTATTAAGCTTTGAACTGTGAATCAACATGGAAAACCATGAAAAAATAAGCAATTGGCCAACTAACTGAAACTGTAGGAAAATTTTTGCCATGAGGAAAATGACCCAGTTGGTATAAATGCTGCACAGCGTTTGGGGAAATATTCAGAAACTGCAGAGAAATAGTGGAAGAGGAAGAAAATCAGGGAATGATTGAAACTTTTATAAGTGTGAATTCTATAATTTCAAAAATTCGCGAGATAGAACTAGGGGTGGCTACATTGCAGTCCACCTCATCCAATAAAAAGTACTCCGTGATTAAGATGGTGCAAAGGGAGGTCAAGTTGTGTGAAAGATGAAAGATCTAACTCGTCTATTTTGGTACATCAAATATTAATAAGTTGTTATTGCTGTGATCGGGGCGCAAAAATAGCCGAATCAGTGACCATCAACACGTCAAAACTAGGTTTGTGATCACGAGCAAATACATTGTCACCCAGAGAATGTAAATGCCCAAAGACAAGAAATTAAACCAGTGTCCGATTTTAAGTACCTCTGACACCGATAAACCCTGCTGGCGGGGTCAATAAGAGATTGAATCCACATTTAGGGCTACTGAAGTCTAATGACGAAAGAAAGTGCCCAGCGTAAGAAACTAGATCATAGCTACTAGAAACTGGGGGCCACGACAGAGAGGTTTTAGTTTCTAGAGAACTGCCTTTACAAGGTTAGAAAATTGGTCTAAACTCGGCTATGAGTCAGCAAAGCAGTTGTTACAGTTGTTTGTAATAAAAGAAAATTCAAAAACAAAAATCCTCAATTATCAAAATTTCTGTTGACTTTGCCTCAACTTCGATCCTGCCAATGTCTTCGTTTGGTAGCTTCTTGACTGTCAATAAGTCAAATTCAATAAAAATTTTATTCGTAGCTCGTTACTGACAATGCTTGAATACTTTGAAATTTTACAAAACATACAAAGTCGTAAGCGGCTACTAACTTTTTTAAAGATCCTACAAAGTTTCATACAGAAGAATCAACTTTCCCTTTAAAACTTTTAATTTATAAAACTAATATAGTGTATAGACATTGGCCATTGGTTAAATTGCTTAAAGTCAAAAAATCTTCTTTCCAAAGAATTAAGGAGAAAAGTCGCTCCTCAAAAATTATAGTTCATGCCCTTTCTTATTTTTTAACTGTGGTCAGATTTTTCATAGCGCATGTGCGACCGAACAAACAGCTGGTACAATTTCTCAGCACAAGCATTTCCTTTCACTTTCTACACACACCCCAACTTTTCAAAAAAAAAAAAAACTGACAAATATCAAAAGTACCACCACAAAAAAAAATCAAAAATAAATCTCACCTTAATTTCCCTCGATGATGATTAATTAATCCGAAATTGCTGTTATCAAATATTATCACACATAAAACACCAAAAGTAATGCCTAACCGGTGATGTATTGTTCGAAAGTGGAAACTGATATACGTTAACGGCCACTTGAAAATAAACTTGTTATGTTAGAATGCTTGACATGGCGATTTAAGCTCCCACTACTCGAGCTCTATCGAAACTGCTACGGTCTCTCCCTTCCACCTTTTTTTCTCACCTTTAATGATATGTTGAAGTCTTTGGGAAATTTTTATCCTCGGCGATTTCCATTCCGGTATACACGCTCGATTGGTGTTTTTAATTTGAAGCGCATCAGGATGTTGGCAATACTTCAACGGTCGAATTATCCAGGCTTGCGCTCCAATTTGTTTTGCTCATCTTTTACGCAACCTGATTAAGATTGTGCTATTTGCAGTGATGCTCTGCCGTTTATTAGGATCTGCAAGACAAATAAGAATATATTAATCTTGTCGGTGTAAGGTTAAGGTTAAGTTTTGAGATATTGCCTTGTAAATGTGTCTCTGGATGATTCTTGTTTTAATGTTGTTGTGCTTCTAAGTAAAGAATATACAATGCGCGCACTAAATTTTTTATTGAATTCTTTAAAGTAGGTAAAGCGCAACGGTTCCCATGTACAAGGACTTTTAGGCCGTTTAATGATATCGTCTAAGAACCATATGGTCGCATGGTGGGTTTTCTTCCGAGATGGGAGTTATCAAAGTTTTAAAATATATGAAAGACTGTGTATGTTTAGGCAATTTTTTATGGAAGACTGAACATGCAAATTCATTCTGTAAATTTTGCATTCTAATGGTATTTAATGCTGTAGGTTCCTGTTGGTGCTTTTTAGGCACTCTTGAAGTTGCCAGGTTGGGTAAGTTTGGGGCTGTAACGCCGATAACGATCCATGTTCAAAAAACGATTGCTATTACATTTAGACAGGCCGATCAGGGAGCATCCGGATAGTTGGACAGCACGGATAGTAAGATGGAGACCTCGAGCATCGAAAAGGAGCGTGTTATGACGACATTAAGAAGGTGACGGGGCTTAAGTGGTTGCTAAGAACCCAAGACAAGAAAGTGTAGCAAAGGTTGAGGGAGATCTTCGTTCAAGAGCGGACGGATGTAGGTTGAAATAAGAAGAAGCCGATCAGAGCAAGGAAGAAACAATGCTGGGAATTATAGCTCAAGGGATTATTTATGGAATCCAGAGATTCGGAAGTGTATCGCAGTAGACACAGGCTGTTGCGCAGCTCTATTAACAACTAAGTGACCAAGAGTAGGCCATGGTAAGCTATATCAGAGAAGACCAAGGAAAAGGGAAGTGGAAATCTCGCGCATCAAGAATTGTTGGTGGTAGGTTCCAAAATCTGGTCACGATGATACTAGAAGAAGTGGCAGAATCTCAATAGATGCAGAAGGTTTGGAGGAAAGAGTGTCGCCAGGAATAGAGTAAGTTTTACAAAGAATTGCAAAAGATTGATCTGGAAACCTGGAAACATGTTCATTGAAATCGTAAGAACCAATGCCAACAGAAAAAGAAGGAAAAAGACTTTTTTTTTCAATAAAATTGACACTTTTTTAGATCGAAAGGAAACTTCCTTTGACCGTTACTCTGTTTTTGTTTAGCCAAAATTTATTCGCCCAAAAATTAAATTTTTTTGCGGATAACAATTTTTATGAAAGACTTAATATAAAAAATTTGGTGTGGCCGTTTCTATGGTTATATAATTTCAACTTGATCCTTAAAAAGTTGCAAACTAGTTTTATATTTAGAGATAAGGATTTTAAATGTAGTAAACTGAACCAATTGAACTTTTTTTTTTTTAAGAAAAGAAAACTTAATATTTTTGATTTTTTAGTTTGTCAATTTTTTTGAAGCTACAGCCCCTATTCAGTGATAAAGTAAACCATTCGAGGCATCTAACGGAATTCAAGTGTATTATCTTAGTGGCAAGTAAAGTGATGGTAAGACGGTAGATAGCGCACCATGTTGAATATAAACAAGACGAGTACCGGTTTAAAAACTTTTCAAGTTTCTTGTGAATGAAAAAAGATGTTGCTAAGAATGGGAAATTTATTTAGTTGGTTCAAAATAAGAGACCGGGGTCTCTGTTTTGGGAGAACTTGGTGCTGTGAAAATTTTTAGAATGTCGATTTAGAAAACCGCCAAAACTCGAAATGCACAAAGTTTTTGTTCGAAAAAAATTTTTTTGTGCAGGTTTCCTTTCTCTGATTTTTTTGGTTATGAATAGTATTGGTTGGTTATTTCCAGCCCTTCCAATCGTAAGGCAATTGCCCTTTTTCTTGCGGTCGAAAAAGTTTGCTTTGTCGTAGCAGAGCTAATAGATGAAGTTAAAATTCCAAGAGCTACATGAACTATATGACTTTTTTTAAAATAACGTTTTCACCAAACAATTGGCGGGATCCCAAACAATCTTTTTCAATTATTTCACCAATTTTATTTATGTGACCCAGAAATTTTACCATCATTTGATAAGCATCTACTTTTGAATAATTTTTCTTGTTCATAAAGTACCAGCTCTTCTCATCGCATCCAAAGAATTATCCTTTTTAACGGATCCAACAGCAACAGCTCGGAGCCCAAAGGTGCGAAAATTTTTCTTTTCGTGTTGAGAATTTAGCAGACAGCTCAATTGCGCTACTCTGACATGAATATGGCGTTTCCCTAAATTTTTGTTCTGATTATGCGTTGCGGACAAGATTGTGAAACCACCCATAATACATCTTTCTAATTTGGTTTTATTTTCGGGCTCTTAAAACTTCAATACGCTCAAATATGTGGAAAAAGTCAAATAGTGAGGTAAACATTATGCTTTAAATTTCCTACGGTCGGTAAAGCGAAAAAAAAAACAAAAATCCCAAAACTTCTTCCGGTTTGTCTCGTCATCGATACTGATTCTTGAGGGGGTAAGTAAGATTACTAATCAAAACCCGCAATTCCTGCTAATCCGGCGACCTTCCCGTCAAGGTCTAGTTCTTACACAAATTAAATATCTTGTCCCAAAAAAGAATAAGGGCAGAAAATTAAATTATACTTTAAGGGACGCTTAACCTTTGTTTATTCTTAACTCTTCATCAATGGAAAAAAATCTGCTCGCAAAAATATGTTTTTTTACTTAAGGCGAAATCAAATGCCGTTTAATTTCCAATTTATTCAAAAATAAGAAGGATATTTATGATAAATTCGACGATATGGTTCCTTTACGCTTAGTTGCAGCTCTCAAAAGAGCGCTTAGCCTTGAAATGCAATAATGCATACGAAAATTATATAATAAGGTGCGTAAGCCGTTTTGATGAATGAGAAAAAAAAGTTATTTTGTAAGATGAAAACTTGCGTTTAGGTGTTGGTTAAAAAAAATGGAGCCATATATCTCATTATTACATCCCCACTTATTTTTGCAATCTTTAAAACAAAAGAGCAAATGAAATTGTATCGATCTAAAATAACAGAAATTAGATTGTTTTTTTTTTATCTAAAAAAATTAATGCGGAATGCTACTACCTAAACTCTTTCAAGTCTTCCTCAAATATCGTAAAGAAGTGTAGTAATCGGAATCGGTCAGTTGCATTAATGTTTCGCTTATGTGAAACGGCTCAAGGACGGCCACCTTAAAACATTGTTACATAAGCCGTATATTATCGATAAGTAATAACAAGTCTGACACACATTCTGACTTACTTTCATTCAGGTCAATTACTCCGCGATTCCATCGAAAAATGAGAAAATAAAAATTTCCGTCCGCAAAATATTTGGGTTGATCATCTTCATTTTTTTTTGTCGTGTGATCTTGTGCATGAACGGAAACTCCGAGCACAAGAAACTTTGGATCGGTAAAAAGATGCGAAAAGTAAACAGACAATCGGTAATGATAATGAATATTGGAAAGACAAAGCTACGGGATAAACAGGAATAAAAGAAGGACTTTAAGTTCTCGCCGGAACTTGAGATATATATACAGCCTTAACCGAATCACCTAATTTTTAAGGGATAGATATGGATCGATGGCAGCTCTAGATACCAAAGTATAGTTTTTTTTATTCTTTTCATTCCGTATTACTTAACCTTCATTAAGGAAGCTGCATTTTTAATCAGGATTTGTGTAGAGTCTTTTCAATTTTTTTTTTTTTTTTTTTTTTTTTTATTTTTATTTCGCCATAAAACATTGCTAAAAGGACAATGTCATTAGACGACGTTATAAAAAACAATTTGACAAGTTACAATAATTTGATCAAGTAAAGTTAAAGAAAAAAATGGATACAAAAAAATCGAAGTACAGAGACAAAACAAATTCATACATAAAAGAAATTATGATTGAGAAGTCTTCAGACTGGGAAGGTGTGCTTTAATTTCATCAATACTGTATGGCGCAAGGCATGCAAGTGAAGCTTTGATTTGAATTTTAAAAGAATTAAAATCCAGATCAGAGACAGCTTTTGGTATGAGATTGTAGAATGTAATACCAACAGATATTGCATCATTAGAAAGAATTTTTTGCGATTTAGAAGTGTTGCCAGACGCTAGTAAATGACCATGTCTCGTTAAATAAGTATGCTTGCTTCCAACAGTAGCGATGGATGATTTATGCTTATGAATATACAAAAGCAATTGCAAAACGTATTCTGCGTATAAAGTAAGTATATTATGCTCTTGAAAGTGTGATTTACAGTGCGCATGATTTTTTAAAAATAAAATAGTTCTGAGAGCACATTTCTGCAACCTGAAGACCTCCAATAAGTTAGATTGAGATGTACTTCCCCAAATGATTAAGCAATATGATATACACGAGTGGAAAAGAGAATGATAAACTGTGATACGAGTTTTTAAAGTGAGAACAGAAGAAAGTCTACGCAACAGGAAGATTACCGATGAAAGTCTGGACAAGAGATTAAAGACGTGATCACTCCATTCCAGGCTCTCATCGACGTAAACTCCTAAAAACTTAGTTGAAGTCACCTGCTCAAGTTCACTATCATCCAAAAAAACCGAGATATTAGAATCTATGGTCCTGTTGCTTTTTTTGAAATGAACAAATGTTGTTTTGTCTCTGTTCACAGATAAATTAAAGCTAGACAAAGTCTGAATATAATTATTAAAGTGTTGAAAGATAGAAATTTCAGTATCCAAATGTATTTGATTTTCAAAAATAAGAGTTGTATCATCTACAAACAAACAAACATTTTCGTAATGAGCTATAAGGGGGATGAAATTGATGTAGAGTTTGAAAAGGTGAGGCCCTAATACCGATCCTTGTGGAACAGAGCAGGTGGGGGTTAAGCTTTGAGACCGAAATTCAGAACCATTCGAATTTAAAAAGACGTAATGAGAGCGGCCGGTTAAAAAGGAGCGTATTAAGTTAAGTGCTGAAGCAGAAAATCCTATCTTTTGCAGAATTGCCAACAGAATGTCAAAATCAACTTTGTCAAAAGCTTTTGACAAATCGAGAAATAATCCAATTGTGTTGTCACCTCTGTCCAGTGCTGAAGTGATTTTGTTTAGAGTATAGATTATGGCATCTGTCGTGGATTTTGATTTCCGATAGCCAAATTGATAGTCAGAGATGATGTGAAAATCTTCTAAATAGTTAGTGATCCTATTGCTTAAGAGCTTTTCAAAGATTTTTGAGAAAATGGAAATTAAGGCGATGGGTCTATAATTGTTTAAAAGTTTTTTACTTCCTTTTTTAAATAAAGGTTTAATCTTTGAGATTTTTACAGCACTTGGGAAAAAAGCTTCTTTTAGAAAACCGTTATAAAATCTAACTAAGTGATCAATAAACAGGGGAGAAAATTCAGAAACAAATCTAGCATTAAGGCCATCCTCACCTGAAGCCGTTTTGTTTTTGATATCTTTCAGTGCAGTTGTGATTTCCTCAGCTGAGCATGGATCTAGGAAAAAGTTAACAGGAAGTTGAGGAAGTTCAGATAGAACGGTGTCAATTGTGGAAGCAACATTGCTTGAAGTAGCAATGTTATTGAAAAACTCATTGAAAAGATTACAGATATCAGTGGGGTCTGTAAAGGATTGATCATTGATCGTAATCTCGTCAACGATCGGTTCAGGATTTTTCCTGTTCCGAAAGCTGTTAATAATATCCCAGGAGCATTTGTTTTTGTTCGTAGCACTTTCAATTTGAGTTGAATAATACTCTTGCATTGTATTTCTTTTCATTTTTCGATACTCTTTTTTCTTAATTTTATATTTGTGCTTTAAAAAACCAGAATTAAAAGAAATGCTATCAGTATACAGTTGGTGGACTTCCTTCCTGAGAGCTTTTAAAGAGTCTGAAAGCCAAGGCTGATCCTTTTTATTTTTTTTTGGCTTTTCCTCCTGAAAGGGGAATGCCACATTAAAAAAACAATTAATTGTATCATAAAACTGTGAAAATTTATCATCCAGGGTGAGGTCTGAGTTGTGAATAGAATTCCAGTCATAGGTCTTCATGAGGTTAACAAACTTAGCTTTGGCATTTTTAGAAAAGAAACGTTTACGAGGTCTGGGAAGATTATCGCAGTCGATAGTAAAACAATTAAGACGAACAGAAATACCATAGTGATCAGAGATGGCTGTGTTAACAATGTCAACAGCGAGGTCAGAATGTTGAATATTTGAAAATACGTGATCAATGCACGTGGCTGACGTATAGGCAACCCTGGTAGGAGTATGAACAAAAGGCTCTAAACCGTAGCAATTCATTAGACAAATGAGTCGGTGACATTTATTGTCCTGAACTAAGAGGTCGATATTAATATCACCGCAAAGAATAAGAAGATGATCCTTGGTTAATAAAAACGACAGCAATTCTTCCAGTTTAGCAAAAAATTTATCTAGATACAAATTGCAGTGCTTAGGAGATCTATATACATTGAGTACAATGATCCTATCCATGCCTATGGTTGCTGATATAGCGCATGCTTCTAGAATTTTATCTTCACAGAAAGGTGAAACATCGATTACCGAAAAATTGAATGAAGACTTTGACTTTAAAAATATGCCAACTCCTCCAAATTGATATTTTGTACAGTTTTTCCGAGAGTAGAATGTAGCAATGCAGTAGTTATCTAGAGCAAGTTGCTCCAGTTCGGATGGAACAACTTGCTCTAGATGTCACTGAGTCAATTTATGTCACTGAGTCTGTGAATTTAGTGAAATCTCTGTGCGCAGAGGTTGGACTTGTTTTTAGTATGTTCGGTAAAATTCTTTTAATGGTTGAGGTTATTAATAAACATATTTTGTTAATTTGTTTAATCAATCGTGTTGAAGAATAATCAAGGTTAAAAGACAAAGCGGCTTTGTCTGTGGTAAAGTTCGTTAGTCTTGTGTTTGAACCCTGTTCGCCAAGGTTTACGTGGCATCCCTCAAAGTAGCGGCCTTTTAGGGGGAGCCACAATCGTATTCTAAAATGCCAGCTGTTGATTATAGCTGTGAAATGTGGAATTAGACAATTAGAAAAAAGGGGTTTGCTTTAAAATTAAGGCCTTGGTTAAAATTTTGGGGCCAAAGACAAATCTGTTGACTCCAGTTGTTGCTGGGACCAATGAAAAGAGGCTTTCTAGACAATTTTTGAAAATCAAATCTTGGAAATCAATGGCTATGGCGATGGCCATGGCCGATGGCGATGTGGAAGACGAGAAAATTGGAGGCTTACATAAAGCTTTAGTAAAAGCCAGGAGAGCTTTTTGCACCTGCCCTTGACGAGATCCAGATTTCTTCTGACCCAAAAGGTAGCAATCTCGTAAGGGCTCTGGTAGGGGGCAGCAGTCCTGCCAGTACTATCTTAAGGCTGAAGACGGTAAAAGTTGGCTAGGCTTAAGTCCAGAAAGCAGGAGGCAGAGTCGAGGACTGACGGTTTGGCTCCTGTGCTGCGATGCAGAGGGTGTTAGAAAGCCTAACCTAACCTAACCTGTTAGAAAGTCACCGCATTAATCTCCCCAGTATAGCCATCATGGCCGAGGGTTCGCTGAACAAGAACCAAGACAGTCAATTCGGCTAGAGTCTCTTGTACGGCGCAATAAGCTCTTCAGTCATGATAGTCGCTTGATCCCGCTGTGGGGAGGCACTGTAAGAAGAAGGAGCCAGGAGAGCAAAATAGCAACATTTGGATTATATTGTCTTCAAATGGGGTCCAATTCTCCATGTCTTGTGGATCTTTATCTTAACTTAAAAATTTGTAACATTAGCTTCGGAGGCTTACATATTTTACATAAAATAAATAAGAAATGAACAAAGCAAACATGACGGCCACTTAACGAATGCAAACATATCAACAAGTACTTATAATGTGTATTTTGCTTCTTAGCTTTGTTTTTGTTCTTTAGTATGACAACTTTATTTGCGTTGGCCCTTTTTTAAGGATCTGTCGTAATAATAGTTCAATTCTGTTTTCTTCTAGAGCAAACAAAGTAATCGATCTCGTATTCTTTTAAAGAGTTTTAATAGTAAAATAAAAATTGCATAAATGCACTGATCCGATTTTTAAAACTAAATAATTTTTTCTTGAAATTGTAAGTTCGGAAACTAATCGGACTGGTGGAGGTTCTCAGCTGAAGGCTCAGGAAGCTCACTTGTTCACTGGTTTTTTCTAAGCTCCGCCATTTTGTGAGACTGCGAGGCGTGGACTTTAACAAGAGCTAATGGAATTTTAAATGGACGTTGTGAGGAAAGGCAAGTACCACTTCTTGCAGCTTATAATGCAAGCGAAAATTAAGGGGCGACGCAGATCTAGGCGTAAGAAGACATTTTAGCACGGGAATCTCAGGGACTGGTCCGGCGTCAATAATTCTCTGTTCCTACTTCGTTTAAGAGCTTCGAGAGTGCGCATTGCCATGATGATTGCCAATCTTCGCCACGGAGATGATACAAAAAGAAGAGCGTGCAAAGGCAATTATTAAAAAGATTCAGAGATTTACCGGCCAGCTTTTTATCTCTAACGTGATTAAGTCACGGAATCGGCGATGGATGGAACGTGTTAGGAATGAACTGTGACCGTCCGGAAGCTCTAAATCCTTGGGAAGACTGCGGTTAAGATTAGAAGACAACCCCTCGTACGATGCAGGTAGTGCGGAGTTGTTGGATTGGAAGACCTAGGATAGATTTGCCTGGCGGCGCATGTGTAATGCGTTAACAAGGCTTTAAACCTTATAATACCGGGATAAATGATTATGTCAGGCTATCTTTCTATATACCATTTCTAACTGACCAGATCAACTACTTAAAAAATAGCAATCAGTGCGTAAAAGAATAAAAAACCAACAAAAAAATTCTAATTAATTTTCCAGCCTTATTCTTGTAAATAGTGTGAAGACGATTTGTACAAGCAACCGCAGGGAAGAAAAATCATTAATTATTTTAAAACCTAATCATTGCGTCACATTTTGGAATGGAAACAAACTCAAGTGTCGGAGTTCTTGGTGAACAAATCTCATTAATTTGACGGCCTGGAAATAACCCATTTATAAAAAAATAGATTACATTTCTCAAGGTAGCAAAAAAATAATTCTTCTGTTACCGGAGATGTTCAATATCCAAAGTAAATTTTTTAATATAGAAATAAAGAATGCTTTTAATTATTGTTCCACGAACAATGTTGTCACAATTAGACATTTTTTATCGGGAAATTTTAATGTTTAATTTTTATTAAACAGGTGAATCCCAGGTTAAAGGTTCTTAGCGTAAAAATCCCATAAAACTCAGACAATGGCCGTAAAAGAGGAGAAGATTGCTTTAAAGTTCCTTCGTCAGCTCATATAATGCCTTTGCCCTCTTCCAGATCAAATTTTCGTTCTTTGGATTTGAAAATAATATTAATGTCAATGCCACTAATCTTGCTGTAACTCTGGGAACTACCTACTGACGTCATAGTATTGCTACCACACAGCAAAGTTGTTATTATCATAATCGTTTCAGACGGATCGTAGGCCCTAATTCTAGGGTAAGAAAATTTAAACACAGTATTATGTGCCGCTTGTTGCCGGATCTCGAGAACGTAACTTTTTTGGTTCAGCAAGAGACAAATAAATCTGAAGCGAAATTTAGGGAGATCCCGTGCCTGCAGATTATCACTCTTCTTATGTTGTGATCGTGGTGTTATTTGGTTACGGTCGATCTCCCAGAATTACGTAGGAAACACCGGAAAGAGGAAAATTCGCTACGGGAAAGCGGAATATTCTCACCTTCGGTGACAGTTTAAAATCGTCAACAAATTAATAGACTTGCGCAAGTGAGGGAAACAATTTGCTCGTTGACTCATTTTTTACTACGACTTCCGAAAGGAATTTCCCGATATACAGTAACGATCTCAGGCACCGACGTCGAACTCATTAGGTGACACAAAAGAGCAAGGCTTGGGACTTTGAACTTGACCGAGGTGAATGACGTAACGAGAACAATGCCACGAAAGAGTCGAAGATTACTTCCAAAACAATATCAGATTATGTTACCTAAGCGGGTACCTATGCAATTTATTGAGAACCGTGACACAAAACTCACGCAAACACAATGAAGTCGAAATTAAATGGTAAATTTGTGTGTGCACACGGAAGAATTATTATAAAAAAATGGCAATTTTTGCCCACTTGTCACGTAAATGCTTACCAAGAATTAAATTGGCTATTGCGCTAAATGCCCTTGTAACTGTCCAATTAAAAAAACCGTTTTTTTTTGTGTATACACAGAGGCAGGAAGGAGCTGACGTTGAAGTGGAGCAATTTTCTTTGACCAAAATTTTTGCTTAATGAGTCAAGATCCATTTTCCAGGATTTTGTTGCAATGTATGTAATTTTCCCTTGCGCAATCGTCTGCAGTATGTTTTAATTTGGCTTTACGTGTGAGGGAGCGTCAATTATTCACCTCTGTAAAGGTTCCGTTTACGTTTTCGTGACTTGGGGAAGCATCCAGACAATAAATGGTTGAAGTATTCGGTCTCAGCCTCAAAAGGACGATAAATTCATTCCGTGATAGATCAAGTGTATGTTATTTATGCGTTTATTACAATGATTTGGTTCTTGTTAAGGGTCAATGTTTATAGCGAATATAAACCTTCACCCGCTTGTTCTTACGCAGGTTCCTTAATCGTTTGTTTAGCTTATTAATTGAGGAAAGAAGTTATGCTTCTGTTTAATTAAGGAATGAAAGCAAATGGTGATTTTGTTTAAATCGTAAATTTTAAATATGGAAATTCTAACTGAGTTTTGAAAGGGCTGTTTTTACTTAAGATGGCCGCTAAATTCAGCCACGGAGGTGACATTTTAAGAAGATTGTGGTCTTGATCTTGTGGCGAGTACCAGCATAGCCTCATAAAAATCGGATAGGCTCTAAGACTAGACAACGGAAGGCGGGGCTGGAAAAGAGGCTCAGCTTATTTATTGCAATAAGGAAAGAAAAATTGACAAATATTTCTACACGGAGAAAAATTGTTCGGTAAGCAAGTGAGACATCTGAACATTTAGTAGTGACAACCATATTTTGGTAGCTAAAACCTAATATTTGGATGTCACTACTAAATTACAGTAGTCTTTACTAAAATATTTGGATGTCCTAGAGTCTTTCCAAAAAATTTAGTAGCTGTTACTGAAGTTCGGTTCATGCTACCGAAATTTGGTTAATACTACTATTCTTTTTTTCTCCGTGTATTTTTTGAGACACCATGAGCTTGGTACTCTGCAGTAGAGAAATCCATTAAGACCCTCAAGGAAGAATATTTGCTTGAAGACAGGACAAGCTGCAGAAATCTAAACCGTGATAGGAGAAAAATTCAAAAATGAAAATTGTTTTTCCCGTCAAAACCGTTTTGTCATCATCTGCTTAATTAATTCTTCTTCACACCTTTAATACAGTGAAAAACAATAATTAGGGGTTAAAAGCCATCAAAATTCCCTTGTCCTTATACACGGTCACATATGATTATCCCAAGGATTATTACTTCCAATGATGCAAACATTCTGCAAACAAATTAAACTTTTTTAATTTTCCCCGTTTTTGTTTAACACTTTCATTAAAAGATGATTCAAGACCCCTTAAACAAGCCTACGATGACAAGAATGATTCAGATAATAATTAGGCTTTTAAACGCCTATCGCGCCTGTTTATATTCACTTTCAATTTCCTAGACATTTGTTCGAGGGCATGTATAAAATAATCTCTCTCGAATATAACGCAAACATTTTTGAACCAATTATTTCGAAACCGGATTTACACGCTAAAGATAATTCGCCATTCGATACAAAAAAAATAAATTGATTCCCGATCCCTTCACGCCATTCGAGCTATTTTCACAAATTAGGGAATACCAAGCTTAAAGCTTTCGTGAATCAAGTTTATGCGATTTGCAGGGTGTTAAAACAACAAAAAAAGGACAGAAAAAAAAAGGTTAAATGTCAGTACCTCGAGGTGACGTAGTGATTCCAAATGCTTGATATCATTAGCCATGTACTGTTTCGTAGCACACTCCCCTCTACCTTCCTGAGAACTATGATACTATCTACCGTAAAAAAGGGCCGTAATTTTATCTTGTCACTTTGATCTGCATGATCAGATAAAATGTCATTCATAAAAAATAATTTAAAATTTTCTTTTCGTGTTTTTTGGTGCCAAAAATCTTGATTTTCAATTGAACCTATTATTATTATTTTTTTTTTAAATTCATTCGATGAATGTAATTATAACACTAATTGTATCATAAAATCACGAAAACGGGTTTCCCAAGTTAAGCGTTAATTTTAAATATCGCCGGCCCTTCGGTCAAAGTTCGTACTATTTTTTTTCGTTTCGCTAAATTCAGGTAGGAGAGAATTAAGAAGGAGAATGTTACTGTCTCAATTATCTCCACTCGACGGTAGCTGGTAGGCCCAACCTCAGTGCATATGATGAAAATAGTGCTTCCCCCTCTACTGTCGGGAAATTTTGCGCAATTAGTTAAGTTAATATATACAGGGACCGATGCAGTCTGCTTTCCTAATGTTATATAATATCATTTCTAAAAACACGTGTCGAAGAAAAATTTTTGGTTTTGTCTTTTTGGGAAAAAAAAGTTACAGTTCCAAATAATTGGTGCTACTAGTGTGTATGTTTATGTTTATATATTTTTATTATAATTTCATTTCATTCTTCGGTTTGGGATCATTTCTTCTAGCTCTGCAGCTTATTAGTGTTCATTGTGCCTTTTAGAAAGTTAAATGAAAATCACCGCAAAAAAATATTAATTATTTTTCGCTTCCGGGCTCCCGGAGAGATTTTTTTTGTTTATTTATATTTTCGCTCCAGCCTTGAATTCGTTTTTAATATTTTTTCGTTTTGCAAAGTCACCTTCCCGGGTTACAGTATCAATGTCAGTTTGGATGAACACAATAGGATAGCTACCGCTACCGTAATATATTATTGCTTAATCGTATGATTAGTCAGTTTTTTTATATCGGCAATATAATGCATGGATGATATTTAATTAACTATCCATCGCGCCTTTTAGTACTTGGGAGATCGTTAGGATTTGATAAGTTTATTTTGTTCTTTTATTATTTTTTCACGGCTCATAGAAGATAATAGAAGTATTTCGACTGCAGAGTTAAATAGAAGGGGTCTTAATCAGGCTTATCCGTTTTAAATCATAGTCGCAATTTTTCTTACTGATGCGTGAAATTTAATTTCAGTGCATTGTGAAACTTTTTTTTAACTAAAATGGAAATTAAGAAGAAGAAAATATTTTGAAACTTTCAAATTTGTTTCGGATATATAAACTGGACTTTTTTTTTTGCTTCGGGATTCCTGCTTGCCTATTAGGATTACATGGAATTCCTCCCGAAGGAAGGGAAAGGGCATTAATTAGTATAATTGAGGTAAGTGCCCAGGTCATCATTTTTTTTTGTTTAATTTGTTTATTAATAACAGGCTATACTTGCTAATATCGTGCAAGTAGGTTAGGATGTTGCGTAAAATTACTATATACAGTTCCCGTGCTTTTTCAAAGCTAGAACGAGTTAAATTTGCATAAGAACGTATAATCAGAAATCGAAAAGTCTGGAAAACACTAACAGTATGTTTCCATTTACGTCCGGTAACGTCAAGTATTAAGGCCTAGCTCAGCAAGAAAAAAAATAAATTTAATCGTTTTAGTTCCGTAGAATTTTCCATCCTAATGGAGCTTCCCAATGGTGTTTAAAATTTTTAATTGCTTGTACATTTAAAATGTAAACATGGATGTTTTTGTGCGAATCTTCTTTATTATTCAAAAGGTGTGTAGCCGTCATGCTTGCTTAAATATGACATGGGTCTGTAGGGTCATAAGTATAGGTCAAGATTTATATTTTTAAGTTTCTTGATGGTTCCGAACTTGGTTGAACTCGCACCTGCGAAAAATGACATTTCTCGTCCCTGAAATTTTTTTTGGTATGGGACTGAGTGGTTGTATGGGAACTTTGATTCTCATCCCATTTTTAACTGCAATGCTATATAAAGGAATTGCTTTAAGGGAACATTCTAGTACGGTTGCAGGAATAGCATGCTCTAATTTTTTTTGGGAGAGAAACCTTTTTTTTTATCCTTGGTTTGGACCTAAGAAAGACTTCGAAGAAATGTTGAGGCTGAGTACAAATTTCTTGGACTGGAGAGGTATAAGATCGAGAAGGTAGAAGAATTGTCCTTTGACTAAAATATTTTGGCCATGTCCTCCGCAATGGAAAATTAAAATGCCCCTAAAGCCATCAAAATCATTCAAATAGTAAAAACAATTATTCTTTTGACAATAACTTTGTCAAACCATTTTCTTCCCATCGTAAAGTGTTAATTTTATTTTGAAAATAGAACTGAAACTTTTTCCAGAAAGCTTGAGGTCATTGTTCCTGTTTTTTCAAAGATTTTGCTAGCATGAATCGAGTCAAGCATGAAGCTAATTTAGTTACGCTCGGGTGTGATTTGAACGTGCTGTTCATCATTCCGAAGGCCGGCTTTTCAACATAGTTGCGGTTGCCTATTAATTTTCTCGATGCCTTGACACTTCAGGGTGGGTAACACTTTATTATCATACTTACCCGATGGGTTAGCTAAGTGCGTGCATTCTCTTACTAAGTAAATCCTTCTTTTCCAATTACTTTTGTTTAGTTTTGTTTAGTGGTCTTTATCTTTTTGATCCTTTACTTAAAATATTATAGATTTTTGCGCAATTCTGTATTATAAGAAAAGTTGTAAGGAATAGCAAAAATTTACAAAGTCTGAATTTCCGTTACCGTAGAACACCCTAACTTTGATCACCCTAAAAAGGTTTTTTTCTACGGTAGCTTTTCTTGGGTAGAACGAATTTTTATTAGGCAGATTAAGTTTAAGAATTTCATTTCTCAAATCGAAACTTAATAAGCCGCAATGTGCCCCAGACTTTTGCACAGCTTCGCGAAATGTTTTTGGGCGTTACCAGACTATGCTAGAATGAGATGTGTCAATAATTCGCTTAGGACTCATCGAATCAAACAAGTTGTTATTGTTTTGATAAATTGAGTCATCAACCCATCAAATGATTTGACAGGGTTGATATAATCTTTAAGTTGTACATTTTGTTTCTTTTCTTGTTCTTTGGAAAGCAGTCTAGTCATGTTCTTAAAACTAGTACTTTTAAACGATTTATTGGCAAATGACGGCTACTTTGGTTAAGTATCTTGTCCAATTTGAAGAAGATAGAGTAGAATCTTATTAAAGTAAATTCGTGAGGACCGAATAAATTTGTGTACTGTAGCCTAAATCAACTTTACGCTTTTTCAGTTTTTTTTTAAAAGCAATTTTTAATCCATTTAGAAATTAAGTAATATGGCTAGACATTGTAATTTATAATTAATAAAAGCTGAGATTGGGAGTTCAAAATATGGGAAAATTTTTACATGTTACCCTTATGAAATTTAAGCGAGGCAAGACGATATTCGGATATTGTTTACCATAACGGAAAATCCTACTATTTCCCGTGTGCATTATAACCTGATTTGACTTAAAGCCTCAGGCTATCATCTTGCTCTCATTAAAGCTGCGATTTGAATTAATCAGTTGAAGATATTATCTTTGAAAAGAAGTCAATGAATTTCCAGCTCCATAAAGTTTTTGCTAAAAGTTTCTACTTCAAAAAAATTATTTTTCGAACATGGATGTTAGTGACAATGTAGATTTGTATGCAAGTCGGAGAAATTGAAAAATCTGTGATTGTGGTCTTGGCCGGTTGAACGTACTCCGACTATTTTTGAACTAAGGCAAACAAGTTTTTTGCTAAATACAAGATCTCGGGAACACCGCTATCTACTTAAACAATAATCTTCTTAATTAAAATGTCTTGAACGACCCTGGCTTCTCTTCAAAATTCACTCTTTCTTTTTTCTTCCCTTTTTCTGCTTGCCAGAATGAAATTTCAAGCCGCATACTGCGCCAGCTTTTCCATAGTCAGTTCCCCCAGAGTCAGCTTTCTTTGTCACTGAAATACCAATGCAGAAACATCTCCCTTAATAAATAGCAAGTCATTTTATCTCCTTCTATCAGGCCAAATGTCAGCTCCAGTCTTGTACAAAACAAAAAGCCGAGCCCTTTTTGATGTTTTTATAGCCGCCATAATGAATGTTTTTCTCAGACCTAAATTTTTTCGCAAGTGAAAAAATATTAACATATTACCATCTTCTTGTGATACAAACGACAAGATCATGACATCCATGAAATTCTACTGTTAACATCAATATGATTTTAACAAAAGAGAGTTCAGTTAAAGGTCATTGTTTATTCTTTAAGTAGGCATCTCGGATTGATTGGATTGACAAATAGTCTTCACACCTATAAAATCCCGCACGCATCCACACACACAATCGACATCAACCATAATTGACAACACGAATCCGTCTTGTCAGCAAGAAGATCTGTCGGCACGCTCCCATTTTCCCCTTTTATCTTTCGCTTTTTCACGGCCATCGGACTAATATCAATTTTCCGGTAGTTTTAATTCACAAATCCACAACTTCATTATTAATTAATCACTCATCAGAACTGCGGTGTAACCTCGAGTAGGGAAAATCAGTGAACGGAAACGAAGAAGTAAATATTTAAAAAAAAAAAAAAAATAGGCAGATCTGATAAGAAAAATAAACCTGGATTTTTCGTGAGTTCATGGATAACGATAAAAAATGACGGATCCGGAGTTCTGGTAATTGTTTATTCGTGTGGTGGATGCATTCGAGTGCAGATCAGTTTAATTGGTGTATAAAGTGAAACATTATTCGGTCAAGGCAAGTAACATTCTTTCGATTTCAAATCGGCCTGAAGACTGGTTCTCTAAAAAAACTTTTTGTGAAATAACTTCGTCCACACTCTTACGCAATTATTCTTTCACTCCCGTGTTCATTAACCGATTTAATGAAAAACACAAATACTATTTAACAAAAAAAAATATATATATTATCTACCGTTAAAAATCGCGGTGATTTTTTTGATAAAATTAAAAGTTTCATATTGAAATAAATGAAATGCATTCGGCCTTTGACTTTTTCACCATTTAAGGTCTTTTAAAATGTTCTCCAGATTTCGTCATTCGCATATATTGTTATTTGCAAGTTAATGAATAAATTGAAGATTCAAAACGTGATGAAGCGTTTAGGATGAAATGTGGCCTAATTTCGTTTATGTGTTGTCATTTGTTGAAGGGTTGTAAAATAAAAGTATGGGTATTTTATGTCTCGACCGAAGACAATAGATTACCAATGGATTACATCGAGGCTATGTGAAGATATTTCTTCCCAAAACAGTGTATAAAAAATACTTTATCATGATGACTTTCATGAGGATCAAATAAATGCAAAGGATTATTGCTAGTTTTGTGCAGTTGCAGCGGTTTAAGCCTAGTGGCTTTAGTAAGCCATGCAGGAGTTGTTTTCCCAGCGCGCTTCAACCGAGGCTAGTGGCTAATGCTGCCGTCTACTAGATTTTAGCTCTGAGAAGAAAGCTCGCAACTCTTAAGGTCCCTAATCCTTAAATGGATTTTATTAATGGGATGCACTGCTATCCCTAGATGATGATCTCTTAATTGGGCCAGTTTCTTCGTCTTTTTCTTTCAAATAAAGCTTCTCTCAACCTTTTTTACTTTTTCTTTTGAGTCTTCTACAGCTATCGGAATTCCCTTCATCCTTGATCATCATGGTAACGGTTCCTGAACCAACCAACAATTTTTCTTGGCGAGGCCTCCACCTGCCACCCCGCTACATCCACCTTTCTGATGATATGGCCTGCTTATTATCAATTCTTCGATTTATTATTGGGCTTTGATGATTCTTCAAATTTTTAAGTGTAACATCAACTGTGTCTAGGCTGCAAACCATTAATTCGGCTCATGGAACAAAAAAAAGTCACTCGTGAATATTGTAATGTCTTCAATGGAAAACTGAAAATTACTTACGCAAGTGATAGCTTCTCATTTGAGAAAAAAATTAAAAAGAAAAGAATCCGATTTGGCAAAAAAAATTTAATAAGTGTTTTCCATCCTTGACCTTTGAATAATTCTTGGTCATGATACATTGAACGTGTCTAGGGACGCCGCAACGGAAGTTACATCATTTATGTAATACTATAAACTATAAAAAAAATTTTCTGGGAAAATCCCAAAATATTTTGTTTTTTTTCTGTGTATAAAAAAAACGGAACTTTTTTGCGAGCTTATTAAACAAAAATGAGATGGTTAAGAATGACGTCAAAGGATCACTGTTCTTCCATAATTATGTGTGTGTGTGGTAAATTTTCTTCGGAAAATGTTTTTGTGGTTTTTATATGTGGAAAGTTTTCGAGCTTTCGTGGGAAGTTTTTTCAGGTTTATACTGTGGGAAAAAGGACTGATCGTTTAGCTAACGGTTTTTCCTTAAGTAGTTGTTGACGTGCTTAATGCCAAGTGTTTTTTTTATGTAGGGAGTGAAAGCTGTTGGATTTTGGGTAGTTGGCAGTAAGGAGTCTTTTGGAATGAAATCAAGTTAAAGACAGCTTGAATTTCAGGCAAAATTAAGGGATTAACTTTGGCCGTTTCAGGATATTCATTAAATGTGGGATTATATTTTCATTCCATCGAGTGATAGACAAATAATTACCAGGGCGACCTTGGACAAAGAGATACTCTTGTATAGCTTTCTTAGACTTCGAGAAAAGCACATATCGTTTTACAGAATAGAAACTGAAGTGCTTCAACACTGTATGGCTGAAAGTATGGCTGACAAAAAATTCGATGTTGTTACTTTTGCTGAACTTGCTCAATACGAGGAATCTTGCCTTTGCTGAATGTTCAAATTCCGCCTTGGATTATGTGCGAGAAAAATCAAAACTGACTCAATAGCAACAGAATGGGATAATGGCAAAAAAAACCAAAAACAAAAACAAGCACATCACATTCAATTCACTTTAAGATGAGGAGTATAACGACAGAGTTTGATACACCGGAACAGCACAGTACTTTTCTTTGACCATGACCGCAGGAATTAACAATATGAGAAAATTTTCGATTTTCAAGGCTAAAAAACTTGCCATGCATTTGCATACTTTCTCAGAGCAAAAATAGAATATCAAGAAATTCTCTCACAGATGGGAACGGCCCCAGGAAAGTAAAATCACGTATGATTTTTCGAGTCCTTCATACTTGAACGCTTACAATAAAAAGAATTCATCTCTCCCTTGAAAATTATGAAGGCTTTTTAGCCGGTTTGACCTAATAACAAACAAGCAAAACAATACACTACAAAAATTAAAGCATGCAAATTCCTTGGACTTGCAAATGTTATTTGGCTAGATGACAGTACGGAAGAATATTAGCAAGTCACCGTTCTTCTACCATAAATAATGATAAGCAATTTATTAAGGTGAATTTTCATACAATATACGTCTTTAATGGATTCGATTCACTAATATATGACAGAAAAATTGAGATGTAAGAATTTTGATTGAAATATCGGATATGCGCTTTATTACACAGCTTAATTTCGCCAACTAAATTGTCCAACTTATATAAGTTGTGTTGCACAGACAAGAAAGGGCAAGAGTAGAGCACAAAAGCTTTCGAGGAAGGCTTGTGTTCAAAAAATGATGGGAAAAACTGGAAATCAAAATTCGGCTAGATATTTGACCAATGAAAAACAAACGTGCAATTAATCAAGCACATGCTTGTTTTTCTACCTCGTTTAGTCTCTCGCAAAAAATTAATATTTTTTTTTATACAAGATTTTATCAAAACAATTGTTATAATTACTTTAATTTAACTCATGACGTTTTTTCTTAATTAACCATGATATCAATTTTTGTCCCAAATGTCAAGAGTTTCCAAAAAAAAAAAACGTGCGTTTTGTCAAAATATCATCAACATGAATCAGAAACGATTTTCTTAACCACATGACGTGTTCCCTAGAAAAATGTTGACATGTAGGCCTATTTAGCAAGAGTTTGTTACGAGGTTACTATGCCGTCTGGTCCGCAATAAGATAGTTTCAAACTTGCTTTATATTAAAGACATAAGTATACCTAAAAATTAATTTCAACATTTGGCCAAAAACTAAAAGAGTCATATTTTGATAACTCACCTCCATCAAGATTAATACGCCTATTTTAATGACAATTTTTATTCGAATAAAAATCAAATTGAATTTTGCATATTGAGATATTTTAAAAAAATGATCATGAAATTAAAGTCGTTTATGATCTTAGCCACTCCTATGTGACGATGATCTAGCTTGGTTGCTAAATTCAGTATTAGCAAAGAAAAATTGCTCTTCAGGCTAATTATTGTCCTTTGTATGTTATTGCCATAGTATTAAAAATTCCATTCAGCTTGTTTATATCACGAAGAAAAAATTTGCGCGTAAATCTAAACCAGGATCATCTCGGAAAAATACATCGCAACTTTGATTACAAATGACCAGTAGATTCCTTTCGCATGTTGCTAGGTGTTATGTCATAGTATTAAAAATAGCATGGGAAAATGTGTTGGTTCCTCAAAACGTTTATTTATTGGGATTTTTTAAACATGTTGTTTAAAGCGCCTAATAAAAGTTTAGATGTGGCGCAATTATTTGACTATCAGATTAAAAATGTAACTAGTAGCCTTGTGTATCAATGTCTATTTGCTTTCATCGATCTCCCGATAGGTTAATATTATTTAGATTATGATCGATTATACGGCATAAATGCTTGCGCATTTAAGAAAGTTAATAATCATTGCAATTGAGCCCTATATACAAAGATTTTTGCTAGAATTGTGTCATCTATGTGAAAGAGAACAGCACGTAATAACTTCTAGTCTAAGAGACAATTAACAACGGTTATTATCTTTCAAGGATATTATTAGCGAAATATTTGCTCCCCAAGTAGAGTTTTTTTTATAAAAATCGAAATGATACACTTTGGCCATTCAAAACTCGTGTTTTGTTAATATAAACATGAAAGAGAAGAGATTGGGATTTCGCAGAGTCACGGAGGTGCATTATGCTAAGTTGAATGATATTCGATTTAGTCTTTTAGGCGTTAGTTGGTGTAATGCAAATGAAAAGTTGTTAATGAGGCTTGTGGCTCGAGCGATACCGTGTCACTAATGCCGCTGTAGCCGAATTCCGATTGGAAACATACGAAAGCTGTTAAGAGCCAAATCTAAACCTTGAACGGTCATCACCAATTTCAAACTTTGGGATTGCCGTCTTCGAACTAGCCTCGGATGTCAGGTGCCAAGTTAGAGCACGGCTTCTGAGACTCCCGGTCAAGTTAAACATAGCGCATCGTGTAAGAGGGCTCTGAAGTTTTAGCCCTCGATAGGGAACGTTTTTGAGAGAGTTACCAAAGCTCTGTTGTGAGCGAACCACTAAACAGGTGGAGACACCAGCGTCAACTCTAAACCAGCGCCTAAATTTTGCTTTTCCTTTTCTTTCCGGGCTTAAGATGCTCTTTCCCAAAATTTTTGAAATTTATCTCCTACGCTTGAATTTCGTTCAAGTGAGAAAACCTAAAAAATCGATCTCTAAAATCTAAAAATTAAAACGGGAAAATCCTTAAAGTATTCGTTCCTTGACCGGCCCTTTTAAAAAAAATCATTATCATTAATAGCGGAAACAAAGAAAACATTTTGTCCTATTTTCTAGCTTAACTACAGAAAATAATTGATGAGAAAATCGCGACATTGTGGAAATCCTAATCACGGCCTACGACCGTTTCCGAACATTGTAGTAAAAGCACATATCGTACGCAAAAGCACGTTATATGTCAAGCGTTTTCATGGGATAATAATTAACATCATTACACTCAATTAAAACAATCAAATCATACAAAGGGGTTTTTCTTAATTAAACAACAACAAAAAAATTGTGCGCTATGAATTAAAATTCAGTAACCCTTTCGTGCGGGTTACCTATTGCTACAGTACTGAAGACATCGACTCGGCATTTAAAAGCAGTTCTCGATGAGCAAGGTAAACAAGGTATGCTACTCTTTGATAACAACTTCATTTCTTTATTTAGCTTACCTATGACCTTTTTCTTCCAGACCACTTGAACTAAACAATAATAGAATGTTATATTATTTGGTAATTTTTTATGGAAAGCTAATGAAAAGCATTATTATGAAAAGTAGGCGGATTGAATGTATTCATATAAAATTTTTTTTTTATTTCCCAAAAATTAATTGCAGTTGTTTTTTTTAAAAAAGATATTCTTCTTCCTTAAACTTATCTTCGTCTAATCCCGGATGTAGGTATCTTTCAAATTTTGCTGTTTGGATTTTCTGCTTCCATCGGAATTGAGCCTTTTTTTTCATGACAATGTGACAAATGGGTTGTGCTTTATTGGGGGGTCTTGGCGAGACTCAGAACTGCGTGTGTCGAGGAAAAGCGTCCAAGAATAAGCAAGGCTCCGTGTCGTTTTCCAATGAGTCTGCAAATTCCATGGCCTTATACCTTTGGCTACAAATCCACTAGCTTTCTTCATTTTTCTAGTGTGAGAATTAGGGAGCCGTCAGTCGATCTTGGTTGCTACGATAAGAGTACCCCGACTGTCACATAACTCGGTTTTCCGTCATCGTCGTTTCTCTTGTTCTTCAACACCTTGAGATACTCTGCTGGTAATTCAACAACTATTTGATTCAAAGCTGGTTAATCCAAACTTAAGAGCAGCAATTGCTGTCTGCATAGCCACGCCAATACCTCAGCCAAATTTCAGTTTGCCTCCTCCAAAAGTAGAGCAATCAAGTTGCGAGTAGCCCGAAGTTGGTTAAATGCAAAGACACTGAACTTGTAACCAGACCAAGTGTGGTCTGGTCTGCTCCTTTCTGATTTGCGTGGCAAAGAAGCACTGTTTTCCTGGTCTCAAGTTCATTCTTTGCTGCGCATCTTAAAAATTTGTCAGATGTCGTCAACCCGTCTGCTTCTTTACAATTTTGTTTACAAAAGCAGACAACAGAAACGACTTGTTTCGATGTAAACTATTTGCCGAAGGTTGCCTTAAAGTTTTCAAGATTTTGCCAACAGGTGATGTTCAATCACAGAATACCCTCTGCGCAGTTGTCCATTCCATCTTTCTTTCACTATATATGGCAACATGGCCTCTTCAGTGTCATTCAGCTGTTGCTGCACGTTGTGCAACATAGTCTACCTTGGTTCGCTCTCGCATCTCTTCACATCTGAATAAATCGTAAATAATTTCGGAACCCTTTCATTAAAAATATTACATGCCCCCAAAACAATTTTAAAATTTCAATACCAACACTTTAAAACTTTCTTCTTCACGCGCAATTCTTTTGAAGGACATTAGGCTTAGGTTCAAAGTACCGTGCCCTTAAAAAAAAAGTATGTTTAAATCGATTCATTATCATTGCCTATGACATAACACTTGATTCATGACTCGAAATGGTAATAAAACCGGAATCATGAATCAATTTTCAAAGCTGGTTTTCACGAATTTCAGAGCTTTTGGGCGGCCCATTTTTTTTTTAAAGAAATTAGTTCTGGTTCTTAGCAAAGATAGGATTAATAAGAGCATAGCCGAGAGATAAACCTGAAATGCCAGAGACCTGTGCAACTTGATGATATTGCTTCAAGTCGTATTTCACGAGAACGAATCCAGCCGAACGGTCAATGTCGCAACGTAACTAATAGATATTTCTTATAACACAACACTTAGCTAATTCCCATGTTTAGCTTGTGGCTTCTTCATATCTCCCAATCAGCCGCCTTCTGAATTACTTATTTCGATGTTTTTATCTAGTTTGGTTTTTTTTTCTTACACATTCGGTTGTATTTTTTTTAGGGAGTCGGGACTTTTTTCTGGTTTCAATTTTTTGAAGATGGAAAATCGTAGAGTAACTCACGTGTGATTTTTAAATCGTTTTAATTTTTTTTGGAAATTTTTGAATATGATTTAGCTGCTTGTGTTTTTTTAATTTTGCAGGGAAAATGAATTTATTATAAATGGATTGATTTCTCATCCTCGAAATTTTTAGAATTTTTTTTGGGCTAAAAAAATTTGGATCGATATGTGTGATGTTTTATGCAGAAAAATTAACGATAGGTTTATAAGAAAATCATCAGTACTTCGTAAATTAGTTGATTTGAAAAAATTGTTTTGAAATTTAAATAAAGGGGTACGTAAAAAAATTTTGGTATATTGAAAGGTAAGGTGAAATTGTCGGTGTGATGCGTGAGGGAGATAAACGGAAGTTGTGTTTTTTGAAGGCTCGTGAGCCAGCCTCGTGGATAGTGGTTAATGAACTCGAGAAGTTTTTTGATATGCCTTGGGTTCAAAGATCCCGATACCATTAAGGTTTTTTCGTGTCGAGTTTTATTTCTGGTTCTTGAAATCCAAGGTGAAAAATTAAACGGATCACAAACGTAAATATTTCTTGGAAGTTTGTCCATCTTAGTGACGGAAAAGTAACTAGATTTGTGAAAGTTAAAATTTGGATTTAGTTTGAAGTGTCCGATTTACAAATTGCAAATTGTCGAAGAATTTTTAAATACCAAGATTTTGGAGGTAAAAACGTTACAGAAATTTCGAGGAATTTTTTTACATGAAATTGGAGAAAATTTGTTTGGGCGAGAAAAATTTATCTTGACGAGAAAAAATTCATGATAATGATTTCCTGAGACTTGGAGAATTTCTGATTTTTAAAATTTTAAGATTGACCGGTGGGCGGTGACGTTACTTAAGACAGATTTTCAAGCCGGACAACCTTTCTTTTGACGGGGTACAAATTTTTTATGAATCGGCAGCCCAGAACCAGAGGGAAGGACTGACGTCATCACTTCAATTGTAAATAATCCTTTTTGAGTTTAAAAAAAATTGAAAAAAGGCAAATGAGTTAGTTTTTTAGATCATTTTTTTTAAATAGAAAATGTAATTTCATCGTAGAAAAGTTAGTGTTAGGACGAAATCTATTATTTTAAACTTCGTAAATCTTTGTATTTCAAAAACAAAATTGGTATGGGTTTTTCGTTTAGCAGAAGAAGAGAATCTGGAAAGTGATCTTTCCTTGAGATATTCATTTTACGAATCCTTTTTCATTAAAGTTAATTTTATACTACAAAGTCGTCGGGTTACCTTTTCATAATCGCCAATACACCAGTTCAAAAGTT
This sequence comes from Liposcelis brunnea, assembly GCA_023512825.1. Taxonomy (NCBI): domain Eukaryota; kingdom Metazoa; phylum Arthropoda; class Insecta; order Psocodea; family Liposcelididae; genus Liposcelis; species Liposcelis brunnea. The sequence continues at coordinate 12,985,854 of CM042067.1, forward strand.
CCTGGAAAATTTTTATAACTATTTTTTTAAAAGAAAATTGTAATGTAATCATTTACTTTTTTATCGAATTTTTTAATATTGTAATTATATTAAAAAAATAAACAAACTCGCAAAAATTAAATAACATCGCCAACGATGGCTGAAAATTTAAGGAGAGTTTCAGAGTCAAAAGGGATTATTTAGAATTTAAGTGATGACGTCAGCCATTCTCTCTGCCTTTGGGTTACAAAATTGTTCGAAAGTTGAAAGAAAATTCAAAATTTTCCGTTTTCCTCATCACTGACAATCCAAATCTAGAGCCGTTTGCGAAACTGAAATTTGCAGATATATTACACGAATTCTTTAAAAAGTAGGTGGTTCAGAATTACTCATCCCTGTCTAATTATCATCATCAAGCCCTTCGTCCTTACTTTCGTTATCATGAAATTCATGGGCGTGTTCAGTGTCATCTTCAAAAGTAAGATGGTCCAGAACCATCTTAGTTATACTACTGTTATCTCCTTGTTCATCTTCAATTAAAAAAAATTCACTTTATTTGGTATTCGACATCATCACTGTATGATTCAAAATGTTTCGTATTTTTTAGAAATGATTTCCAATATAACCAACCGTCATTTTAAAAAAAAGTAAAACCGTCATTCAAATCAAGTTTTTTCGGTTAAAAAAATTGATTGCCATTGTTGATCGAACCAATTCTACCGGCTGCAATGTGAAAACTTTTCCTAGATTTACATATGTTTTCTAAGCCTTTTTATACGTTATAAACTTTACTTCTTATGCCTCAATCTTCAGCTGCTGCACGATGCATTTGCAACGCTAACGGCGAGACTTCGTCCACAAATTTTTGAGGTCCACCAATTTTAGTGATGTTATTGCAACCGGGTCAATTTTTTTTTTAAATTTGAGTTTGCAGACCCGAAAATTTTTTTGAGTAATCACAGCCCACAAAATCATCCATTTTACACTTAACTTACCTTAGATAGTTCATTCCTCCTCCACACCGATCTCAAAGCTTCCATCCATTCTTCCGGCAATGACTAATTCTGGAATGCCCCATTCCCCAGTGCAAATTAAATAGCGGATGTTGCCTGCAAGATAACGGATTAAAACTTCGCATTATTCGTACGTTAGCTGCCTGAAAGTTCATGAGAAATTCATTGTGAAAGATTCGTAGGCCGATCAGCAATGAGAACTTTTCCATAATTCTCATTACAATTATTATAAATTCCCAAATTAATGTTCTTTATTAATTCGTTCTCTTGTAAAAAAAAAATCCGCAAACTTGACAATAATGAAGATCTAAACTGTCATTAAATCTAAACACTTCCGAAATGACTCTTCAACTTATCGCCCGTTCCATTCATAAACTTTTCAAGCGCGGATTCTTTTGCTAATCTCAAGGTAGTGGTATTATAGCAACTAATTCCTATTTAAAATATTAATAAGTGTCGTTCTTGTTGATGAATGGAAAATAAACTGACCTATGCCAATTTCATCAGTTTATTTCAACTGAAGCGAAGCTAAATGTTTTTTCAAAAGAAATTTGCAAGTCATTTTTTCTACTTTAGAGAATGATTTATTTATTTTTCGTGTTTTTCATTTCCTTAGAATATGTTTCAATGTTCTTTTTTTTTGCCTGAGCTAACAATTTGTCTTTTTTAAGTTTGCAAATATCATTGACATTCACATGATAAACATACTTAACTCGGGGATTTAATTTTGAAATAGTATCGTGGGGATTGCTTTAAATAAATGCATTTTGATGATTGGCAGCTTGGATTTAGCCAAATCATTGTATATCTTTTACGCTATCAATGATCCTTACACGATTTCAAAATCGGTTTTGTTTGTTAATACGATTTGACCAATTGGGCTTACAGGCTTTGACAATGGTTCTTTTTAAACATAGAGATATCTTGAAATTTTTTTGTTACTTATCGAGATCAAATCAATAAAGCGAGAATTAAGTCGTTAAGGTTTTTAATGGTTTGGAAAAGAGATTTATGTCAGTTTTTTTTTTGTTATTTTTACAGGTTAAAGCGACCTGCGGTGTCCGTTGTCTCTGAACTGCAGTCATTTAACAGTCAGGGTCAAAATGGCGGGGCTAGTCAAAATGGCAATGGATAGATATGAAAATATATTAGACTCTATTAGTGGTAAGTGAAGTGAAAGAGGAATATTTTTATTTCTTAAGATGGAACGTTTTAAATTGCAACATATGGAAGTGTAGTGGCACCTAATTGTAATTGATTATCCTTTTAATAATTTGGTGTTGCATAGACCTTTCAACTCTTAAATTAAGGAAAACTACTGATGCCATAGATCATAGTTTAGATCGCTATTGTACAAAGTGTTTGAAAAAAAAAAAAAATTATGGGGCAATTCTTAATAACGAGAGTGCCAAAAGAATTGGTTCGTGTAAAAATTTGACCAATATTAATTGAAGAGAGCAAGGAAAGAACCGACAGATCAGATAAAATTTAAGATAGATGACGTTTTTAATACAAAAGGAGACAAGAGGCAGTTGCCATCTTAAAATTTTTTGTCAGTGAGATCTGTTGGTTCTTCCCAGAGAGCCTGAAAGGAGATAGTCGCCAACTCTGTATATCGAAATCCTGGCTTCTCATTGGCTGTGACCAAAATCGTTTTCAGTTGACTTCCGTTGATTGGTAATGAAGTCATACGTCTTCTGCTGCTCGGTACTTAACTTAAGTTTGGTCACAGCCGATCAAAAAACAGCAATTTAGTTGGGACTCTTTTTTCAGGCTCATCTCTAGTTCTACCCGACTTTTGATTTTTTTGGATTGTTTTGGGAGGAATTTCTTTTATTAAAGCAATAAATAGTCGCCAAAGAAAAAAATCCCAGAACATTTTTAGGAAAATGTTTTTGGGGGATTTTTTTTTTTTAAATCCGAAACTACCGAAATAAATATAGTCCTTCAATAGTACTTTCACCCTGTATTTAGTTTTTTGAAATCTGACTTTCTAAACCAGAGAAAAAAATAAAATTCAATTTTTAAATTTTATTTTTCCTTCAAAATGACGCCTTCAAAAAATCTGATACTTGGCCTACTTAAGTCTTTTAAATGTGCTTAATTTGAAGAAAATCATGAAGGCGGAACTTTTCAGGGCCGGGGCAACAAGGTAAATGAGGTAAAAGTCACAGGGGGCGCCAACAGCTAGGGGCGCTGCATAGCTACCTGAAAACCTTTTTTTGCTTGAAATCTAAAAAAATTTTAGAGCGAAAAGAGCACACGATTGCTCCCTATGGCGGTGGGGTGCTTTAAGTGCTTACTCCGGCCCTGTGACTTTTTTGCTTCTGCAAATGTAGTTTTCGCCCAAAAATTACTTTTAAGGCCTCATTTTGAAATAAAAATTCAATTTTCTGAAAATCGCTAATAGGGGTCTTTTTGGGGAAAAATTCATGTAATGTCCCTGAATTTTTTCTAGAATGAAAAAAATCCAGAATCTAAAGAAACAAATTTTTCCCGGGGAGCCAAAATCGAAAAAAATCGATTTATTTTGGACCACCCTATTACACGATTAAGAGACTTTGACAGTCCTCCGAGCTTATGATTTTCCAACAAAATTTTAAAAAACCGGTCATTTTTAAATTTTACCATCTTTAAATTTTTTTTTTCTTTTTCAGATCCTAGAGTAAATGATTGGCCGTTAATGGACAGTCCTATACCTACGCTTCTAATGGTAGTTACCTATTTGTACATTGTCACAATTTTGGGCCCACGACTGATGGCCAATAGGAAACCATTTCAGCTCAATCAAGTACTGATAGTTTATAACGCTTTTCAAGTAGCTTTTAGTTTAATTATGTTATGGGAGGTAAGATATCATTACATACCTCATCTTTTCTTAACCCACGAATCAAAATCTAACCCTCTCTTATTTTTCCTCAACAGCATTTAATGAGCGGATGGTTGTTCCACTACAGCTATAAATGCCAACCAGTAGATTATTCACATAATCCTACAGCACTTAGGGTAAGTTATTGTTTACAAATTTATGTTGCGTAAAAGAGATCGTTACGTAAACCTGTAATCAGGTTCGAATATCAAAAAAACAACCAATGTTAAGGGCAATCATAAAATAATTAAAGATGTTAATTTTTTGAAAAACAGCTTCTTATTTGGCGGTATTAATTGAAAAAGGGCGTTTTATTATTGCATTTTAACCATACTTTCAAGATTGTAAATATCCTGGGCAGTATGGTTACCTAAGGCTTAATCCTTCATTATAAATAATATTAACTAATAGCTTTAGGCGAATCTTCGGACCGATCCCTATGGTTATCGTCAATAAATTTTATCATATGGAAATATTCTTCGTAAATTAATTTAACCCGTTTATTTTTAAAGTGTCGAAAACATCACCGCCTAGAAATGAAAGGTATTTCATTTTGAATGCCGAAAAAAGAACTGCTAATTAATGATGGTTAAAGCCGATTAAAATCGTTTCGAAGATTTTAAAGATGACAGCACATGTAAAAATTCTCATGGCTAAATCGAATTGTAATAAATGAAAAGTGTGAAAGTAACGCTCGTAACGTTGAAATATGAATTAATGTTTGATGAATTATTAAAGATATTGAACATATTTTGCTGCAAGACTATGTTTATCACAATATTATTGTATACTCACTTTGATATTATCCATGTATAGCTCGAATCGTGTTATCGACTGCTTTTGAGCGCATGGGTAGAAAGGGAGACGCTTTTTCTCATTGCTAAGGGATGATGATTCCCGCTCTTTTTGAAAGTTTTCTGAAACGAGATGCCGGGCAAGAAGTTTGATTAATTTTTCTTAATTTTTCAGATGGCTAATTTGTGCTGGTGGTACTACATATCTAAGTTAACAGAATTCGCTGATACGGTAAGTAAAAGAACTTTTTTAAGAAATGTTGATGGCAAGAGGGAAATTTTTTTTAGTTTGTGTGTTATTAAAATATTAAAATTGCTCGTAAATTAGATTAAGGACAAGATATTTATTGGAATCGGTATTAGATGTTTAGATTTTTTTAAAGCTAAATGTAAATAGCTTAGGATTTAAAACGAAAAATATTTTGGTGACAAGTTGCCCGAGTGCAAATTTTGAGCCCTGGTGCAAACGAAATTTGCATAAATTTGCATTTTTAGGTCCTCAGTCCAAAAAATTGTTTAGGAAAAATACCTGAGCTTAAAAAAGAAGTCTAGAAAAATTTTTGGAACCCCGAAAAATGTTCTGTGCTAATTTTTGACTCTAAGGTATTTAGAAAAATTTTTTAGGAAAACTGAAAAATTCAAAAAATTTTAAACATGAAAAAGATTTTTAAAAAAAATTTGGAGATAAAGAAAAATTATAATAAAATGTTTTACAGGAAGAAAAAACCCAAAAGAAAATCTTTAGATATTCCTGTACTTGAAAAAAGACGGGGAAAATTCCTATAAACCCTTAAGAAAATATTTTGAAAGGGGTTTGGGGAGAGCGAAAAAAATTTAAAAAAATTCTGTCAACTCCTGAGCTTGAAAATACAGAAATTGTGTGTAATACAAACATAATCTTTAAAATAATTTTTGGGCCCTAGAAAATCTATAAAAAAATTTCTCATGAGCTCGAAAAATCAAAAAAATTTGATCGTCATATCTTTGCGCTGGGGCAAAAAGAAGAAAAGATGACAAATAGAAAAAAGTAATGGTAGCTTTTACTAATCCCAAATTGACTAACTTTGTGATAGATCTTAATATTTTTTATCTGAAGTAAATTTTTTCACAAAATAGAAATCACAGAAAATTCAGCAGCAAATCCTGCTGCTGACGTCTAAAAAAATTTAAAAGGAATCTTGTTTGTATCACTTCGAAAATAATACTCTATGCTTATTATCAATCCAACTGATGTATATTTTCTTTTTCTTTCAGATATTTTTCGTACTGCGAAAAAAAGATAACCAAATCAGTTTACTGCATTTGTATCATCATTCACTTACGCCCATAGAGACGTGGATATGTGTCAAATTTTTAGCCGGTAAGTTTTGAAAACCGAAAATTCTAAATAACTTTTGAGATATATTTAACGCAAGATTTTTTTTTCGCAGGAGGTCACGGCACATTCTCAAATTTGATAAACAATATGGTGCATGTTATAATGTACTTTTATTACATGATGTCAGCAATGGGACCTGAATACCAAAAATATTTGTGGTGGAAGAAATACCTCACAACAATCCAATTGGTAAGGACATTAATTTTTGTATTTATGGCATACGCCTAAAGTTGGTAAATTAGGCAATGCGCAGATATGAGAGCATTGCGGTAGTTTGAATTTAGTAGGACTAATTTTTAATTATTTATTCTTTTCAGGCTCAATTTACCTTAGTGTTTTTCCATTCAGCTCAGGTGTTGATATTCGACTGCGGATATCCGAAGCTGATTGCCAGTCTGCTGCTAGTTCATAGTACCATTTTCTTTGTTTTGTTTTTCGATTTTTACCAACAAGCCTACAAAAAAGAACAGAAGAAACTAAAACTAAAATCAAGTTAAAGTGGTATTTTTTAATGTATTATAGTATTTTGTATATTGCCTTTTATGTTAAGAATTTTTATAAGAAATAAATAATAAAAACAGTGACAAATTGTATGAGATTATACAGGCCCGTAAACAGAGAACCAGGTTAGGAGGGGCTCCAAATGACCCCTTGTAGCATGGAGGATAGGGAAAACATATGGGACCAAAAATTTTCCAGGGGGGGCCCAAGGTTCAGCCCCCCCTTCTGGCTCCCCTCTGGATACGGGCCTGGATTTTAAAAATAATGACCGGACCTCTAAATCCTTAAAATAATTTGGAAATATGCAAGGGGCTTTGGAGGGACACCTGAGTTCAGCAATTAAGCCAAATTTTAAATCCTTGAGTTGGTTGGGCGATAAATTCTTCTCGGTAAGAGAAATCTGAATTTGGGTCCTCTGGCAAAAATTTTTGCAGTAGTATTTCAGGGTTGCAGAGGGTGAAGAGTGAATTTTTTATTCAGTGTCCGATTCAAGAATTTTTTAACTCATGCAGGAGTCTCTATGGCGTAAACAGAAGCTAGTTTATGGTTTAGGGCCAATCCCACCACTGAAGTTTAATGAGATAATCGTCAAAGGAAAAAAACATCGTTTTTCTTTGTCCATAAGTAAACTGTCCAAATTAGAGCAGTTTTTTTTAAAATTCGTTTTGCTCTTACTTTTTGGTGGTGGGATTGGCTCTTAAAAAATTAAAAAAAAAAATTTTTTCTGTAAAGAAAAACAGAATTGGTAAAATTGACTTGCCTAATATTGTCTGCGTCTCGCACTCCGCCCACTGAGGTTGGGCGCTTAACTATTGAATTTGACTTTTTTTAAGGAAAGAATTTCGTCGAATTTGAGTAGAAACTTTTATATTTGGCTAAGAACTGTATAATCAAAAATAGCAGTTTAAAAAAAACCAGGAATTTCGCCCTTGCGAGTAAGAAGAAAATAATAATTTTTACAAAAGATTTAAAAACCCTTGATTGTTAGGCTGAAAGCGCAATAATTTCGATATCCCGCCAAAATTTAACTTTTTGGCTTTGCACTTATATAAAATTATTATATTGATTTCTGCTCATATCAGGTTAATCAAATTAGCTGTAAAAATGAATTCAATAAAGCAAAATTTAAATAACAAGGGGTAAAACCAAAATAAAAGGGAAAGAATTTAAAGAAGTAGCCACAACATAAAACGACATAGCTACCATAAAAAAATAGCTCTGCTGAAGATTTATGAATGATGTTTAAATTAATTTTTGTTTCCGCCATGACTCCTACGCTTATTACCGGCAAATTAATAACAATAGCAAAGAATTTCTCCCAAAATAATAGCGCCATAAAGGAAACGTTGTTCAAATGCAGATATTTTCCCTTTGTTTACATTTTAACCCAGCTTACCTGTCTGGCGTACGAAAATAGACTCGTCCACTACTTTTACTCATAACTTATGACATTTGTAAATACGATTTAACTCAAACCCCCATTATTATTATTAAATTCTTAAAATTATTTCATGAAATTCTGCCTAAAAAAATTAAAACCGCCTTTATTATTACAATTAGAAATGGTAAAAAAATATGGCATGTTTTATTTGTTTACACATAATACGATTCCGCCATCTTTGACCATGTTCCTCCGATTCCCGGTTTGAAATATAGTTCTGTAAATAATCAATTATAATCGAAAGTTGGATGTTTTGATGTATTATAAATATTTTAATACATTTTTTCCGAATGATTTTACATTTTTGCATCCATGAAATAGGTGTCCTAACAGTAATTCATGCCGAATATATCTTTTGGAGGGAATGTTTTATTGACAGAAAAGCAGCCATGTGCAATTCCCCTTCGATCTCTCCCTCATTCTCTAGACCCTATCGACCAATTACGTTCGAGTATTTCGTCCACGTGATCGCAACCGACCAATCACATTCGTTTATTTTGAAATCTTTGTTCGTAAGTAGTCAACGTTCTTTATTGCCGATTTCGTGCTTTGTTCCGTAAGATTAGTGATAAAAAAGGCAAAAAATTGTGTAAATTAATGATTCCCGTTTGGAATCCTTTAATTAAGTAGAGTCATAATCGAGAAGGTTAGTAAAACTTGTTTAATCGGATTGTTTTTATCAATTAAAATGCTTAACATCGGCTTTAATTTCCAATATTATTGTTTGGATCATCTGTCACTTGAATGATCTCGCCGGATCCCGCCTTCAGCATTTTTCAAAAATTTTAACGTATTTTAATGAAAACAATGTGAATCATGTGTTAAAATCAAATTGGTTTCTTGTGAACGTTTTGATTTAGTTAAATAGTGGCAGTTTAATGCTTTATTACCAAAGTAAAAAAGACAAAAAGAAAATTTATATAGGCTTATGTATCCAAAATGGCGGACCGAAATATTACAAGGCGCGAAGAACGATTTCAAGGTGATCATTGGTTTCCAAACACTTCCCTAAATAAAACTAAAATAAATTGGATGTAATTCATAGTATTTCACGATAATTACTAAGAAAATTGTTGTAAAACGGTATGAAAAGTTCGTTTTACCACTATAACCCTAAATGGCGCGTAAAAAAAATACCTTAACCAAATCACTTTTGCTGCAAGTCACTTTACAAGTGATACTTTGGCCAACCTTATGTTTTTCTTCATTCAAATGACCGTTTTTAAAGACAAGACAGATCCGAAATTTTCGTATTTTTTTTAAATTTAAATGCCTATTTATAAGTGCTATTTGAATATAAAACATTCCTCTATTCATATTTGATCTAGACATATTAAGAAATCGTATTTTTGGTTTTGTTTTGATCATTTCTTTCTTGGAAATGGCGAGTAAATAAATCTTTCATCAACAGTTTACATTTTACGGTAAGAATGTTTATTATATGTGTTACAGGATTACCATATCAGTATTTTAAAACATGGATTATTATTTAAGCAGCCAGTCTCAGATTAATGGTCCAGATTCTTTGTCCCTACAAGAAATGTTAGATATGGATATAAAATCAGAGAACGACTTTGAAAATGTTTTTAGCTGTGGTGATTTCAGCCTTAATTTCACTGAACTTCCAGCTTTAAATTTGGATGAAGATTCTCTTGGTAAGTTGAAATTTGATTTTGTTTAAATAATGCTAATATTATGGAAAGGTTTAAGATCTGAAATTTAAATTTTAGGTGCTCCAGGGGATAACAATGTCTGGTTGACTTCATCCAGTGACTGTCAATCTTTATTGGGCGGAGATATTAATTCCAGCTTAAGTTTGGATTTAAGTAGTGGTGAAACAAGGATGGTTTGTCCGAATTCAGTAATGCCTGTTACCCTAATACAGATACCTTATGAACCTTCCAATAAATCAGGTAAAAGTAAGTATACATGCCTATTTATAATGCTTTGTTTGGAAAGGGTTTAATCGTGCTAATATTTTTTTTTTGATGTTTTAGATAATAAGAAAGTAGATAAATCACAGCCAATATTTGTTGATGAAAAAGCAATTACTCAGTTAGAATTAAAGAAGCAACTTGCATCACTTAATAAATCGAATCTTAATAATAATATTCTAAGTGAAGTCAAAATAAAGCAAGAAGTAATTGAGGAAGAGGAGCGTCGTGATGAGGAAATATACCGAGAGAATGATTATTTGAAAGATGGGATCAGTTTCAATTCTGAAATTGATATTAAGCAAGAGTACATTACGGATACAGAAGACGAGGAGCCTTTTCAAGAGACTTACATGCCTGCCCATGTCCCTGCTCCTGCTCCTGTTCCTGTTTCTACACCTACCGCTACCCCTAGTGCAACCAATAAAAGTAAGTTGAATGATAACTGTTGAGAAAATTTCTTTTGACGTTGTAATTATAATTTTTATTTTATTATAGGTAATTCAATTACAAAGGGGAAAGTTAAAATGACCCCGACAACTCCACAGATCTCAAGAACAACTAATCATGTATCAAATCGGACGCCTGTTAGTACAAAGAAGAATCTCTCTTCCGTAAGGTAAGTTTTTAAGATCTAGAACTTTCAGAGCTTTAAAGCTATACGGATGCTTATTGATTTCCAAATTTAATTTTTGCAGATCTATGAATTCAAAGAAAAGACTGCAAGATTATCATAATGATACTGAAGTGATAAAATCCGTTTATCCAAAACCAGCTTATTCTTATAGTTGTCTGATTGCTATGGCTTTAAAAAATAGTCCTAATGGAAGTTTGCCTGTGTCAGAAATCTATAATTTTATGTGGTAAGAAATGATTAAAAAATTTGATGTTGGGAGCATTTAAGTCAGACCAGAAAATTAAAAAAAAATTGTTTTTCTAGTGAACATTTTCCCTATTTCAAAACTGCGCCAAATGGTTGGAAGAACTCAGTTCGCCATAATCTCAGCCTCAATAAATGTTTTGAGAAAATTGAAAAACCAGCTACAAATGGCTCTCAAAGAAAGGGTTGTCTTTGGGCGATGAACCCGAAAAAAATTGGCAAAATGGATGAAGAAGTTCAAAAGTGGTCCAAGAAAGATAAACTAGCAATCAAAAAATCAATGGTTTATCCAGGTGAGAATTTTTAGCTATTATTTACGTACCTCGATCAGCCTAATGGCTCTGGAAATCTTAACCTGAGTTTGGCTGAGGTTGAACTAAGCTCATATTGGTTTTTGAGGTCAACATCAGGCGCTTCATTTTTCATTCCCGTTAAAAACCGATCCATTTTTAACTTTTTCATTTCTTTGAAATGATAATCACTAATTGAATTCAAAAGCTGAGGAATTTTAATGTTTTTGTTTACAATTATTCAATTGTTTACTGCACGCTGACGCTTCTACTTCGATCCACTTTGCAGAGAATAATTCGAATTTTTTTTAAATTACAGAAAGTTTAGACGCTCTTGAAAGAGGAGAGCTTTCAGGGAATTACAATCAAAATTTAGGTTCAATCGAGACAATACACAGTGAAATGGAATCTGAAGAGGAAGGATGGGAGCAGACGCCCCAAAATGGTTGGGACTTTAAACGTGAGGAAACTTCTGAATGTAAATATTTTTTATATAAAAATTCACTTGTCTTGTTTTTTTAAAGACGAAGCCGAGATTGCTGAAGATCATATTTGAAAGGAATTCGGCCCAACCTGTTTTCATTCAATAAACAAAAAATAATTTTAATAGTGGCCCAAAAAAAAAAAAGTCCTGAATTCCAGATCGCAAAAAATAATTAAAAAAAAATAATCGATGATTTTTTTTATTTTTTACAGATGAGGAAGAAGAGGAAGAAGAGGAGGAGGAAGAAGAAGAAGAAGAAACTTTGAACATTAGTAAAGACTGGACCGAAAGGGAGAGATCACTAGAAACAAGATTAAGCGCTGAGCATGTTAAATCAGTCTTCCCGTCAAACGATGACACCTTCGATGACAGTGATATTAGCTTAACAGATTTTGATATTGAAGTAAGCAGTGTATAGCAAAAAAAAAAAATTTTAATTCGATTGTAAAAATCGATCTTTTTTTTAAAAATAATATAATTTTTTTTAACATTTTGTAAATAATCATTTAATAGGTTGCGGAATCAATATATAATGATGTAGACTCTCCCGAAAAATTGAAAGTTCGGCTGAATCTACAATCACCAAACGGACATTTTTCACCGATATCAGGGATCGGTCTATCTGGGGGGACAACATATACATTTAACTCGCAGGCTAACAATGAAAATAAACGTTTTAAGCCAATAGGTAAATATTTAGCAGTTTAAAAAATAATTTCTTTCTGTTTGCTTTTTTTAGTCTTTTTATTTTATATATTTTTTTTAAAGGAAAAATAGGTCTGATAATCGTGATAATAATTATTATTTTAAACTGTTTTTAAACAAAGCGCGCTGTCTGAGTGCACTGAATTATTAACATTTCATTTTTGCTAATTTATTAGCAAGAAAATTTTGTAGAATATACCGATTTTCATTTTTCATTTTAAAAATGGTGATAGGATAATTTTCCTTATTAGCAAATAACCTAACCTTGGTTTCTGCATGGTTTGTTTTGCTGTAGTGTTTTGTGAGTTTGCTTATAAGATACTAAACGTGAGTGATCCGGCTTGTGAGAAGATTGTAACCTGCATGAATAATCAAGATAACCGGATTAAATGAAAAGGTGAAGAAACACAGCTGCTTATTTTAAAAAAAATTAAAAAATTTGTGCTGTTAAAGTGGCAAGCGGCTAAAATTCTTCGTGCTTAAATGGTAGATAATAAATTTTTTTTTAATTTTTAAAATATAAATCGATTATGATGCTCATGGGAAATTTTTTTGATTTCAGGAAGTAACACCATTTCTGGTAATTATGTATATAAACCTTTGGGAACTTCGACGTCAAGAAGAAAATCGCCTCTAAGACCGAATTTACTTTCGTCACTGGAGGCAGATGACTAATGGGTAAGTATACACTTTTCATATTTTTTTGATCCTTTCCTATTAAATTCATCTTTAAATTAGACTAATGCTGCCACTAATTGCCTTTTATTTTTCCAGATATCTGTATATTTATTAAATCCATGCCTCTTGAACCAAAAGGGATCAATCGCAAAAGCTTGTTGCAGCATTAGTAGTATAAACAAGGTTTTTTTTATAAATGTAGTCTCATCGTCTTAAGGAAGAACTTTTGTATATTAACAATCAAATGGCTGATCAGCAAGTGAGGAATTGTACAGTGTAATGCAATATGTTTTCGGAGAAGACAGGCCTCGGTAGCGTGTTTGGCACTAAGTAATGTAAGATTGTCTCTTTTTTTTAAAAAAAAAAAAAATAGTGTCAAAAGTAAATCTATTTTTTACTATAAAATAATTTTTATATTTTATATTTTCCGTCTGAAAAGATCTCAAATATATATTAACAATAAGCTGCTTTACTTTTAATAAAACTAATTTTTCCCGGATTTAAATTGCTGTTACTTTAAAGATTAGCAACAGCTGGTATTATTCGTTGGTAGATGTCGATTCCTTTTAAAAAGACATTAGTACTGAGGTATTCATCGTTCGCGTGTAGAAGGACTGGGGTGTTGTTAATGGGTGAAAAGCCGATAACTGGGATGCCAACCTAAAAGAAAAAAATGATGCTTAAACTCGATGGACTGTGTGAGGCCAAAGTTTGGCGGCTTATACTACGAATGTGGTGTAACCTACCTCTCTACAATATCGGCTATCTGTTCCACCGGGGAAAACTACCGTCTTAAAAGTCACTCCCCTGAAAATAAATTAGAAAGCTCAGTTTTGGAATAATTAAGTCTAGCATTACTGATAAATTACAACTTACAATTCGTCAAACTGGCGTTTTATTGCTGTCCAAAAGACATTAGAACTGTCCAATTTAGTTGGCCCGACCTTGTTATTTTTTTGGACAAACCTTATTTTAATGCCTTCACCAGACTCTTCCATCCAAGTGTGCAATTGTTTTAAAAACTCGTCGTGATCTACGTCGACTGCTAATCTTATGTCAAAGGTGACAGTGAGTGTTGGAGGAATAACATTCGGTTCAACACCTCCCTTTTGAACGACAAAAAAAATAAGAATAACCATTTTGAAAGTAAAATAACAATTCTGAGAAGTATAACTTACCTTAAGCATAGTCAGATTAATAGTTGTTACATCCCCAATAGTCAAATTTTTATTTGAATTAAGTCTATCAACTTGTTTTTTTCTATAATCCATTAATTTATTAATTAGCCTTGTTAACTTTTCCCCAGCAGTATTTTCTAGCAATAAAGATCCATGCCCTTCCGTCCCGGGCACAGTAAATTCAGCATCTATAAGTAAAAAAAAAGTATAAATAAATAAAATGAATGAATTTTTCGAGTAGAATGTAGCCTTAATTCTAATGCCCGATTTAACTTACGCCAAATACTCCTTTCAGCATAAAAAACTAGAAAATTAGATTCAGGGCATGCCATTCCTTCGTCTAGCGCAAAACCAACATTTAATTTTTTGAAGTCCTGAGTTTTAACAAATTTTTTCATGCCATCGTGTCCTCCTGTCTCTTCATCTAAAAAAGACATAAAATTTTCAAAAATCTAATTTTATTATTTAAGCCATCGACTCATTCTATAAAAGTTAGTCGGCTTATTCGAATTTTATTAGAGCTCTAGCCATTTTTAAAAATATTATTTCAAGCTAAACCCAGATCAAAGATGGCGTCAAGATTCTAGAGTAAATAAACAAAACCGACCAATGAAGTGAGGCACCAGTCTTCATTTTGAAAATTATAAGGTTCTTTTAAAAAAGGTTGTATGTTAGTTGTTTAGAAACAAATTAATTACCAGGAACAAAGGAAATATGAATTGTTCTTTTTAATTTGGTTCCATTAGCTATTAATCTCCTAATTGCTTCTAGGTATTGAATCCCTACGCATTTCATATCCTGAGATCCTCTGGCGTAAATATTCCCATTGGCATCAACCTCCGCACCAAACGGATCGTGATTCCATAAATCCTGCGGTAAAAAATTTTACTAAATAATCATAGCTGATACGAAGTGCGAGGAATTTGCATGTACTTACGCGATAAACAGGCACAACATCCATATGAGAATTTAGTAAAATTGTAGGTAAATCGGGATTCGTACCAGTCCATGTCAAAACCACGATTGGTTTATTTTTCACGACTTCATACGTCTCGAATTTCAGGTTTAGTCCTTTTGCCTGTTGCTGTATAAATTTTACACAGTCGTCTGAAATATGATAGCAAGACCTCGCATTACAAATAAAATAATTAAAGCTGGAAGCGTCATTAAATTTTTTCCTTTGACCGAGAATTCGACAAACAAATTGGTGGCTATTTAAGAATTACATAATGTTCATCAACGAGGGGGAAGGGGTCTAAAGAGAGTTTCAATGTGTTTGGAGCTACCCCAGGAGCTTCAATGTTTCACCCTTTAAAATAACTACAAGACAAGACGAAATTATTTAAAGTAAAAACCAATCAACTGATTGGGTACTCAGTTATTCATGAAGCCTGAAGCCATTTTTGACAAAGGAAATGAAAACTGAGCGTACACTTTACGTTCTTACTGAACGCAGTTACTGCGTTCTTAAATGCACTCTCCTGCTATACTGCTTGTCAAGATCTTTTAAATTAATTTCGAATAATTTTTAAGAGGAATTTCGGGAAAATTTTATTGAATTTATCTGTAATTTTTAACACTTACCATAATTCACATTGGGCTGGACTGAAGGTATTTTCAAGTAAGAACGGAAATTTTCGATGGCGAGAGCATCAAGGGTTTTGTTTTTAGATTCAGATGCCATAGTCAAAGTCTTCCTAAAATACAAAAATAAACCCAAAAAATTTATAATTAAATTCTTCAAAGCATTGATTTTAAAAAATTTAATTTTGAATATTTAAAAAAAATATCAAAAAGCAAAAATTATGCTTTTGATAAGTTAAAAATTGGCGCGTGGCGACAACATTAGACTTAACCAATAGTCGAGTAAGATCATAGAAGTCGCGCGAAGCATTATGGGTAACAAATATTTGTCTTCTGCTCGCCGGGTACAAACAAAGTTTTGTTTACAATGGCTTCCTATGACATTTCCTCTTCTGTTTTATTTTTGTGATATTGTTTAGCGAATAATTAAGTGTTGACATGAGTTAATGTTGGAGGTTGTGAAAGTTAAACAAATTAAATTTATTTTAAGGTAAGTTTTAGTTCGGTTAATTGATATTTAGTGATTAATTTTGATATGATTAAGGTAGGAATGGTCGTGTATTAAATGGCCAGATATATAATGTTTAGTTTTATGGTGTTCAATTTAATTTCTCAGTATGCAGCTGTATTTCAAAAATTCTTTAGTTTTTTGAAAAATGAATAGATTTGTAATATATAGGAAGTGAAATACAACGACATAGAAATAATTAAAGTCTTTAATTAATTTTAGTCAAATATTGAAAAGTAGCTAATATACAGCAATATTTCCAAAATCTGTTTTAGGGATGAACACTCATACTGATGGATGAAGTTAACCTTCTTCCAGGAGAAGTGCCTGGTGCTATTCTAAACAATGAAAAAAAAATCAGTGCACACACCAAGGCACAGCTGGCAAGGTGGCTTCAGTGCAGAGGCCTGAAAAAAACCGGATCGAAAAAGGAATTAGTTCAGAGGTAGGTTTTTCTTATTTATCAGTGAAGTACAATTTAAGCGTTCACATTAATTTTGGGCAAAGTTGGTTGAAACTCAGGATCAATTCTTGCCTACAGTATCTGCACTAAATGATAGTATGGCGGTGGAGTAAAATTGGGTCCTAGAAATCGGTAAAATAATTCATCTGTGGATAATAACTTTTAATGCACTTTCTACTACTGAAAGTTGCCCCTTTCAGAGACAAACTGAAACATGGCTTCAGTGTGAGTTTGATCTTTGGCCAAATTATTAATCTTGAACTCCAGCTACTGCCCTTTGTAGGCTCCTGTAATAGAGACTGAGCGCCACCCAGGAGTGTTTCACCCTCCCTTTGCAACATGAAATGGTACATTTAATTAGCCAGCTTTGGGTAACCAATCAGTTCCAAGTTAAGGTCCTAATTAAGGAGCGAGGTATTCCTGGAGGCAGGACTCATGATATTATTACACTTGTCTAAAAAAAATTATTTTTTTCCTTTTAAAGGGTTCAAGACTGCATAGATTCTGGCAAAAGTGACATCATCGATGTTGCAGTTGACAAGGGTACTTGGTACCAGAAGAAAAAGCAAGATTTAGAGCAAGATGGCAGCACCAAAGCAGTTAAGGTTGAAGCAAATATACAAAAATGGGGTGTGTTGAAGAAGGAGGATATTCCTCCCTTATTCAACCAAGGGCATATTTTCCACTTTATAGTGGAAAGAGTGGACTATATGCCCTTGGAAGAAGAGGATTGCAACAATAACTACAACACAAGCAAGCCTCTACGAAGAGCACAATACTACCTAAAGAGCAAATTTATCACATCAGTGGAGGCCAGCAAGATCTCAGGAAAATTCTTGGCGAGGGCCAAGGTTCATGCGTCTATGAACGATGTGATCTACAGAGTGTTCGTCTCTATATCTTGCACTTCTGGAGCAGTTTTATCCGGCCTTTGCGAATGCAAAGGATCAGCCTTGGGAAAATGCAGTCACGTTGCTGCATTATTATTATACATCGATAACATCGAAGGTGAGGAACTAACATGCACGAGTAAACCTTGCTTATGGAATCAAGGTTCGAAGAAGAAGAATCCGAAAAGAATTCAAGAGGCTACCTACAGCAATTCTAATTTACTTACAAAAGCTTCATTTGATCCTCGGTCAAGAAAGAGAAAACTGAATGACAATGAAGAATTTAAAAGAAAGAAGAATTTATTTTTCCAAAGAGTGGAACTAGAAAACATTCGAAACGGATATATTTCAATGTGGAGTCGATTGCTGAGTTACTATTATGATGATTTTCAGTTATCTGAGGAAGAAAGTGTTATATTATTTAAACAAATGAAATCTTTTTTAGATGCGTTGCACTTTGAAGTGCAATCGTTTCCCGGGGATCCTTATTTTATTCAAGGATCAGAGGATCAATCAAGAAGTGAAATTTGGAAAAGAAGAAGGAGTATCATTTTTACCGCTTCAAATTGTAAAACCATTCTCGGATTAACTACAATGAATGCAAAAAAAAATTTCCTGAGGAAAAACTTATGGGGCCTAGATCAATGTAAGACAGAAGCAATGGTTTACGGACTGGAAAACGAAGATAATGCAAGAAACCAATATTGCGCACTCATGGAAAATAAATTTCAAAATGTCGTTGTTGCGAATACAGGATTATGGGTATCGAAAGAATTCCCTTTTCTGGGTTGCTCTGCAGATGGTATCGTCTCTTACGAGGATGAGAACTCCAAAATTCAAGTAGGACTTTTAGAAATTAAATGCCCCTTGACTTTAAAAGATAAAGATCCCAATTTTTTTTCACAGCATCTAGATAAAGCGCAGTTATCTAGTTTTTGTTTGTCATTTAACAATGGCCGTCCATATTTGAAAAGTACTCACGCATATTATTATCAGGTGCAGATGAGTTTGGCCATTCACAAATTAAATTGGTGCGACTTTGTAGTTTGGTCCAGCGCAGGCATAATAGTTTTGAGAATATTTAGAAATGAGAGTTTCTGGAAAATTTCATTGCCAAAGCTTGTAACTAGATATATTTGTCTAGTACCCGGTGAATATTTTCTGCAGAAAACGGTTAGGGATCTTCCTCCGATTGAAATTGATTTAAATAAGTTTTCAAAACTTTTATCTCGGTAAAAATTTTTATTGTATTGGGAAAGGTGCCTTAAATTCAGGGGTCTAGAGTTACAAGCTTTGGCAATGAAATTTTCCAGAAACTCATTTCTAAATATTCTCAAAACTCATGTACAGTTCATTATTTCGTTCCTGATATTCTTTATTGACTGTGATAATTTCAGTATTACCATACGTAATTTTTTAAGTTAATATTTAAGTCAAAAGTTACTGTTTTTAAGTAAGTACTGATTCTGCCAAAAATTTTTGCTTACGTCTATGATAATTTTAGTCTTCCTTAAATAAAGTTTTAAGACAATTACTCTATAAAGCAAGGACTTTAAAGAAGAATTTCCTCTTCAATGAATATATGTTACCATGTATGTGACGGTTATCACAACAGTTTAGCTCACATAGTTGCAGATTGAAATTTCAGTAAAGTTGTATTGCTAAAGTTAGCTCGCAGCAATAATGTGTGAGGTCAAGATATTTTACAAAAGGCAGTTGAGGTTTATCTTTGATCGAAACCAATTCCTATAAATGTAAAAATATTTTACAATTCTATACTTTTTTTAAGGTTTTTAATACTTGTTTTTCTGCCATGGAGGTAGATGACTCAGGTTAATAAATACATTTAAGTTTGTGTTTTACAATTTTTGCACGTAGATTATACTCTTTTTTTAAATTTGTTTTCATTAACAATGTTTTGTTAAAAATTTTAATAATTTAGTGATGTAATTTAAAGGCTGATGAAACGAGTCACAATTGTTATTTGTTATGATCTCTGTTTTTTGAAGTTAGGGAAAACTCTTTTTCAAAAATAAGTGCCATTTTACTGAAGTAAACTTGGCATGTCAAAATTGAATTAATTATTAATTACGGGTAAAATCTTTAGGCTTATAATTTGGATAGCTTAGTTCATAAAGTTTACATCGGTATGAATGTTCTGTTTTAACGAAACACAGTTGACTTTGCAAGTAAAAATAAGAAACGAACAGGTTGCAATAAAGTAAGAGAAATTTAAAAAAAAAACTATTTTTCTCCATTATTTTAATCCGTCTTTATTTCCAGTAGAATAAATAATTTTAAAAAATTACGGTTATATAAAACTAAAGGTTATGCTTTCGTTTACATACAGTTATGCTTTCGTTTACATACAGTTATGCTTAAAATATTCCAAATTTTCCCCTTGACAGAAAATATTCAACAATTGTTTCAAAAATTAATCAGGCACTAATTCTTTTTCTGAATTGACAAGGAAAGCAATTATAAATCCGATCTGCGATATTTGGGGAAGAACAGAAAGAGGAAGATGTCCTCTTGAAAAAATTCGAAATTCTTTCACTCTTCGAACTGCGTGTTCTACAAATATCCGGGCTTTAGCAATTCTTTTTGTTAATTTTTCTTCTTGAGGGGTAAATTTTGGGCGACCTTTTAAACGCGGTGGGATGGCTATATCTACTTGCATAGCATTTAACTCTGATTCAATGTCAAATCCCCTGTCTACCATGACTAAATCCTTTGGTTGCAAATATTTCGTTATTCCACTCTGCAAAAAAATTTCTTTATCTGATATTGATCCCTCAAATCCATCACTAATGAACATGATTGCTCCATTCACTGAAATTCCCAACAAAAACTTTACTGTATTGGAGCTCTTGTAGGCGGAGTAAGTGTTGCCCTGCTGCCTGAAATCCGTTGACGAGTATATAGGCACCTCGAAACAGTCTAAAATTATTCTTATGTTTTTAAAATTTCTAAAGACAAATGGCATTGACCTTTTTTGCACTTGTCTTGGAACAAACATTTCTTCTTTAAAAGGAAGAAGTTCAAAATACAAGAACTGAATCCACGTATATACAATATTTCCCACTGCAGCCTTTGTAATATTGAAAAAAATGGAGATCTCCTCTAACGTAAAACCTCGTCTTAAACGAACTAAAGTCATAAAGAGTTTGTCTTTTGCAGTTAATTTGGCTGTTTTAGATTCCTTAGTAGGCGTACTTGCTGGCTGGCCTTTTCTGTTTTTCATTTTATACTTCAAAGTCTCACAATTTTCCTCCCCCAATAGGGCATACAAATTTAAAAAGAAAGAGACTGACACACCAGTCAAGTACTTAAACTTCTGGTCTTGGTGTTGAAAATAATTAAACGTCCAATAAGTAAATGGTTCCCTTTTTAAAGATTCACTTTTACTGCATATAGCTTTGATGGCTGCATCAAGTGATTTTTCATTAACTGTTTGTGTTGCTGCATCTTTTTTAAACAAAAAGTCTGTCTGCATTGAAGTGCTGGTTTTCTTTATTTCATCTAAAAAATCTGTTTGTATTGATGAATCAACAAACTTTGAATCTTCCGAATCTTCTTGATCTTCAACCTCAAAATCAAATTCACTTGACAAAACTAGTCTTTTATCATCATGTTCTGGCTCTGCATTTATGTCATGTGAATACTTCCTGAAATCAAAACTAATATAATTAACATTAACAATATAATTTTAAATAACATAATAACGTAATTTTTCCAAAACTTGATTACAATTTTGAACAAGAGTACTGCAAGCCTTGTAATTATTTAACACAATAACAAATTTGAAAAGGAATCTGGCAACTGTAATCACTTCCCCCCTCAATACATAAGCCTGCACCTTGCTAAAAATAATTCTCAATCCTAAATGTAAAAAAAAAAGATCACCTTTTTCTACTTCTTTTTTTCTCCAAAAAATCCATTTTTCCCGGTGGTAAAGGATCTGGATAATCTTCAGAAGGCTTTCCTCCAACAAAATGTTTCGAACAAATGTACATGTGCGAAGATACGTTTTTCACAGAAAAATGTTGCCTTCTGCAAGCCTGCACCCATCTCTTACACTTTTCCAGATCCTCATTTGGCTGTACAAATTTTACAAAGGTTACATTGTTCATATACTCTTTTCCATAATACCTCGAATCGCTGTTACATGTTGAATGAGCACAATGTTTTGTAGGCATGATGATCTTTAAAAAAAATATAAATTACTTAGATTAAATGGAAATGAGTTATTAAATAACGATTCATCGAACTAAAACTTACCTTAAAATAAAATTTAATTTATCTAGATGTCGTAAAGTGTAACATAAACCTCTAAAAATCTTAATTTTTCGCAAAATAATATCACAAAAATTAAACAGAAGAAAGAAAGTCATAAGAGGCCATTAAAAATAATGGTTTGTTTGTACCCAGCTAGCAGAAGACAAATATTTTTCCCAGAATGCTGTGCGTTGTGACGTCAGAATCTTACTCGACTATTAATAAATCTTGGAGCGTTAATGTGTTTATCAACAATCTTGCTCTTCATTCTGCTATTTAAATTATTTTTAGAAAAATTATTTTTCTAATTAATTTTACCTGTTAATTGTCGAATTACTTAATTCTTGCAAATAATTTCTATCGAGCTCAATACAAAAAACTGGGAATTTATTTAAACGAAAATAAAACGCGAATAAGATCGCCAATGAGCGAAAACGTGCCATATAATACTGTTTAAAATAAAATTCATTAAGAAAAGTGAAAGTCCTTGAAAAAGACCATCTGAGTCATTGAACTATTCAACACAACTTAATTCTTTTTCAGCGACTGCATACATTCGATACTCTCCGAAGCTGTGGTCGGAGTTTTACTCATTTTATTAACGACTATTTTTAGACAAAATAGTTGTGAGGACGACGGTTTTCAAAAATAAATTGCATATAGATTAAAAATATTTCTAAAGTCTTATGTAGGTAGAGTCCTTTTGTGTCAAGCTATTTTGCGGCGGCAGCTAAATGTTAAGAATTCTTATTCAGCGGCGACTTTTTGGAGTAAATTCTGAGTCACCTGCAGATAAGCGGTTTAATTTTTTATATTAGAGATTAATGGCGATTTATCGGTCTTTCTTGTCAGCGCCGCTTACTAAGCAATCGAATCAAATCAAAGAAAAGTTAAAACGCCAAGAGCAAAAATAATTCTTTTTTAAAAAATAAAAAGTTTAATCAGAGTACATACCTTGTAGTAGCAAAAATTTCTCAAAAACAAACGTCCTGTGGAAAGTTTTGAGAATTATTTAGCGACCTAATACTCGCGAGTAAAAATTACTAAGTGAAGTACATTACCCAAGCAGAAAAGAACTGTGAATGTGTGTTTTTTGATACCAAGGCGCCAAGAGACTTTAAAAGATAATTACAGTTAAGTCTTTTTCCACTGACAACAAGAGATAATAGTTGCAAAGACCGCAGTAGAGTACTTTATGATAAGCGCATTTATGCAAATATGACAAATGTTGGGGGGAATATTTAAATTGCTAAGGCCAATCATAAATAATTACTAAAGTTTTGAACAAATAAATTCAGTAAAATTTGATTTATTAAAAATTCAACAATTAGTGAATTAAAAATGAATTTTGAGTGTCAGATTGATGCAAGGCAGTCTTCACTAAAGATCAATATAAAGCTTGCAGAACTTTATAAAGCTTGAGAGCTGGAGCTGATGGATTGAAGATACAATGTCATGAGGTTGAGGGTAAATTTAAATACGCAGGAAAACAACGATCACCGCCGTTTTTCCACGTGTGACCCTGAAATTTTCACTCCTCTTCCTTCTTACCAATTTAGTTTAAGTAAATAATGGATCACCAAACTAAATTACTGATAATTGGTAATCATAACAGTTTTGATGTTATCCATTCATAGACTTGAGTTCTTTATAATAATTTTTTTTACATGTTTTAAAATCAAACGAAAGCACATAACAGTAACCCCTCTCTAAAACATATTTCTTCTTTCTCTATTAAACAGCCTAAGGTAAAAGCATTGTTTATAGCATCAAAAGCATCATTGGTATGATATGATTTCATCTAATTTCATTTTTTTCCCTTAGCTTTGTTCTGAACAAATTCAAAAGATTTACTTATCCTAATAAGTAGGCATCTTTGACTGTCTTATTCAGCAGATTTGTGGTCTGAATTTCCAACCAAAGAAATATTTTATAATTGCCATAATAATTTTTTTTAAACATACCTACAGATGTTGAGAACTTCTCCACACGATCACATGTGCTATAATTTTAAGCATGGTAACAAAGAGGCACATTTTCTCTTTTTACCATACTTTGTTTTTCGATGGTGACACTCACAACAAAACACTCCACCAAGAAATTTTCTGTCGGCCAAACAAACCATCATTTAGAGTTAAAACTAAAAAGAACAGATAAGCTATTTAATGATTACAATTTATAAAATTCAGCAATGTCAACTGTCAAGTCATATTCTCATTATTGATATGTTTGTATCGTAAACGTAAACAAACAGAAAAAAATTATAAATTTGCGGGTTTTTTCCCACTGCCTTCTTGACTTGCAAAAAAAGGCAGTGACCGCTCTTTTTTTTTTGTACGCGGCAACACTGTTGATTAATGTACGCGTTTTGTGTTTGTATACATTTTCAATTTTCATAATTAAAGGAATTTAGATGTAGTTAATGTATTTATTCTTTGTGACTGTGACTTAAATACTGTACAAGATGATGAGGAGAGGAGTAGGAGGTAAACGGATCCGGTTAGATGATCCCATTCCTCCTGAATACGAAAACCCGCAGACGCCGATTACTCCTGCTGCTCCGGATCCAGAACTGGATATGCATGATAATTGGTATGGACGTTTATATATTACTAATCCAGCTACCCCTCAACATTCTGGATCTGAGATGTATAACGAATCCGAATATGACAGAGACAGTTCGTACGATCATAATGATCCAGATGCAATGGAAGGTAAGTGCTCAATCACCCAACTACTCTTTTTTTTAAATTTGACATTTTGTCACCAAACTCATACTTTCTTTATTTTTTGCTTGTATTAAAAAACTAGCTCATGGAGATATGGGTCATGTTGAATTTGATAACCCAGCAACACCAATTCCAAGACGTGTTACCAGAGCTAGAGCAAAAGGGTTAACTAGCCAGCCGCCAATACCACCTTTAAAAATCCAAGCTCTTAAAAGAGCTATGGAAGATGATTTTTCGAATGAGCCAAAGCGTCCTGCAAGAAAACGTAAAGCACAGTATGGAGGCAATGGTAGTAAAAATGAAGAAACTAGTTTGTATTTTATAATAATGCATTCAAAGAGTTCATTACAGGTAAAATATAAAATCTTGAAGAATATTTTAATTTGGCAATTCAATAATTACTTTTGTATTTTTAGACTGTCGTAGATGAATGGATTGAAAATTATAAAGTTAACAGAGATGATGCTTTGCTTGCGCTGATGCAATTTTTTATAAATGCAGCCGGTTGTAAAGGAAAAATCACTCCAGAAATGCATAAATGGGAACACGCAGCTATAATCAGGAAAATGACAGAAGAGTTTGATGAGTCCTCTGGTGAATATCCTTTAATCAGTGCAGGGCAACAATGGAAAAAATTTAAAACGCAATTTACTGAGTTCGTACAAATTCTTGTAAAACAATGCCAGTACTCCATCATTTATGATCAATATCTGATGGATAACGTTATCTCGTTACTTACAGGACTTTCAGATTCACAGGTAATTAAATTTTTTTTTTAAGTAAAATAAAAATTCATGATCATAAGTTTTAATAAAAATATTTTAATTTAAGGTACGAGCTTTTCGTCATACAGCAACATTAGCTGCTATGAAGTTAATGACTGCTTTAGTCGATGTTGCACTTACTGTATCAGTTAATACGGATAATACATTACGTCAGTATGAAGCAGAGCGACAAAAAGCTCAAAATAAACGAGCTACTGATAGACTAGAATCATTGTTATTGAAAAGGACCGAGCTTGATGAAAATATGGATGAAATTAAAAATATGTTGACTTACATGTTTAAATCTGTATTCGTTCATCGGTATCGAGATACGTTGCCTGAAATTCGAGCTATTTGTATGACGGAGATTGGTATATGGATGAGGAAATTTCATACGAATTTCTTGGATGATTCTTATTTAAAGTATATTGGCTGGACTTTGCATGATAGAGTAGGAGAAGTCAGGTAGGGTTAATTTTTTCAAAACCATAATTCCAGATTATTTTTCCGTGAAAGAAAACTTTAAAAATATTTTTTGGCGCCAAAACTGAAATTTTTTAAAATACTAATTTTTTTAAAATTTTCAGATTGAAATGCTTACAAGCATTAATACCATTATACGAATCAGAAGAATTGAAAAACAAATTGGAATTGTTCACTTCAAAATTCAAAGATCGAATCGTTTCCATGACTTTAGATAGAGATTACGATGTAGCTGTTCAAGCAGTCAGATTAGTCATCTCAATTCTAAAGCACCATCGAGATATTTTGACCGACAAAGATTGCGAACACGTTTACGAATTGGTATATTCATCTCATCGCGCGGTAGCTCAAGCTGCTGGGGAATTTTTAAACGAACGTTTATTTACACCGGATGAAGATTCGAATCAAATTGTGCGAACCAAACGAGGAAAGAAACGATCTCCAAATACACCTTTGATTCGGGATCTTGTTCAGTTTTTTATTGAATCTGAACTTCATGAGCACGGAGCTTATTTAGTTGACTCGTTGATCGATTCAAATGCGATGGTCAAAGATTGGGAGTGTATGACTGATTTATTGCTTGAAGATCCTGGACCGAACGAGGAAGCTTTAGATAATAGGCAGGAAACTTCGCTTATTGAAATAATGGTACTAGTTTTGATTTAGTGACATTATAATAATTAATTTTTTTTTGAGTAAATCATTAAATTGAAATTTTTTGTTGTGCAGGTTTGTGCCATTAAACAAAGTGCAACTGGTGAGCCTCCAGTAGGGCGAGGAAGTACGAGAAAGCTTTTGTCGCAGAAGGAATTGAAGGCTATCCAGGATGACAAGCAGAAGTTAACGTCGCATTTTATCGTTACGTTGCCACTTCTTTTGGATAAATTTAGCTCTGGTAATTTTTTCATACGGCGTAGTATTTAAACTTTTTAAAGTTATTGAAAACTCATTGTAAAAAATTTTTTCAGATCCGGAAAAATTGGCCAATCTTTTGTACATTCCTCAGCATTTTGATCTTGAATTGTATACTAAATCTCGACAAGAAGCCAATCTAGATGCTCTCCTCGTAAAAATGAGCAAAATTATTGAGAAACACGAAGATACAGATGTATTGGAGACCGCTGCAAAAACTTTGGAAAAATTGTGCTATGAAAGTCATGTTAACTACACTAAATGCCAAACTGCGAGGTATTTTAAATTCTTTTTCTGGGAGGAAAATACTCCCCTTGTTTCTTTTTCGACTGCTCAACAATAATTTTTTATTTTTTTTAAAAATAGGTCGACGATCATAGAATCGATAGTAACCAAGTACAAAGAAGCCATTGACGAGTGGAATTCTTTAATAGCAGCTCAAGACGACGTTCCAAACGAAGATGAAATCTTCAATATTGAATCAAGTTTAAAGAAAATTGAAATATTTTATTCTTGTCACGATTTAGGTAAAATAATTTTAAAATACGAAAAAATCTTGCACGGGTAGAAATTATACGTTTAGCTCTAAAGTGCTAAAAAATTTAGTTTTTCGGTCCGGGCCTTGAAAAAATTTGCATGTGCAGATCTTTTGCTTTTTTTTAACTCTAAATAAAATCCAAAGTTTTGCACTTATAATTTATTTTTAAAATATGTCTGATTTTTTTTTTTTTTCAGGCAAATGGGAGCTTTGGGATATGCTTTACAAAGACGTAGTTGACTGCGCTAAAAACGAAATGAAATTACCGGAAAGAGCAATGAAAAGCTGCATCGGCGCAACATTCTTCGCTCTGCAATGGGAATTAGCGCACGTAGAAGAAATCTTATCTGGCGGAGGAACAGCTGAAAGAGAAATAGCCATGCTGCGCATTCGATTAAACGAATACATGAGCACGATGAAAGAAATAATCTTGAATTCAGAGTCTGAATTATTCCAAGAAGAAGCCTACAACGTTATTTGCGATTATTTGATTATATTTTGCGAGCGCTTAGGTAAATGATTAATTTTCTTATAAAAGAATTTAAATTTCCTCAGTAAGCTCATCTGAGATTAATTTTCTATTATTCCAGCTTCAAATCCTGCATTACCTGGCTTAGTTTATACAGCCGATAATCAACTACAGGAAATATTAAACAATTTCATCCAAAGATACGTTTTCATCACCGAAGAAGACACCTCACAAGATGAACATTCAAAAATTGAGGATCTGCACAAAAAGCGAAACTTCTTAGCTTCTTTCTGCAAACTGGTCGTTTATAACATTATCCCAGTTCAATGTGGCTCTGATGTTTTTAAACACTATGTAAAATATTACAATCAGTTTGGTGATATTATCAAACACACAGTTGGCAAAACAAGAGAAATTAACAAGACAAGTTGCGCAATTACAATGGTCAACAGTCTTATTACTCTATTCCAACAATTACAAAGAGAAAATCATAGAATTAATAAACAGAGCGAGGAGTATTTAAATATCAAAGAATTAGCGAAAAGATTCGCTTTGAGTTTTGGTTTGGACGCCGTTAGAAATCGAGACGCGATTACTGTTTTACATCGTGATGGGATCAGATTCGCAGTTAATCCAATTGAGAATATTGATGATCCCACGGGGCCCCCTCCGAATATTTTGTTTTTGGACATTATTTTGGAATTTACGAATAAATTGTTGAAGCAAGATAAGCGATTAGTGCTTCAGTTTTTGGATAGGAAAATTCACGCAGGGATGCCTTCGAGTAGAGGAGAAGATTGGCAGCCTTTGGTGTCTTATAGGAACACTTTAATTCAAGGTGAAGCTGACCAGCCTCCCACGACTTCAAGGAGAGCTTACAGAGCTAGGAAAAAAGATTTGGAAGAGGAGCATTTGGATGAAGACGAATAAATTATAAAAAAGAAGAAAATGTTATTTTATATTTTATAGGGAATAAGAAAACGGCGTAGTCGTTTGTAAGTCGCTAGAAACTGTGAAATTTTCTCTGGTTTCATTGAAGTGCATGACGTTGGAAAGTAAGAAGTCGTTAAGATGTCGGTTTCAAATACAACAATGTCCATATCGCACATCGCTTTCAGTGTGATGACTGATGAGACATTTGGTTCAGTTTTGAACACACTTTTGAGGGCTAAGTCGAAAAATTGTTAGGAAAAGGGAACTTAAGTTCCTGGCGGGACAGTAAATGAATAAACTTTTATGTTAGTACTAGATGGTCTTTCTAAGTAGCATATCCTTTTTTTTGCGTTGTACAGAAAATTTCCGTTTAGAAATAAAACTGGTTTTTTATGACATTATTTCTTCCAAAATTCTTTATTTTGCTTTCTAAATTAAAAAGGCAAGGATCACATACATAATGATGTTGCACATAAAGATGGTGCATTATTGTACTAATATAATTTATTTATCAGAAAATATTACTTCTAGAAATTTTTTGAGACCTTTTCTGTGATCAAATAAGAAAAAAAACATGGCGGATTCATGTCTGTAAAGTTGGTAACACTAGCGAATTCTTCTGTTTATTGTTTGTTTACATGTGAGGATGTAAATGAAAAGAGTGAATAAGGTTTGGTTATGACATTCGTTCATAAATCGTTTTTTTGAATTAGACAAAGGGTGACATTTAACAAAATGAATGAAAAAAGACGTAAAAGAAAGTTTGTATTAAAGTTATGGTTGTTTGAGTGCTAAAATCAAAGTGATAAGAACATTGTAAGTATTCGTGTGATTTCAGAGCGAATTCCATTTCCAAAGCCATAAAAACTATTACAGTTCAAACACTAGATTTACCGTACTAAAATTGTAATTTTAATTACAGATGGGGCCTCATCATAAAAGTAGACGGGATGAATCTGAACATAAAAAATCAAGATCCAGAAAATATGATGACAAGGAAGGGAGCAGTGAGTTTAGCTTTCTAGATCACAAAAGGACATTAAATTTTATGCTGCAAAACTATGATGTAATTCACAGAGACGATGAAAAAGAATTCTGGCTCTTTGTTGCAAAATTCGAAAAGAAAATGAGCTCTCAGAAGTTTTCGGGTGATCGTTGTCAAAATACGATCTGCTTCATTTTAAACATTTCAGAGAATGATACAAAAATCAAAAAAGAGTCGTCAAAACCAAATACCTTAGATGAAAATGCTATTGTGACATTTTGCAGCATCGTAGAAGCATTTCTAAATTTCAAGCAAATTAAAAGGTTTCAACAATTGAAAAAAATTCGCAAAACTCAAAAAGAACTTCCAGTTGCAGTGTATCAAGATGAAATCATAGAAACAATGCAAGATTGCAGAGTGTTGATAGTAGCTGGTGATACAGGCTGTGGAAAATCAACGCAAATCCCTCAATTTTTTTTCAATAGTAAATTTGGGAATATAGTTTGTACTCAACCTAGAAGACTGGCATGTACGTCATTATGTGCACGCCTTAAATATGAAACCTTAAGTAGACATAGAAATGAAGTAGGATATCAAATACGTTTTGAAAAAAAAAGAAATAAAGATACGAAAGTGTTGTTTTTAACAGAAGGACTTTTACTTCGACAAATAGCATCAGATCCAAGTTTATTAAATTATGATGTGATTATTTTGGATGAAATTCATGAAAGGCACATAGAGACTGATTTTTTACTAGGATTATTAAAATGTATTTTAGCAAGGAGAGTTGACGTCAAAATAATTTTAATGTCAGCTACGATCAATGTTGAATTATTTCAGAATTATTTTTGTAGCGAAGCTAAAATTATTAGGATTCCTGGAAGATGTTATCCAGTGCAGGTTATCTATAGGCCGATTCCTGTAATTGATACAGATACAAAAAAAAAACAGAAGATAGATATAGGAGCTTATTTACAAGTTATACATATTATTGATAAAAAATATGAAAATGAAAAAGGAGATGTATTGATATTCGTCAGTGGAATGTTTGAGATTGAGAGATTGGTTGAAGCTGTGAATGAATATAGTGAATCAAAAAAAGAAGGAGGATGGATAGTTTTACCGCTTCACAGTTCGTTATCAACAACAGAACAGGATAAAGTTTTTGATTATGCTCCTGATGGATATCGAAAATGCATTATATCAACGAATATAGCAGAAACATCAGTTACAATCGACGGAATTAGATTTGTAATCGATTCAGGAAAAGCAAAGGAAATGTCATACGATTCCGTATTTAAAATTCAAAGACTTCAAGAATTTTGGGTGAGTCGTTCATCAGCTGAGCAACGAAAAGGTCGAGCAGGACGAACTGGGCCAGGAATTTGTTATCGTTTATACTCAGAAGAAGATTACGCAGCTTTCGAAGACTACACAACCCCAGAAATAAAAAGAGTTCCACTAGATAGCGTTGTGCTTCAAGTTATAGCGATGGGACTACCAGACGTTCGAAAATTCCCATTTTTAGAAGAACCAAATAAAGAAGAAATAGAAAATTGTATTATTAATTTAAAACTTCAAAACGCTTTAAGAGACGATGAAAAAATAACCGAAATCGGAAAAATGCTTTCGAATTTACCGGTCGATTTAAAAATAGGAAAAATGTTGATAGTTGGATCGGTTTTCGAAAGAGCCGAAGCGACCGTTGCGTTGGCAGCCATCCTCAGCGTTCCATCTCCGTACACAAATCGAGCTTTTCGGAATTTGGATTCGGAGAATGAAAGGAAAGAATTTGAATCGGATCATGGTGATGCTATTACATTAGTTAATCTTTTTAGTCAATGGATGAGGTTGAAACGGGATAGGGAAAATACTAAGCATTGGTGCAGGAAAACAGCGCTTGAAGAACAAAGATTTTATGAAATGGTTAAACTACGCGATCAATTTCGAGAGATTTTAATCGAGAAGGATTTATTAGAAATGGAAAGGCAGTCGACCACAGCAAGCGAAAGAAAAATCAGACACGGGGAAATCAGGCTGCTTAAAAGAATGAGATCGACTCATCATCAAGATGAGCACACAACTCGAAAAAAATTAAAAGTGAATTCAAATGAAGAGGATGATACTAAAGATGATTTCGATGTTAAAGATATTGAATTTCGTTTAAGGACCGATAGAAATAAAATAATTGATATATTGGAAGCTGTGAAAGTTGATTTTAGGAAAAATTTAATGTTCATGAAAATAATTTATTGTAGCGGATTGTATCCTCAATTCGCCATAGCGGATGAGTTTAATAGAATTAAAAATGAGCAAATATTTCATACGAAAACTAAATCCCACGTATTCTTGCATCCACTCAGTTACTTTGGACTTCACCCGGAAGTGCTGAAAATCGAAGATCAAGATGTAGTCATCCCTAACACAAAAAATCGTTATCAGGGAAAAATGTTTTCGTCTAAACATCAAATCTTATGCTATTTAAATTTATTAGAAACGAATAAAATATATTTAACGAGCATGATAAGAATGCCAGCGCTTCAAAGTTTCATGTTTTTTTCTAAAAGCATAGCGATCAGTTTTGATTGTTCAAAAATCGTCTGTGATAATTGGGTTTTATTCGAAATATTAAATCCTCGCCAAGCTGAAGTTTTTATGATTCAATTAATCCGCCTGCGGAAAGTTTGGACTAATTGGATTAACGCTAAATTATTAAGAAAAAATTTAGATAAGGAAATAGAAGATCCAGCTGAAAAAATAACCAAATTTTTTCACACGGATATTGTTTATGTTTATAAAAGATTGCTTCCTGCGGATTTGAAATATATTTATTTAAAAAGGAAAAGCTATTTTGAATTAGACGAAAATCCGTTTGATAAGGATTTTAAACCGGAGGAGAATGACGTTAAAGGAGGAATCAAAGTGACGGAATTTTTGACTTACGACTGCGTGGCTGGAAATGAAGGAGATGAACCTTATGAAAAAGGTTCGTTTGAATGTGATGTTTGTGAGGGAACTTTTGAATTTGATTGTTTGGAAAGAATTGAACACAAAAGTAAATGTAAAAAAGGTGATCGGACTAATGATGACGGTTTTGTTCGTCCAACGAGAAAAGCGAATGCTGTGGAATTTCATTGTAAAGTTTGTGATAAAATTTATTATTTAACTAGTGTTGAAGTTTTAAAACATAGAAAGGATTGCAAATCTTAAGTACCTGGATTCAGTATTTACTCCGGATTGAAAAAAAAACATCAAGAATGATTAAAAATCGTGTATAATATTTATTGGTCAATTATCCATTCTCAAGCGTTTTACAAGAATTCGCGTTTTGCATTTCCAGAAAGCATTATAAAAAATATAACAAAATAAAATATTAAAATATAATTTAAATTAAATAAATCATATTATCGGCGATCATGATCCTGTTATCGTCTGCAAGTTTATCAAAGCCCGATTTCATTTCTTCTTCTGAAAATGGATTAGCAAGTGAACTCATATATTCACGAACTTCTGGAAGCGGTAAAGAAGTTTCGTGTCGGTCTTGAAAAATTTTATTAATCGCTTCTCTTAATTCTTTCAATCTTTCTCCTGTAATATCGGTAATTACTGATGGTTGCTCTCTCCTCAATCTCGATCGTTCTCTGAGCTCAGCCAAAGACGGTGTTGATTCGTCTTCGGTCGTGATTTTTGAAAATGGATCCTGAAAAAAACAACAAAAATTTTAGTTTCTATTCAGTCTATAGACTTGATCGAATATTTAAAACTTACTTGAGAGCTTCTTGAGCGCTTTGATCTTTGCCCTTCTTCATTTTCTTCTTCGATTGCGATTTCCTCTTCTTCCTCGTCATCTTCATCTCGTTGTCTCTTCCTTTTGTCTTTTTTGTCCAAGACTTTTCTAAACACGGCATATTGGACTAATTCAATGGCGGCTTTAGCGTCTTCGACATCGATGGTTCTCGAAAATCTAGCTTTTGCATGAGCGGTAGATAAACGGATTAAAGTTTCTAAAGTACGGGCCGTGATAGGTTGCGTCTAAAAATAATTAAAAAATCATTAAAATCCCAACTTTAGAATAACATTTTTTTAAATATTTGCTTACTTACCCTCGCCACATCTGCGCTTGTAGTATCCTGAGACCTAAGCCGAGAGTATTCTTCAGAAATGAGTTCAGAGGCTTCTTCCGTCAATTTCGGCGGTTTTAAGTTTTTACAGATAAGAATGTATTTCCTCATAAATTTCATACTGATAATTTGCTCTCTAAAAAAAGCAATTTTTTAGTCATGAATTTTAAATTCTTATAAATAACATGATCGTTACTTACTTTTTAGAGCGCGCATTTCCGTGTAGCAATGGATTGTACTTTTCAAAGACTTCGTCTTGACCTTCTTCGTTTTCGTCAATGTTGTAAGTGCAAAGCATATCAACAGATGAACCCATGGGTAATACATCTCCATCTTGCTCCCCTGGATTACGATATCTGTGCATACGGACAACATGGTCCGATATTCGCTTATCGTCTTCCGTATCGACAAGGTCTAGGAGCACGAATAGCAAATCGAAACGAGACAAAAGAGAATCTTGAAGACCGATGTTTTCCATTGGAGTTTTGTATTGATCGTACTGTTAAACAAAAATTAAAAAAAAAATAATCCCTTGAATTAGACTGCCGGCTAAAGGAGCTGAATAGTGCAACCTCCAGATTTTTAAAACCATAGCCTAGTTACTTTAGTAGATAAATCCCCATTGTGTGAAAACTTACTTTCCCATAAACAGGATTAGCTGCTGCAAGAACGGAACATCGCGCATTTAACCGAGCGTGAATACCAGCCTTAGCAATGGTAACTTTTCCTTGTTCCATAACTTCGTGGATAGCAGTTCTATCAATATCTGACATTTTATCAAATTCATCGATGCAAACGACTCCTCGGTCCGCTAAAACCATGGCACCGGCTTCAAGTCTAAAATAAAAATTATATTTTAAAAAAAGTCGTTCAAACGAAAAAAAAGATTTGTTTACCTTCTCTCGCCTGTGTCAGGATCGGAAGTAACAGCAGCAGTTAGACCAACACCAGACGATCCTCGCCCTGTTGTGGGAATAGCTCTTGGAGCAGTTTGAAGCACATATCGCAGTAACTGCGATTTCGCAACGCTAGGATCTCCAATCAGCAACACGTTGATATCACTAAAAAAATTTTCTTCTAAAATTTTTTTTTCAAAATTTAATTTTTGACAAAATTAATTTAATCATACCCTCTCAAACGTGTTCCATTTTGCAAAATTTTTTCAGTACCACCCAGCAAAAGGCAAAGAATCGCTCTCTTTACATAGTCGTGCCCGTGAATGGACGGTGCTAGGGATTTACCGAGCAATTGAAAAATATCTGGCCTCTTCGCTAATTTTTTAAAACGAGTCATATCTTCTCTTGTGATGCTTAACTCTGCTTCAGGCGTTAAATGCGTAATACTGTTAGCTATAATTACAGTCCGGAATATGCCTAAAAAATTTTTTTTTATAAAATATTCATTTTCTTTTCATACTTGAAAAACTTTATGGACAAAAAATTTAAAATAGTTTACCGCTTGTAAAACCGCCATGTTTTCCGGGTAGACATCGATAACACCCAACTACTTGTATTCTGTCTCCAGGTTTACACTCATCAACCAAATCATTATCGCAAATTATGTCAACTGACCGTGGTAATTGACCTGCTGGTGCTTTTTCTGGCATTTCTTGAATTGTCAAAGTCTGGTGATCTTTATATGATGATAAACCGAATTCCGTTTCGAGTAAGTTTCCATCATCATCCTAAAAAATATTTTAGTAATTAAGTATCAAAGGAACACCCTAATTTGTCAATTAGATTTGCAGGCTCAGCCAAATGAACTGCCACTGCAAATTATATTTTCCCAATAGCAAAGTCATTACCTTTGTTGGGTACACTGATGATGATGGATATGCTTCTGTAGATGTTAAATCTGAATATTTTCTTTCTATAAATTTTTCTGTTGCAGGGCAGTAATGCACACTCCTCACAACTTTAAGTTTGGCCAATGAACCTTAAAATAAAGAAATATTTGTAATAAATTGTTACCCTTTGAAAAGATGACTAAAAATGAACTTTGCTTACATTTTGTCACAATGCCTTCTACACAAACTAAGTTTCCAAGAAAGTGGCTGTTTAACGTTCGAGGAGTAACATGCTTACTACCAAAACTTCCTTCAAAACCGAGAAAAAATTCTTCATACTCCTTAGAATAGGTTGGATCAATTCTGCTTACTAACTCCTTAACTGCTTTTTGAAATGCTGCTAATTCTTCAAAAGCGTTTTTTAATAGCCTGAAATGATACAATTAAAATGAAGTCAAGTCATACCCCCAAAGATTGATTATTTAAAAAATCAAATCAGTGTATGACTTACCCATTAGCTCTATCAGGGCATCTCCGTCTTAAATCATTTATATTAACAAAAAGCCTTCTCTCCTTATCTTCAATCATAGTTTTAGCTCTATCGTAATACTTTCCAGCATCTTGCTGCTATAATGACATAAAATTAATATTAATCCCACATACTAATAATTATTTCAGGAGATAAATCATGCTACGGTAAAGGTTGTATTTAAGTAATTTATTGGGGAGACATTTGAACATCTTCGGCATATAAAAGGAATACAATTTTTGTGAAGAATTACAACGAAAACCGAAGCAAATACTTACCTCATCGTCTAAAAATTCCAGATATTGGCGTTCATAATCCCTTAGAGCTATTAAATCCCCATCAGTATCAACCTCGTTCATATCAGCCATTGTGAAAACTTAACTAAATCCGATTTAAAAAACCAGGAATAAAATAATATCCTACACACACAATTATTCACAAAAACAAAGAATTATAGACGTAACACCTGTAACCATTACTTGTTTGGAAGCAGAAACAAAAGGCATGACATTTGGCGGGAATAGAAGCTTCAAAAACCATAGAGATAAACAATCCGAGACCGTCCATTTTGAATTCTAATTCAAGTCACGTGACTGATGCTTCTCAATATTTTGAATCTATGTTTGTTGTGGTAGACTAGAAATTACAATAAACACTGAAACAGTGGCCACGTACACTGACACATCACGATATTCAGGCCATACATTGAATAGTGCTGGTTCTAATCTCGATTCTCGGTTATCTTATTTAATAATATTCCAACTATAATTAATAATGGCTCCAAAACAGAGGATGAGAATAGCCAACGAAAAAGCTAGTAAAAACATTACAATGAGAGGAGTACCTAAAGCAAGTGTAAGTATTTTCATACTGTTTAATTTAAAGGGATCACATATGTAGTTGTTTGTAACTGTTTTGTCAATTTGGTAATTTAATAATTAGCCAATCATCCCATGGTCACAGCTCCTCCTGTGGATTTAACTTAAATGATTGATTACAATGTGCATGTTCTGGAAAAATCCATGAAGATACATGGGTTAAATAGGGTTAGGATCCTTTAACTGTCAGTGTGTTTAACATTTCTTAAGTCCTGTTTCCATTTTTTATTCAGCATCATTTTTAATCTTTCATTTGACAAGCTATATTCATATTAATTGATAAATTGTTGAATATTAACATTAATTTTGTTTCAAATAAAGCACATGGAACAGTCAATATGTTAATCTGAAAGGGATGTCTCTCTGGAAATTTCCCAACCACTTTTTAATTTTCAAGAATAATTACGTTAGAATATTTAAGAAAAATTTTAAAAATCAAGAAACGGTTCATAGAATACTAAATAATATTAGGATAAAATGTGTTACGCTGGAAAGCTATGTTATATAATGTAGGTCACTGTTTATAAATGAATCAATTCTTTGGATATGAGTTCAGGTGATGATTTGGCATTAAAAAAAGGGGAAAGTTCATTTTAATGAAGATAACTAATAATGAGCTTAAAATGTTTTTTTTTTAAATTCAATACTTTTAAGTCAGCAATAATTTTTCTTTTAAGTTTTTTCCTCCAAACCAGCCTTCGCATAGCAATTAACTCAAGCAGAAACATGATAAAAGTTTTAGAAAATATTTCTTATATTTGAAAATCATGTGAAAAGCAATCAAGTATGAGTCGCTTGAAAAATGATAAGAATTTATATGACCTGATAACCCCCTTTTTAAAAACACTCATTTAAACATCTT
This sequence comes from Liposcelis brunnea, assembly GCA_023512825.1. Classification (NCBI taxonomy): domain Eukaryota; kingdom Metazoa; phylum Arthropoda; class Insecta; order Psocodea; family Liposcelididae; genus Liposcelis; species Liposcelis brunnea. The sequence continues at coordinate 13,023,690 of CM042067.1, forward strand.
GCTGAAGGTTTTGGTCAAAGGCCTTAAGGCAAAAGGTGTAGATCTGCTTTCAGAATCAAATGCTGAAAAGTTGATACTAATAACATATGTGATCTTTGTAAACAAAGTCTGCAATACACTTTTATTTGTTTGCTTTTTAATTTGCAAACACCTTTAAAACTCTTAGGCTTTCTAGATTAGTTTGATTATTGAATTAGCAAGATATAAACGTATCAGGTTTTAACATTTTGTTTTTCCATTTCAGAAAACTCAAGATGAAAAATATCCGGTTGGTCCTTGGCTCCTTGCACTATTCATATTTGTCGTCTGTGGATCAGGTAACTATCCTCAAATTTGATTTCAAGAAAATAATTTCATGTTTTAATCCACTTTGCTTTAATCTCTTACAGCCGTTTTCCAGATCATCCAAAGTATAAGGATGGCTTAAGAGCTGATTTCCCTTTAACTTCTGACTTTGATCTCTTAAATCAAAGTTACAGCACATCTTCAAACTACAGTTGTTCAATATTTCTTCCTAAAAATCTATTTAAAAAAAACAAAAATCAAAAAAAAATTGTAAAAAAAAAAATAATGAATTAAGGTTTTCTGTTTTCTTTTGCTGAGTTAATTTAAAAAAGTGCTAAGGTTTTTAGGTTTTCTGGCCAAAAAAAAAAGTAAACAACGCATAACCAAAGTAAAAAAATCATTTTTTAAAAAAAATGGTAACTGAATATCTAGAAATTTATTTTATGCGCACATTATGTAATTTTGTACATATAATATATTTCAGCATGATTTATTAAAGAATTCTCGTGCATTTTTATTTTTTTTTTGGTAAATTGTTTTTATTTTTAATAATTTTATTATTATATTTTTTTTATTGGCTCGATCCACTGAAACTTCAAAAATGTACATTTCTTGTTTCATTTATATTAAATCAAATAAGAAATCTAAATTTTTAGTTTGAATGAAGACTTCAATAAAATAGTAAAAAAAAAGAGATTGATGAATTTTGTAACATTCCCTTTTTGAAAGCCAACAACCCTAATGTTATTGACTGTTTGAGCAGCCGATGTCAGCCTCAAGCACATCGACTTACGGATAACAAACGAAGTAGCTTATTTTGATCTAAAGTGTCATGGCCGTTATTATAGAAAAATAGAGCTTTTTACAGTTTCTCTGTAAAGAAAACAAAGAAGTTTCCATATTTAGCACTGAAACCGAAACAAAGAAAATGAATGGGATATAATTCTGATGGAACCATTTTTAACAAAGGAAAATTGAAACCTTTGGTTTCCTTTGTCAAAATGGTTCTCACTGAACTGACTCCCAGACACTCAGTTCCTAGTTGATTTGTTTTGGTTATTTGGTTCAAGTCGTGTGTTAGTATGTCCTCTGCCTATCTATAAAGGTCTTAAACAAAAATACAACGATTTTAGTTTCATAAATAATAATATTTTATCATCCTAAAAAAACATTATTTTATGTATCATGTTCGATCACGGTCATAGAGGTAGAGAGACTTCAGTCTGTAATTTAAAAATTAACTCACCCGTTTTCCGCTATGAGCGCGAGCAATCGAAAGTTTAAGGGCAAACAACAGGATGTGTTTGATGATTTCAAAATTAAATAAGAAAAGCTACAAAGCAATGCGATAAGTCATAGTCTTTAGTTTGCTCACGCTCCATGCAAGAAAAATTCAAACTTTCTACCTTCAGTAAAAGATCGCCATTTTAAGGAAAAATAAACTTGAGCTTCGTGATTTTGACAGCCTTGTGTTCGATAATTTTTCTTCCGATTTGCACAAAAAAAATGCGAATTTCCTGTTTGTGTCATGGGGGCTAAGCGTTTTAAAAATGGCTGTGCACAATCAGTCTGTATACATTAAGGTCGTTGATAAAAGCTTTTAATCAGTAAATTTCTAATTAAAAAATATTTTTTAAAAAAAATCTGGTTTCTTTCCCAAGTAGCGCAGTATATCCGATGGCGATAGACGTTATCGCCGTTTGATAGCCGGAAATGTATATCAGGAAAGGGAAAGCCATAGTATCCCATAAGGATATACTTTTGAGGACATAAAGCAAAGAAAAGTGAGGATATCCAAAGGTTATCCTTTTGCTCCCTTTCGGTTGCAAAGCATTTCCAGAGCCTCGGAAAAATTTCCATGCGATATCCACATTTGGAAATATGTACCGGCAACCATATAGACAGAAATGGTTTTCCATGGTATATACTTTTCTGTCTTTAACTTAGGGCGCGCAGCAAAACTACTATACACCACTGCCAAAAGGTGGCAATAGTTTAATTGTTTTGTTTTTTATAAGTGTCATTGGTCGTAATTAGAAAAAATTAATATTCAAATAAAATGAGATTAAGTAAGTATTATTATTGAGATAATATTAAGTAGGTACTCTTCATTAAAAAAATATATAGGTACCTATTTGTGCCCGTGTAAATTTTTGTTTTTAAGGGTGTTTCGGTACAGGGAGAAAAAAAATGAAAGGTTTAGAAAATCCAAAAAAAATGGAAGATTTAAATGACGTTTTAATTCCCTAATATCGATAGCCATTGTACATCCTATTTTGTCCATTAAATTTTTTTTTCTTTAAAGTCTTAAAAGTATATCCCAAGGATATCTATAACCGGCTTTACAGATCAACCAGATCCATGGCCTAAAACCAACCGGAAAAGTATATCCGCTTCCGCCTTGAAATTGTTGCAAAACTTCTAGCCTTTGGCCAGCCTTCCGTTAGTAACCGGCTTTAAATCGGATATCCATAGGATATCGCAAAGCCAAAAATTGATATCCTAAGGCCGTCCCATGGATATACTTGCGCTACTTGGGTTTTTAATTTACCGTCTTTGAATATTTTTTATTAAGCTAGTGATTTGGAAAACAGGTTTAGAAATAAAATCATGCGAATAATTTTGATCATTATACACGGTGTTACTATTTTTTTTATTGCTCGTTTAAAAAAAAAACAAAATATTTTTGTTATTATAAATTTCGTACTATAATATCAACGTTTAGAATGTATAAGATTGCACTTCATCGTACGTGGCAAAGCTGGACTGTGTGCCTTCTCTTGTTACTGATATTGTCGCCACTTTGCAGGCAAATTTTAGCCTGTCAGTCATTGACATGTTTGGAGATTTGGCGTAAGTAAAGGCTAATGCTCCAATAAATGCATCTCCGGCTCCCTGCAATAAAGTTTTCTTTTGAGTAAATTCACAGAAAAGCTATAAAGCATAATATTTTCTTTTTCTTACCGTTGTGTCGACGGGTGTTACTTTGAACGTGGGCACATGCAAGATTTCAGGATGATCTTTGCCGCTGTATAAGGCACCTTGAGCTCCTAAAGTTAAGATAACCTCTTTGCAGCCTCTTTTGTGGAATTCCTTGATGGCATCTTTGGCTTCGTCCATTGTTGACACTTTAAGACCTGTTATCACTTCAGCTTCGGTTTCGTTGACGCAGAAAATATCGGGTAGAGTGTAAAATTGAGGATTTATATTAGTTCGAGCTGGTGCAGCATTAAAAATAATTTTTCCTTAAACGAAAACAGAAGAAATTTTTAAATATTGGGGGAGGGGGGCTAATACGGAAATGGCAAGAAGATCATAAAATGCTTAGCTTATGGAAGTTAAAATTCTTAAGTGGCGGCAAAATGGTGCCCCGCAGTTTTATTACAATTGAAAAACAATCATTTGACAAGGGAGGTGATGCCAAAATAATTTTGAAATAATTACCTATTCCGCTTTCCTTTTTAAGTCTTAATGCTTCCAATGTTGCTTCAAAAGTGATTTCCAACTGACATACTAAAACCTTGCAATTTTTAATAAGTCCTACAGCTTCCTTCAGATCATCTTTCGTAACAGTATCATTAGCACCCGGAACGATCACTATGTGATTTTCTCCTAAAAATAAATAAATAAGACGCCATATTGTTTTAAATCAATCACTTCATCAGTCTCTTCAGTTTCTTACCATTAGCTGCCACGCAAATCTGCGCAACCCCACTAGCCACATTTTCGGTGATACGTATGAAATTCGTCGGGATGCCATAACCTTCTATTACTTTCAAATAGTCTTTTCCAAACGAGTCATCTCCAAGCTATCATGACGAGAGAAATCTTTCATTAGAAAACCAAAAAGGCATAACGTCAAAACCCCAGTTTAGTTTCCCCATGAAAATTTCTTCCACTTTTTACATTTTTCAAACGTTCTAAAATAAAAGAAAAATTTGTTTTCCTAAAAGTGGAATAAATAAAAATCGTTCCCATGCAATTTATCATCATGTTCAAACATGCAACAAAATTAATAATATCATTCGAAAATAAATTAAATTATAAAAAAAAAATTATCGATGACTCACCCTTCCGATCAAAAGCGTATCAGCTCCTAATATTTTCGCCGAGAATCCTTGATTGGCACCTTTGCCCCCGTACGCGATTTTAAATTTGGTGCCACAAAGCGTTTCGCCGGGTTTCGGAAGCCTTGGAGCGTAACTAAAATCAAAAATTATCCAACATTAGTGCATCCATCGAAATTTTATAGCTGCAAGCGTTGCATATGAGACCTCGTAAGGTCGTGTGTGTGTGTGCATTGTAATTTTCAATAACGGATTTCCATATGTGTCATTATCGACAATAACCCGATTGAAATTATTCTCCCTTCGTAATTAAATAACCAACATAAAACTCATCCTAATGCGAATTTGATTGAGGTGTACGGGGATCACGCGAATCATGTGAAAGAATAATTTTTCCTGATGACGAGAGTTTATTGTTTTCTGAATGTGCAATTTTAATAGAATTATTATGTTTATCCTCATTTAATATGCAAAACAAAACTTAAAATATATTAAAGTTGAAGAGTGGTAATATTTAAAAATTTGTGGAAAGCTAGCTGCGTCCAGAAATCTAACAAGACACAGCAGGGGTAGGATCTTGCTTTATGCGAGGTTCAATTAATCGACCAATCAGATATTAACCGGAGTCAATTTCAATAAAAATAGAAATTTTTTTTGCCTTCCCATTTCTTTGCTTGAAGATTGAAAGCATTTTTTGCTTTGACCTTCCTTTGTAATTATTTAACACTAACACTGATAACAAATTTTTCCTCCAGGAGTTGCTGGTGAATATCGTCTGCTATAGCAGTCGTATTTTCTCTTTCCGATAAGAGCTTTGTTTACATTTAATTTGATTGGATGACAACTATGTGGCCGCTATAGCAGACGACATTCACTAGCGACTCCTTTCGGAATAGTTTGTCATAAGTGTTCCTCTAATAAACAAAAAGCCCTGAATAGAATAAAAGAGAAGCTCAGAATAAATCAAATGAGATGGATCTTAATTTACAGTAGATGCATGTAATAGTATAATTTTTTTATCTTTACAATAAATATGGCGTCACATTTCCTTAACATCGTGTTTCACAACAAACAACCTGAAGTAGAGCCGATTTGTTCTCTCTATAGATTCTATTCTCTAAGCCATTATTGCCTAGTAGAAAGCTTATGGGGCATATGGCGGCGCGACGTCCACTTCGAGATCATGGCAGCCTCGTGTGTAGCAGTCTGCTACACACGAGGCTGCCATGTTAAATTGAGATTTCATTCAGTTTATTCTAGATTAGAAGTTTCATAAAAGATATGAAAAGTCAAAAGCAGCATGGTGGATTCAAAATTTGAGACTCTTCGTGACTTTTACTATTATCAGCATAATGGGACTATATTAAGGTGGCATAACATTATAAATAACAGCGAAATTAACTGATGTGGAACACATTCTGCATAATATATGATACTGAAACTAATGAGAAATATGTGAATTAGGGAAGCTGTCAATGTCACCTCGTTCGTTATTTAATTTTTTGCTACATTCTTCCAAAGCGTCATGGCTTATTTTTTAAAAAAAATTCTCATCAATTGAAAAGGAATCCAATTAAAATTTCAATGTTTAAAATCATATTTTTGTTTATAATCTTTTGTAAGTTTACTACATGTGAAGATGGTGATGAAAGTGAAAATAGCGAAAATAATGGACCGATCGTGGTAACCAAACAAGGACAAATAAGAGGACTAGAATTTGAAAATGTAGTGAGCAAAGAAAAATTTTATGCTTTTATGGGTATCCCGTTTGCAGCTCCTCCTCTCGGGGATAATAGGTTTAAGGTGAGGAAAAATATTTTTTAAAAAAATGAAATTGAACTGCTTTAGTCTTATTATGATTAATCTATTTTATTATTTCAGCAACCGGTGGAACCAGAGAGTTGGGAAGGAATCCGTGAATCAGATGAAGAGAAGTTAGAGGGTTGCCTAAGGTATAACCCTATGTTTAAAAATGTCGAAGGAGAGGAAGACTGTTTATATTTGCATATTTTCACACCAAAGGTTTGTATTTAATTGAAAAATTTTTATAATAAAATTTTTTGATAATGTATTTTTGTCATTGACTTTATAGAAACCGGAAGAACTTCAAGATAATTTAAGGCCTGTTATGGTCTGGATCCACGGTGGGGCATTTCACACTGGATCTGGTAGTCCATACAGTTATGGACCTGATTTTCTTCTGCTACATGATGTAATCGTTGTAAATATTAACTACCCAAGTAGCGCAAGTATATCCATGGGACGGCCTTAGGATATCAATTTTTGGCTTTGCGATATCCTATGGATATCCGATTTAAAGCCGGTTACTAACGGAAGGTTGGCCAAAGGCTAGAAGTTTTGCAACAATTTCAAGGCGGAAGCGGATATACTTTTCCGGTTGGTTTTAGGCCATAGATCTGGTTGATCTGTAAAGCCGGTTATAGATATCCTTGGGATATACTTTTAAGACTTTAAAGAAAAAAAAATTTAATGGACAAAATAGGATGTACAATGGCTATCGATATTAGGGAATTAAAACGTCATTTAAATCTTCCATTTTTTTTGGATTTTCTAAACCTTTCATTTTTTTTCTCCCTGTACCGAAACACCCTTAAAAACAAAAATTTACACGGGCACAATTAGGTACCTATATATTTTTTTAATGAAGAGTACCTACTTAATATTATCTCAATAATAATACTTACTTAATCTCATTTTATTTGAATATTAATTTTTTCTAATTACGACCAATGACACTTATAAAAAACAAAACAATTAAACTATTGCCACCTTTTGGCAGTGGTGTCTAGTAGTTTTGCTGCGCGCCCTAAGTTAAAGACAGAAAAGTATATACCATGGAAAACCATTTCTGTCTATATGGTTGCCGGTACATATTTCCAAATGTGGATATCGCATGGAAATTTTTCCGAGGCTCTGGAAATGCTTTGCAACCGAAAGGGAGCAAAAGGATAACCTTTGGATATCCTCACTTTTCTTTGCTTTATGTCCTCAAAAGTATATCCTTATGGGATACTATGGCTTTCCCTTTCCTGATATACATTTCCGGCTATCAAACGGCGATAACGTCTATCGCCATCGGATATACTGCGCTACTTGGGTACAGATTAGCTGTTCTAGGTAAGTAATATCCTTCCTGACTCGATAGTAGCATTGTTTCTTGGCCTCGCCGGTGGCAGACGCAGACTCTCTATCTCTTTTCCACTCATGTTAGAAAGAGATAGAGATAGTCTACGGCTGCCGCAGATGAGCAAAGGAACAAAAAGCTATTATAGTAAAACGCAATTCCGCCATTTTATTAGAGTCAAATAGTGTGACGTCAAAATGACGTAAATTGGTGCTGACGTAATTATTAGCTGAAAACGTCATCACTATTTAGGTCTATCGACATCGTCTGCTTGTTGTACATTCCCTTGCTCTGATTGGTTAAAGAGGAATATAGTAAACAAAACTCTCACTGGAAGACAAAAATATAGGCGCTGTAGTTTATTCGCCAGCGACCCCAGCGGACGAATTTTTAATCAACTACCCATCAATAAATTCTTAATATTTTTTTGTCAGGGTTTTTGTGTACAAACGAGAGCGAAGCATCTGGAAACGCAGGATTAAAAGATCAAGTAATGGCGTTGAAATGGGTTCAGTCGAATATAAAATCATTTGGTGGTAATCCTAATCTAGTGACTATTTTCGGTGAGAGCGCTGGCGGAGCTTCAGTCCATTATTTAATGCTATCACCTACAACTCAAGGTAGTCATTACTAACATTACTTATTTTCAAAAACTTAATGATATTTGTCAAAAGGAACTTATTAATTTTATCAAGGATTGTTTCATCGTGCTATTGCTCAAAGTGGATCTGCATTCTGTCCATGGGCATCGAGTATATCAACAGAGACCACAGCAATTCAATTGGGAAAAGTTTTCGATTGCGATATTTCAAGTATAAACGCAGTAGTAAGATGCCTGAAAAAGGTTGATGGAGAAGAATTAGTATCTTATCAGTATAATGTTCTTTCTATGGATGGTGTAAGTTTTTCTGATAAAACTCCTGAACTAGCCTTGAATCATGTCTCGGTTTTGCATAGTTTCTGGTAAATTTCAGAAAAGGAATGTGCTTTCAGGAAGATTTGCTACTTGAACGACTACATTCAAGTTGTTTATATTTGATAAAAAAATGTAACTCGACCATTATCCGCAGCTAGAGAGCCTGAAAGAAGAATGTCGTCCAGGGAGTCTAAAAGAGGAAGTGGACACTCAGTGTTCAAATTCAAAAAATCACGTGACTGGCAGCCATGAATTAGCAAATCCGTGGTTGAGTTTTCAGTTTTAGACGAAAAAAAAAACTATCTAAATTGCTGATCACGGGTTTTGATGCCGAGTTTTCACTCCCTCTTTCAGCCTCCCTAGAGTCGCCAACTCTGTATATCGAAATCCTGGCTTTTCATTGGCTGTGACCAAAATCGCTTTGATTTTTGTTGATTAGTGGTGTCGTCGTTCGACTTTTGTTGCTCTGTTCTTGACTTACGTTTGGTCCCAGTCAATCAAAAAGCAGCAATTTAGTTAGCGACTCTCTCCTTTCAAGATCTCTAGAGCCTAAATACAGGAGAGTGAACGGAAGGACAAACTCGGGTTCTGCTTTATGATGGCCTCCACCACTTTTTCCTCTGCCGATTTGGCAGAGGCCAGCAGTTAAGTTAAGCATAGGCGGCACCGAACCAATCAAAGCCCCAGTTTGTCTGCCCACTCTCTTATATCTAGGCTCTCCATCCGCAGCAGTGTATGATCTCAAGCGCAGTGACTAACCTAACTCTCTAGCACCCCTAGTGGTAATGTTTTGTTTGCCTTTCATTTTTTGTTTACCCGTTACTTTTAATTTATTTTAAAGGATATTAAAGATTTCTTCATATATTTACCTTGCGTGGAAACAGAAGGTGTTGAAGATGGTTTCTTAACAGAACAACCAATTGATATCGTGATGCAAGGGAAATTCAATGACGTTCCTTTCATGACAGGCACCATGTTATTCGAAATGCTTCCCATAGCAAAACGTAAGATACAGATTTTATTAAAAGAAGAAACTGACCCAAGAATCATAAAAATTAACCGATCGTTTTTTCCTGAAGTACTCACAGCACGATTCGTGCCGGACGGATTAAAGTCAGACATGATAAAAGGTATGAATAAGCGCCCAGAAATTATGATACCATTTCACTGGAAAATAAAGGATCCGGAAAGAAGGAAAAAAGCCGGCAGAAGAATCAAAAGGTTTTATTTTCAAAAGGAACCAGTTTCAAATCTTACATTGGAAAATTTAGTAAATGTAAGTAAAAAAAACTGCTTGGTACCAGGAAGACTGCTCCAAAATTTATGGCTAAAAGTATTAAATCAATTTTAGATGACGACTGATACGAATTTTCTGATTGCTGCTCACAATACGGTGACTTATCATTCGAAATTAGGAAAATCGCCTGTTTACCATTATTACATGATTCTCGATACCGATTACGGGAAAATGAAAAACATGTTGGAACTGAAAACAATGAGGGGTAAGTTCTCATACCGCAGATTTTGCGCCAGATGGGGTTTAAGGCGGCTTAAACTAACCCCTTTCTTTTAAAATGCAAAACTTTGTAGTAAACTGTCCTTCATTCTAGGGCCTTGCCATGCTGATGACATTGGATACCTATTTTATCTTTACAACTCGCCGCAAAGATTGAAAAGAGAAGGAATTGGCTTTAAGACTATGAGCAAATTAACACAATTATGGGTCAATTTTGCTACATATGGGTAAGTATTTTAAGCAAAAGAAAAAATTAATCGTTTTTAAATGACCTTTTTTTTCAAACAGGAACCCGACACCGAATAACGACATGGGTTTCATTTGGCCACCAGCAAAACCCGACAAAAGATCCTACTTAGAAATAGATCATGAATTATCAGTGAAGGAATTCGTCGAAGAAGAAAGAATGCAATTTTGGGAAAAATTCCGAGTTGATGAAAACATTACTAACTTGCTTTAAGATAATATAAAAATATTCATTTCAAACAAACAGTCTACGGTTTTTTGAGACCCTTTTTTTAAATGAATCATCACTTGACTTACTCTATCTGCGTTCCGTAATTGATAAGCGATCGCTTCTCAGGAAAATCGGCCCAGTTCGTAGGACACTGCTTTGAGTTTCAGGTTCCACTTAAAACTGACAGAGAGAATATGTCCGGCAGTGACAATTTAAATCTACGATTAGCACGAATTTAAAACAAAACATTGAATGCTGGTCGATTGTTTCGCAGCCAAGGCCAAAAATTACAAAAAATTCTACATAACACATCCTTAACAAAGAGAAATATATGTTGTGGGAAGTTGAAATCGTCAGCACGATCAGTATTGTCTATTTTGGGTTTCAAAGCTGCAGAACTTCACGTGTAATTTTCATTATTTAAAAAAAAACCTGAATAAAATATCAATGTTGAGAACAGTATTATTACTTATAATTTTTTGTAAATTTACTGTATGTGAAGATAGTGAAAATAGTGAAGATGATGGATTGGTAGTAACAACTAAACAAGGACGAATTAAAGCGGTAGAACTCGAAAATGTAGTGAGCAAAGAAAAATTTTACGCTTTCATGGGTATCCCGTTTGCAGCTCCTCCTTTGGGGGATTTAAGGTTTAAAGTAAGTAATAATTTAAAAATTTTAAATTTAATACCTTAAATCATTTTCTGAAATCTGTACTAGAGTCCGATGGAACCTGAAAATTGGGAAGGAATCCGCGAATCAGATGAAGACAAGTTAGAAGGTTGCTTAAGGTATAATCCTATGTTTAAAAATGTAGAGGGCGAAGAAGATTGTCTATATTTGCATGTTTTTACACCGAAGGTTCGTATTAAACTGGAATATTTTCTAAATTGAGTTTCAAAATGATATTTCTCTTGGTTGCTTTTACAGAAACCTCAAGAACTTCAAGATAACTTAAGGCCGGTTATGGTCTGGATCCATGGTGGGGGATTTCAAGCTGGATCCGGCACCCCTTACGACTACGGACCCGATTTTCTTTTGCTACAAGATGTAATTGTTGTAACTATTAATTACAGATTAGCTGTGCTCGGTAAGTAGTTAATTTTGTAATTCTGATGATAAAAAACAATCCACACAGTTGAAAATAATTTTCTCATTAGAGAAAAAAAAGAGTTTCTGAAACTTTTTTGACTTCAATTTAAAACTTTTTGTGTAAATAGTTTCAGGAAAGTATCATTTGAAACTTGTTTGCATTCAATTTGAAACCGAAAAGGATTCATCCCCCAGTGAAACCTAAAAGTTTCAAATTTTCTCAAATATTTTGAACTGTGCACTTTGACGTGAAACGAGGTTAGTCTCTAGTTTTTCCCTCGATTCCCCAGTGGGAAATTAATCTGCCTATCTATTGTATTTTCTAAAGGTGGATTCAAATTAAGGATGCCAACAGATTTTTTTTCGGGTGAATCTGTAAACCTAATTATTGTAGAACCCAGGGGAGTATCAGCATCAGAATCGTTGTCTCGTTTATGCATTTTTCTGCTCTGTTGGACAAAAACTTATACGGCACCGCTTAAACAAAGAGGACTCTGAAATTCCGAAATTAAAATTTTTTTCCATAGGATTTTTTATCTGCACAAATGATAGCGAATCATTGGGAAACATTGGATTAAAAGACCAAGTAATGGCGTTGAAGTGGGTTCAGTTAAATATAAAATCATTCGGAGGCGACCCGAATCTAGTGACTATTTTCGGCGAAAGCGCTGGAGGATGTTCGGTTCATTTTTTGGTGCTATCTCCCATTACCAAAGGTATTTATTATTTCTTTTAATAACCTTAATGTTGTCGAAAAAAATCAAACTATTAATCACTTTAAGGATTATTTCACCGTGCTATCGCACAAAGTGGATCAGCATTAAATCCATGGGCAATAAGTCCAGCAACAGAGAAGACCGCTATTCAGCTGGGAAACGTTTTCGATTGTGACGTCTCAAATATAAATGAAATAATAAATTGCCTTAGAGAGGTTGATGGAAAAGATTTAACATCTTATCAGTATAATGTTCTTTCTCTAGATAGTGTAAGTTTCTAACTTAATTAATACGAACGGAACAAATATCAAAATTTACTAGGTAGGGCTATATCCCCTAAAAAAATTTCATAGCTAAAATTATCTTCTTGCGGATAAAATTTAATTTTTAGAGCAAAATATTAATGATCGCTGAGTAATTGTTAAATCAGACAAGTGGTTTAACAAAATTCTAAAGGGAACTTTCCCATCCGAGCCCAGATCTACTTCTACACCTTAAAACGATTTCAGAGCTCTTTCTTACACGCTGAATTCTGATTTTTTTAAAAGGGAATGCGTGATTTGTTTTTCTTATACGCTCCTTGCGTGGAAAACCGTGACTCTGAAAATGCTATTATAACGGAACAACCTCAAGACATCGTTAGGCAAGGGAAATTCAATGATGTTCCTTTTATGACAGGCACTATGTTATTCGAAGAACTTTTTGTGGCGAAAGGTAAGCTAAATGCTTATCGAAATTAAAAATACTCAATTAAATACGGAATCAATAATTTTTTTGTTGTTTGCAAGTACTCACTGAAAATTTCGTGCCAGACGGATTGAAGAAATACATGATAAATAATTATAACAAGAACCCATATAGTATGTTACCAGCTCATTGGGAAATAAATGATCCAGTTAGAAGGAAAAAAGCCGGCAAAAGAGTCAAAAGGTTTTACTTTGGAAAAGAACCAGTTTCAAATCTAACACTGGAAAATTTAGTCAATGTAAGTACAAAAATTAGTAAATTCCATGTATTAAGCAAGAATATAGTAAATCCGCCGAATTTTTTCGTGATTCCTTCCACATAACGAGCCCTGAGGATTAAACCGTGCTATCTCTGGCTTGCAATTGATTCCAAACCTATCCTTAGTTCTCGAATGCCGGTATTTGCTACTAATGGAAAGCACCCGTCATTTTTCATTGGCAATGTAAAGTTTCTTACACTGTAAGAGTCAAAATGAGTTTCATGTCTCAACCTGCTTACAGCCCTAGAGTGAATCTTATGTCCACTAATTAACGTTTAAGGTATCAACTGACGCAGGCTTCCTCATTGGTACTCACAATATGGTGACTTATCATTCGAAATTAGGGAAATCGCCTGTTTATCAGTATTACTTTACTATCGATAGTGATTACGGAATTATGAAAACCAAGATGGATATAAAAAATGCAAGGGGTAAGTTCCAGTTTTTTATATTATAAAACCACAAGGTAAAATATTTATTACTCTAGGACCAGCTCATGCCGATGATGTTGGGTACCTATTTTACAACTATAATTCGCCACAAAAACTTAAGAGAGAAGGCATAGGTTTCAAAACTATGAGCAAAGTAACAAAATTGTGGGCTAATTTTGCCAAATATGGGTAAGTTTATTAAGGTAACCCCGTCCCGCAAGAAAACTTACGGTAGTTTGCTGCAAATTTGAGGTAAGGGAACTAGTTGACGTGTAAACTTGCACTAACTTGCTGCAAACTTGCAGGAAACTATTGTTGCGGTCCGGGAATGAAAAAGATGATTTTTTTTAGTAGCTTTGTTATTTTTTCATAACAGGGACCCAACGCCAAATAACGATATGGGATTTATTTGGCCACCATCAAAACCTGATAAAAGATCCTACTTAGAAATAGGTGAAGAATTATTAGTGAAAGAGTTCGTTGAAGAAGAAAGAATGAAATTTTGGGAAAAATTTCGAGTGGATGAAAACATTGACGAGCTTTGAAGTAGTAATAGAATTTCTGAAAATTGAATGAAGGAAACTGGCTGATTGAAAGAAGTTTCTTAAAAAAAAATTATTTTTCCTGATGACGAGAGTTGATTGTTTCCTGGATAGGAAAATTCAATAAAATAAAATGTTTTATTTATACTCTGAAAGGGTGTTAATATCTATCCCTCTATCCCTGTTAAATCTATGTCCCTCGAAGTGCATGAAAAGCATTAAATGCAAAATAATTCAATAATGAGCGGTGATCAATTGTTCCACCCAAGGTCGACAATAGCAACCAAAAAAAATGATACATTTTATTTAATGAGAAATATATGAATCAGAAAGCTTCCATCTGCATCACGCAAGTTATTGTTTTCTTTCGATTTCCTTCCTGCAAAGCTTAATGACCGATTTTTTGATGTTATCATTAATTGAAAAGGAGTCCGATGATAACATCAATGTATAGAATCATATTATTACTTATAATTTTTTGTAAATTTACTCTGTGTGAAGATGGTAGTAGCGAAAATGATGCACCCATTGTAATAACAAAACAAGGAAGAATTAGAGGACTAGAATTTGAAAATGTAGTTAGCAAAGAAAAATTTTATGCTTTTATGAGTATTCCATATGCAGCACCTCCTCTAGGGGGTAATAGGTTTAAGGTAAGCCATAATTTAAAAATTAAAACCCAATTTGGCAATACAATATAACGCAATATTATTCAATTTTAGTACCCGATGGAACCTGACAGTTGGGAAGGAATCCGCGAATCAAGTGAAGAGAAGTTAGAAGGTTGCTTAAGGTATAACATTATGTTTAAAAATGTAGAGGGCGAGGAGGACTGTTTGTATTTGCATATTTTCACGCCGAAGGTTTGTAGTATAATTCAAATATTTTTGAAATGAAATTTTGAAGTAACTTTTTTTTTCACTTCACAGAAACCAGAAGAACTTCAAGAAAATTTAAGGCCAGTTATGGTCTGGATTCACGGGGGAGGATTTAACCTAGGATCTGGAGATCCGTATCTTTATGGACCCGATTTTCTTCTTCTGCAAGATGTAATCATCGTAAATATTAATTATAGGCTAGCTGTATTTGGCAAGTAAAATTTATCAATCTAGCTTTTGACTGTATCCATCCATGTCCATCTCGTGTTGAGTCCCATTGACCAACAGTTATTTACTTTTAGCGATTAGTTCTTATGAACAGTGGCGTAACAATATTTTCGGAGCCCCTCCGCAGATTCAATAAGTGGGGCCCCCGTTAAAGATTTAGAAAATTTCTTGGGGCCCCCATGAAGAATGAATTATGCCGGGGGCCCCCCCGCAAGAGGGAACTAGCGGGCTCGGTTGTTACGCCACTGCCTATGAAAGCCTTAAAATGGATGTCGCGGGGCATAGAAATGCACATGCTGTAAAATAAATTTTAATTGACAGGTGGCTACATGCTTGGCCGAAAAAAAAAAGAGGCGCAAGAAGTTATTGCTCTATACCACACGCGGTTATAAGAATTTTTGAAAACAAATTTTTCCCCATTCTCGCGAGGCTTAAATAAAGGGAACTAATAAAAAAATTTTGACAGGATTTCTTTGTACAAGTGATAGCGAAGCATCTGGAAACGCTGGATTAAAAGATCAAGTAATGGCGTTGAAATGGGTTCAGTCAAATATAAAATCATTCGGAGGTGATCCTAATCTCGTAACTATTTTCGGTGAAAGCGCTGGAGGAGCTTCAGTTCATTATTTAGTGCTATCTCCAACAACTAAAGGTAGTTATTACTAATATTATTTAACTCAATAAAATTAATGATATTTGTCGAAAAAAAAAATAAAAGTATTACTTGCTTCAAGGTTTGTTTCATCGTGCTATCGCACAAAGTGGATCAGCATTATGTCCATGGGCCCTGAACAGGTTACCAGAAAACTCCGCCATTAAACTGGGGAAAGTTTTCGATTGCAATTCTTCAGAAATGAGTGAAATAATTAAATGCTTGAGAGATGTAGATGGAAAAGATTTAGCAAATTATCAGTATAATATCTTTTCTACCGATGACGTAAGTTCTTCTAACTGAACTCCATAAAGGGAAACAGACGATTTTAATGATTAAATTTTGATTTAGATGACAATATTGCAGCTTTTCACATGAGCGCCACTAGTGGTAAAATTTGGCTTCTGCCATACACCTTGTGTTTATTACCCAAGTAGCGCAGTATATCCGATGGCGATAGACGTTATCGCCGTTTGATAGCCGGAAATGTATATCAGGAAAGGGAAAGCCATAGTATCCCATAAGGATATACTTTTGAGGACATAAAGCAAAGAAAAGCGAGGATATCCAAAGGTTATCCTTTTGCTCCCTTTCGGTTGCAAAGCATTTCCAGAGCCTCGGAAAAATTTCCATGCGATATCCACATTTGGAAATATGTACCGGCAACCATATAGACAGAAATGGTTTTCCATGGTATATACTTTTCTGTCTTTAACTTAGGGCGCGCAGCAAAACTACTAGACACCACTGCCAAAAGGTGGCAATAGTTTAATTGTTTTGTTTTTTATAAGTGTCATTGGTCGTAATTAGAAAAAATTAATATTCAAATAAAATGAGATTAAGTAAGTATTATTATTGAGATAATATTAAGTAGGTACTCTTCATTAAAAAAATATTTAGGTACCTATTTGTGCCCATGTAAATTTTTGTTTTTAAGGGTGTTTCGGTACAGGGAGAAAAAAAATGAAAGGTTTAGAAAATCCAAAAAAATGGAAGATTTAAATGACGTTTTAATTCCCTAATATCGATAGCCATTGTACATCCTATTTTGTCCATTAAATTTTTTTTTCTTTAAAGTCTTAAAAGTATATCCCAAGGATATCTATAACCGGCTTTACAGATCAACCAGATCCATGGCCTAAAACCAACCGGAAAAGTATATCCGCTTCCGCCTTGAAATTGTTGCAAAACTTCTAGCCTTTGGCCAGCCTTCCGTTAGTAACCGGCTTTAAATCGGATATCCATAGGATATCGCAAAGCCAAAAATTGATATCCTAAGGCCGTCCCATGGATATACTTGCGCTACTTGGGTAGATAATGTTTTTTTTTTTTTTAAGTTGGCTGAAGAAGGATTTTTATATGTACCTTGTGTGGAAAGACAAAGTGTTAAAAATGCCTTTTTAACGGAACAACCTAAAGATATTGTAATGCAAGGAAAATTTACTGATGTCCCTTTCATGGCTGGCACTGTGATGTTCGAAACTCGTGCTCTGGCTAAGGGTAAGACAATCGCTTTTTAGAAGAAAAAATTACGCAGGAGTGGTAAATTAATAATTTCTGTTTTTCCAGTGCTCACTGCAAGCTTCGTACCAGACGATTTAAAAAAAAGGACTATTAAAAACATGAATAAGCATCCAGAATTTTTGCTGCCACTTCACTGGGAAATAAACGATCCCGCAAGAAAGAAAAGAGTTAACAAAATGATAAAAAAGTTTTATTTTGGAAAAGAACGAATTTCGAATCTTACACTGGACAATCTAGTAAATGTAGGTCTAGTAAATTTGGGCCAATCAAACATTGTAGTTGAAACTACTGGATAATTTTCAGGAAACAACTGATACGAATTTTCTTCTTGGTACTCATAACATGATGACGTATCATTCGACATTAGCAAAATCACCAGTTTACCAGTATTATATGATCATTGATAGTGATTACGGGAAAGTGAAACAAAGGATGCAAATGGAAGGCATGAAGGGTAAATTTTAATACAATTTATATGCAAGTTTTATGAAATTAAAAACGAATTGAATCATTATTCCAGGACCCGTTCATGCTGACGACGTTTGCTATCTTTTTTACATTTATGAATCACCACAAAAACTTGATAAAGAAGGCACTGGCTTCAAAACTATGAGTAAAGTAACAAAGCTATGGGCCAATTTTGCAAAATATGGGTAAGTTATTCAAGCTTATTTACCCTGATAAAATCCACAAAAAATTTTTTATCACTTTTGTTATTTCTCCAGGAACCCAACACCCAACTCAGAAATGGGTTTCATCTGGGCTCCAGTAAAACCTGATAAAAGATCCTACTTAGAAATAGATAAAGAATTATCAGTGAAAGAATTCGTCGAAGAAGAACGAATGAAATTTTGGGAAGAGCTTCGGGTGAAAGAAAACCTCACTGATTTCCTTTAAATAATTTAAAAAAAAATTTTTGGAGACCATTTTAATAAATGATTAATCACTTACTACGAACAATCCATTACGATTGAGCCTAAAGAAATAACATCGTACGATTTATTCATGCCTAAAGTCAATTAGTCAACAACACTTTGAAAATTAAACTGTCTACCTTTAACAATGCGGTGTTTTTTAATAGGAAAATAAAAGGTAAAGCCCAAAAACTTACCTCACTAAATCAATCATGCATGAGCCAACAATTACAACATCCCAAGGTTCAGTCATATTTTATGTTTAATGCTTCTTATCAGCTATATTCCCTGCGAAGGAAATGTTATCAAGGTTAAGTTCAATAGAAATACATTCAATTATTTAAAAACGTAAAACTGTCACAGAAAAGATGATAACTGCAACTAAGAGTTGATAGGAAAAATTGATTTATTTAATTTCTTATATAATTCGTTGAGCAAGAAATGACCGAATAAATAAATTAATGAGACGAGTCGTCGATATGGAAAGATTATTGATTAGGGACCAATTTTAAGAATATTAAATTTTAGGCAGGCCATATGAAACCTTTTCCGAAATCTTTTCATTTTCAACAAGTTGAAAAAAAATGCCTTTAAAAATTAGGAAAAGGGCTTTATATGTTGACATTACTCGATAAGTTATCGATACAGCGCTAATGTCCAGTTTAATTAATGTGGGTAAGCGTGTAATAAATAGAAGAATGGCCAGACTCAATTCGAGTCCTGTAAGTCTCTTGAAAAAAAAAACTACCAACTCCATGACCACAAATACTGAACCAACCAATGAAATTGAACAATTTTTTTCAGTCACAACCTCTTTAAAGTTAAAAAAAATTACTAGTCCCTCTACCCTTTTAGGTTCTCTGATGTTACGGCCAGCTACTTCTGCTTGTCCCTACCTGTCAAGGGAATTTGTGATTGGTAGCTTTCAAATTCGTTCCATTCGATTGGTTGGTTGATTATTCTTGTCATGTGATTTGTAGTTTTTTTTAACGAGATTTACGAAGGAATTCGGACTTCGTTGGCCGTTCTTTCCTTTCAGGCTTTTTGAAGTGTAGAACCATTAAAACATTTTGAAGAGTAAAACCATTATAAGTGTTTGGATTAGGATGTAATTTTTCTTGATTAATGGAAGAAGCAAGGTATGTAGAGCATCAAGCTTTTGATTTTCATCTGACGAAATTCAGCATGTATTATTCTATGAGACCTAACCAGGGTAAAAATTAACAAGAGCTTTTAATTGCCTTTAAAAATTTAAAGTCATGAAAAAAGGCTTGTTTATAGCAACCACTTCAGCTATTGAAAACACTTAACTGGATCAGGGAAATAGGCCCAGACTTTGCAAAAACACTTATTACAAGGGTAACAAAAGCATAATTCCTATACTACAACATTGTGACAATATTTGAGCAATATAAGACATTTTGTGCCATCAGACTTTGTTTTGAATTCTGATGTAAGCTTGGCACAAGCAGTTCCTTAATAACAATAATATAAGGTGCTCTATGACTTTATAAGCATCATCAATTTTCTTATGTTTCAACTTGACTTTTTTAAAAATTTAAACGAAAACTCTCAAATATACAGTTGGATTTTTTTCTGCCTATTAGGCTTCTGAATTTTACCTTTGGCCATGCAAAATGACATGCTGTTAAAACTGGACAATATTTTCAAAACAAAAAAAGACTATGAAACAAATTAGAAATCAAAATTCCTAAAACGATAGGTCATTTACGTTAACAAGAGCTTTTATCAGGTCACTGAAGAGCAAACTGTTGCAAGAATTACTATTCATGGCTTAAGAAAAATACTGAAACAAATTCCGAGCATATGACAAACTCACCTGGGTTTCATGTTGCTAGTCTCATGATTTTCAATTTTGTACGTCTTAAATTGATCCATGTACATTTTATTAGATACATTTTTTCTACAAGCATGTAAGAAAAATGCATGTAAATTTTTAACACTAAGATATTTTACACGGACACTTCACACGTTCACTACATACAATACTAATTAATTGTTAAGCTAACTGAAGAAATCTTCAATGTTTAAGTTTGCAACTAACCTAATTATCAGCTGATGCATTGACTAAAGCATCAACCCGTTTTCTCTTTCAATTTTATTGAAAACGTGTGATATATTCTTACTTTAATTGCAGATTATATTAAATATTTTATTTTCACTAACCAAAATTGTTCAATAAAAAAAAATTACAGGAAAAAAAATGCAAAAAACACGAATATTCACATTTTGACGTGGGATTAGACAATTTGCTATCAGCTATCAGTCCAATTCACGAACAGTAGCAGTGCATTTGTATGAAAACAAACATTAAGCATGGTTGATAGCGAAAGTAATAATTGGAAGTTTAAAATTATTAAAGAATTACACGAACGGAATCGTAAAGAAGTCGATTGTTTTTGTGATTTAATCTCATATAGTAAGTTTTCATTCATGAATGAGTTGCCATTATTCCTCCATCATTTCTTGTTCAACTTGAACTTTTATCAAGGTCTTATTTTGCAGGCTTTTGATAACTGATTTTGTTTCAATTGTCTTGGGTTAAGATATATTTACCATAGTTTTATGTATTGATATTTGGGGAAGAATTAAAAAAGCGATTCTTTTTTATAAAAACAGTAGATAGGAGTTCATTTTTTGAAGGTGTCAAAGTGCACTTCAGAAAAAAAATGCTATGATAATATGGTTTCCCTCCAATTTCCATTGTAATGCTTAATATTACCAGGCACTTCCTATGCAAAGCAGCTGTTCTATATCATATGTTTTCATTTTCTTTAGGTTTTTTTAACACAAAACTTAGATTTCTAAGAAGTGCTTGAAATATTGTTGTTGCAACTCAAATAAAGGTTATGAATACTGTTTTCCTTGTGATGTAAATGTTTAATTATAAACAATACTTGTACCTATCGCAGAAAAATTATGGCATCAGAATTTTCTATCTCTTAAAAACAGAAGTGAGTTATGTAGATTACAAAATGCATTGTCAGAATCACCAATCAGTGTTAAATTTTCTCACATATGGTTGCCTATAATTACTCGTTTAACAAAAATTTATTGGCAAAAATTAAATTAAATGTCTGTTATAACTATCACACTACAGCATCATTTTTTTCATTTCAGATAATAAGTTAGTAGAAGGCACAAATGTATTACGAGATGAAAATGTTCAACTTACCATTGAAAATGAAAAGCTCAGGAAAGATTTCAAGGAAGGTGGGGGCACAAGCAGCTCGGAACAAGATAAAATACAAGCACTGGAACAAAAAATACTTCACCAACAAGAAGAGTTGACAGCTCTTCACAAAAGGAGAGGAGAACATGCTCAGCAAATAGTCGATTTAAACTCAGTTTTACAAGAACGGGATAAATTAATACTCGAAAAAGATGCTAAAATAAGTGAACAAGTCACATTAATTAACTCATTAAGACTTGAAGTTAGTTTATACCAAGCTAATGTAAGAGATTTAGAAGGTCTTAACCAAACAATACGGGATGAGCATACAGCGTTACAGTTAGCATTCGCAGCTTTAGAAGAAAAATTAAGAACAGTTCAAAATGAAAATCGGGCATTGATAGATAGGTTAATGAAATATAAATCAAAAGACGCTGATAAAATGAATGAGGAGAATGAAAATTTTGTGAAGAAAAGGCAAGCAGTTATGTTGAAGGAATTAGAAGAAGCTGTTAAGGAATCTGGAAGGGCTGTATCACCTGAAAGATTACCACCTTTGACCATGTTTGTTACATCTGTGCCAACTACAGCTAACATTAAATTTGATGCTCATGATGGAGAAATAAATGCAGTGCGCTGGTCACCTGTAGATCGACTAGTTGCTACTGGTGGTGCTGATAGAAAAGTAAAACTGTGGGATGTTTCAAAGGGTAAGGTTCAATTTTTTTTATGAGGTTTTATTAGTTAAAACTTTCAAAGATAAAGTTGCCAAGGAGGAAATGGAAATAGTGGATTTAAGTAAAAATAATTTTTTTTAAATTAATTGCAGGAGGAATCTGCGAAAATAAAGGAGTATTGGTTGGGAGTAACGCAGGCGTTATGTCTGTAGATTTTGACTCAACGGGTACTTTAATCTTAGGCGCTTCTAATGATTTCGCAAGCAGAGTGTGGACTGTTTCCGATCAGCGATTAAGGGTAAGTCATATTTCATTATTATTTACTGATATCGTTAGCAGCGTTTCCCGTCAAAAAATTTTCTAGTAAACATCCTATGACATTTTTGTATATAGTTATTAACCAACCGAAGTTAACTCGAAGCCTACTAATTAAGTAAATAACTGCCCGAGTCGATATAGCACTCCTTGAATTGAATGCAAAATACTAGGCGAAGCCAAGAATTTTAAGAGGATTTTGAACTTTAGCTCCTTCAAAAAATCACTCGGGCAATTTTAACGTGTCTTACCTCATCGAACTTTGCCCGTATTATAATTATACAATGATGATGTAAACAAAGTGAATTCAACAAAGTTAAACACTGGTTTCAAATAATTATTCAAATGAATTTTTTTTCGGGTAGGGAATAATTAAGGATAGGTGATTGAAAAGTAAACTATTAAAGCACTATCTTTTTTTTTAAAAAATTTATTTTACAAATTCACGTAGGCCGGCTTTGATCAGTCTTGATTACAGTGTTAATCAACACATAAAAAGTTGAGAAACATATGTTTAGTTTGATCGAAACCGCCCTGAGTAAATTTATTTTCTTCACAAACACTTTTGCTTCACTGGAATTTTGACAATTTTTTTTCTTCACCAAAAATTTTTTATTCTTTACTCTCGGAGGTTTTTTATTTTTCTGCTTTTATTTTCACAACCAAAAAAATTTTTTTTATTCCTCATTTATTTTTTTAAATAAAAGCAGAGGGGATCTAAGAACTTTTTATCAAATGCGATTTTAATTAAATATTTAGTATCAAATTGAGTTGTCGACTTCGATATTTTTTTTAAAAAAAAAAATATTCATAACTTAACCGCCATATTAACGCTTTAATGTTAAAATAAACGTTTCAAATTCGTTAATGACTCTTAAAAAAATATTAAAGCTATGAACTTTAACTTACATAATAAATAGTTTAGAGAAATAGGCCGAATTAAGTGCGATAATGATATTTAAGAGTGCAGGCAGTGTTTACAATAAATAAAAAAAATCTAGCGAATTCCATCTACTATAAAAAATTGAAAGACTTTTTAAAAATTCACCACGTTTTTTTTTTTTTAGAAAAAGGATCAATAATTACCTTCTTAATAAATATAAACCGCAGCGAATTATTTTTCAAAATATTAAATTAATATCTAATGCCTTATTTATTATTAATTTATCGAAGTCTTTAAGATAAAATCGCGGTTGACCGAAAATTCTTAGTTACAGTGATTGTTGAATTCAGTACCGTCTTACGTATCCAGGTTCATATAATTTGCTAAGACTTTCAGTTCTTGTGAAGTTTACAATTCCGTTTGATATGCTTACTGAAGCGTCATCCTTTTCTAAAAGTTTTCTTTTTTGCCATGTGAATGCTAAAGCCGCTATAATTACCAGTTGAGCTAATAAGAATACTGCACCTGAAAAAAGAAATCCGAGTTTGAGAAATCGTTTCTTATCTAAAAAGAAAAATTAAAGAGGAAGGCGGTATATATTTTTATGAAAAGTGCAAAATTAATTTTTTTGTCGTATGGTTTAAGTTAACGAATCTTCTATATATTCAGTGTCCGATAAATTGCGGTAATGTTGTTTATAATTTGAAAAAACGCTCGTTGGAAGGGGTTCATTTCGTTTTGGTTTGTAAAACGCCCATTAGAAGGCGGTTGGGTCGTGTTAATTCATGAAAAAGACGATGAAGAGCATTAGTGTAGCTTTGAGTTCATAAATAAACAACAGAAGAGCGCTAGTGTCGCTTTAGTTAGTAAAATGGCCACTGGTGTCTTTTTAGGTCATGAAATGGCTGATGAAAAACATCAGTATTATGAATTCAAGTTGAAACATATTTAAATTGAGTTTGATATGAAGTCTGAACTGCAAATGGCGACAATGAAATACTGTTTACTATGTAGGGGCGATAGTGGCGCCATGACAATAAGAGCGCAAAGAATATCTTGTTGCAAAAGGAAGTAAATTGATAGACAATGATCCAAGTCAAAGATTAGTTAAGTGTTAATTGCTTTTAAAATTTTTACCTGCTGCCGCCAAATAAGCAATGTTCATGCAATTGCCCGAATTTGGTTCTGAGCGAATGAATACAGTCTCGTTCTCTGTGCCGTTCTTAGAAGCCAACGGGAATCTAAACCTGTCGCTTATATGTATCGATTGCACTAAGAGCATATCTTCTCTAGCTGTCGATGAAGATCGTCGTCTTCTTGAGTATGGTTCTAAAGATCTACGCCGTCTGCCGAACGATAAAACTGATCGCAGCTCTCCTGAGAATTTGAAAAATTTATAAGTTTTCGAAGCTAACGTGTTGTGGTGATCGAAAAGTTGAGTGAACTTACCTGAACTGTCTTCAGTATTACATTGTGCCGGTTCGCAATTAGGCACGCAAGGCGTAACCAAAGCTCGGAACTGGACAACTTCAGACGAAGGGAATTTAAATGCGTCGAAATGTGACAGCAAACTCTGAAATTGATTATAAAAAAATAATCAACTTCATTGATTGACAAAATTAACACTAAATTATTGACTGAACTTTTTTATTACCTTGCCAGAATCCTTATTCTTGAACAACGGTCCCATAATAAAATGATCAGTCGGACATCCTTCAGAATCGATCAATACGATTTCGCTCGAGTCAGCACCATCCATAGCAACAAGATCCCTGACGAAAATCTCGTACGGTGAATTCTGATCGAGGATTTCAAATCGCAATGCTAACGGATCACCGACAGCAGCCGCAGGTTTAGCATCATCTCCTCGCCGATCCGTTATTCTCATAGCAACGTTAGGTGAATCAACGACAACCTCTTCAGACAAAGCAGGTTTGACTTCTCCACGCACGCCAAGATCAACTTCATTACTCACACTTTTATTCGTCAAATCATATTGACAAGAAACAGCTAGTCCTAAATCCGAACTTGTTACGATGGTATCGTGGTGTTGAATTACAATATCATTATTATATTTCCCTAATCCAGGTTGTCGGACGTTGCACTCAACGTCATCATATGCCATTTTCAATGAAAATTCTAAAGAACCCTTCACATCTTCAACGCACGAGTTCGGACTGCCTTTAGCGTACATTTTACCGGTGAAGAGCTTACTGGTTTTAATGCGTGCGACCATATCACCAGATCTACATTCAATGCTAACGTTGTAGCAGGAACTTAATTCGTAGGAGGCGGCTTCGCGTACGTCGAGATACGGATCTTGTATATCAGAAAGTGTGGCCCTGCTATGATGACTCAGTCTGCAAACTTGTTCACCTGTGTCTCCGTAATCGTAAGACCGACACCGGTACGGGGAATTCAAACAGAGTTCACGACATTCGTCCAGTGATGACACCTGAAAATTATTTCGTTATGTTAATTAAAAAAAAAGCGAAACAAAAAAAAAAAAAACATGAGAAGAGCAGGATTTTTTTTTTAAAATCGTGCAAATACTTGGAAGTTTTTTTTTTTGATATCTAGGTAAAGCGTGACATTAAATTAATTACCTCTTGGTACACGGAATCGACTGTTTTCAAAATTCGTCCTGTGATCTTTTTAAACTCGCATAATTTCCCAGGTTCTTCCACGCAATTATTTTCTAAATATTCCGTGTTTTCTGATGGTTGAAACGCTCCTAATCCGGCTACTGTTAGTCTATCCATTTCCGATAAATGGCATTCCCCGGTTATGTTGTCGTAATTTGCGGATCTGCAATGAAAAACAAAAAAATTAATACAAATTAACAATTAGGAAATTTTATGAGGGGAAATATTTTAAGTAGGGTCATTTGTCTCTTTTTTATTATATTATTTTTAAAGGCGCCTGGTGTAATTTAATTGGTTGGATTTTTTTTAAAGTGCGAGGAGGTATTAGGTATAAGAATCATGTGCAAATAATTAAAAGTTCGTCACGGCACTACGTTAACGTTGGCAGTTGCTCTACAACAAATTTATACAATTAAAGGATTTCCTACTGGGATAATTGACCTTAATATATTGCGGTGATTCTTCGTAGCAGGGTTTATGAAGGTTTATTAATTAGCCCTTTAAAGGCCGACTTTTGACCGAGGCCGGATATATCCGGCCTCTGATGTTTTAGTGAAAATCTTATTCCAGGCAGCTAGACTGAGGGATATGACCATGTATTAGTGCAATACAGCTTTAGACTTTTCAAAGAAAAAATTTACGACTTGAAATTTCGCCCATGCTTAGCTTATGGGAGGAAAATCATATTATAAACTTAATGTAAATTTAAGCTAAATTGACCAAAATTTAAATACTGTTTTGTTTCAACTTTAACATTTCCCTAGATAGATATTCTTTTTATGTTAAGCTTATGGGAGTATAATCTTCATATGCTTAGCTTATGGATAAAAATAATTCTGAGCAACTAGGAGGTTTTTATCAAATTCATTTGTACCGGGAAAACTGCTAGCAATCAAAAAATTGTTTCAAATTTTTGGGGATTAAAAATAAGGAAGTTAAATGGCAAACGTACAATAGTTGAAGACGGTATCCTAAAAAGATCTCTTTCCAATACTGGTAGTATGAATAAAAAGGTCCTTCTATTGTTCGGGCGACATATTTGTATTTCAGGTATTTTTTTTTCATCCTTTGAATTCTTTGTAAGAACACCCTATTTGCGCGTTCTATTAGAATGAATTACCAGGGCATCTTAAGGATAACTTAGCATGAATTGGGAAGTGTAGAGCCAAGTGCAGAATTAAATTTTAAAAAAAATCGGTTCTAACAGAAATTTTTAAGCTATATTTGTAAAAAAGTCGTACCCCTGCAAACTTTTGAATATGCATTCAGCAATACAACTAACTTGGGACCTTTATAAACCTAATGCAATAGATCCCTTGAGTCTTTAGCTGCAAAAAGGGAGTAAAACTGCTTATAATGACATTTTTGGTCAATTGTGTATTGCGGTTTGCCTACACTAGAAACTTTAGGAGTGCGGATTTTTTCCGGTTTTCGGGCTTCATTTGCTTCAAGTTTAGACATATTAACATGTTAGGAAAAGTCGGCCTTGCTGGGTGTCCAATAATTACCTTTTCGGAAATTAATTAGGCCTTTAAAGGGTTAGATTGCTTTTTTTTTTTGATTTTTGTTTTCTGTTTTCTGCGATCTAGTTTTATGATTTTTGAGGTAGTTGCGAAATACCCAGGTGGGATTGTTTTTTAGAACGTCATAAAGTATCCCGTGCGTGTTTTATAGGGTTATATCTTATTTAAAAGATACAATTTTTAATTAACCTATGCCAACGAGCATTTAGTTTGGAAGAAGATTTTTTTGTAAGTTCGAGGACGGTTAAAGACGTTAATAATTCCAGAAAAAAAGATTTAATGTTAGAGGATATATCAAATGAGGAGATCAGAAGATTCACGGGACCGCAGCTGATGACCAACCATCGCAGGTCATGTGGCTCGTTCTGCACCTTCCGAACGATAAGGCAGGTTCTTGGTGTACGCCCGACAAGCCAAAGGGTAGACCATGGCCGCGTTTGGAGGACGTTAGGAATCCCAAGGACCACTCACTAAGGGAATCATGAATATACTTGTTGCTGATGGATCATGAGTTTAGTGGATTAATAGAGTCTGCAAATATTTCTTGGCGATTTAACTTTTACACTAAGGGTATCGACTTCTATATCAGTGCAGGACCCAAAAATTCCGACGTGCAAGGCAAATAAAAACCCGAACGAAAAAAAAACATTTGTCTTTTTTTATTATTTTACTCGGAACCTATTCTAAATACGCAAATATTTAGACAGTCCAAGACAGCAGTTAAGTGGTTTCAATTAATGAACACATAAATGTTTCCAATAACGGAAATTCGAGGCTGTTGACCGGTTCTCATCAATAATAAATATTTATCAAATAGGAGTACCAGTCCTCATATTTACCATTGCATGATGAGAAAAAAAAGAATGAAAAAAAGAAAGAAAAAAAAAAGAAAGAAATAACGAACCTTATGAAAGACTATAATCTCATTTAACTTCTTAAGACTCCACGGATTCGTGCAGAAGCTCAGCCGAAAATGAAATAATCGTAAAAATATGATTAGCCATAATAACTGAATATTTAAACACCTTACATCTGCAATACAAACCGAAAGAGATTGTTTTTTCAATTTAGGTCTCTATAATATAGAAGTCATTTTTTTTATCGACAAGTAGTTAGGCATGAAGTAATTAGCTTTATGATTCTTGTCAAATTGACCGTGAACGCTGCAATCATCAGTACCTCTCGATAATTCTATTAGCTTCCCAGCCATTACTTCATTTATTCACCAATTAATTCGGCTTTTTACTACTTTTATCTCCATTGGAAAGGGTTTTTTTTTCGTGTGTGTGTTATTTATTTTTCTAAAGAAGAAGATACGTGGGTTGTATTTCAAATTAGTACGAGTACGTAACGGTGGTCTTTTTAATAAGTAAAATTAAATACGGAGGAATGCGCCAAATCCGATTAAAAAAGGACTTTTTTTTTTTTTAACATTATTCGAGAATTGTCGGAATATTTAAATTAGCGGGTTTTAAAACTGAAGGACCCCCGGTGGTCAGCAAGGTAATGATCAGCGGTTCGGCAAGGTGAAAAGGGCAGATTTAGTTGATGAGCAACTTGAGATATTCGGGGGGAAAAATGGAATTCGTAAAATTTTAATTTTAATTATCAGATCATGAAAATTTACGATAAATCAAGTATTTTTTTTTTTTTTTCATCTGTCTGAACAAGTTACTTCGTTATTTTTTTTTATAATTGGATTCCCTTTTGGCGCCACTGTATTCATCCTAGAATTTTTAGATTGATTATATGGTAAAGCAATCTTTCAGATTTTTAATCAAAATAAAAATGAAGACGATTTTTCACAAGTCTTATCTCAGTGTCTTCATATGAATTTGCTTGAGCATGATTTTTTTTAGACTTGATTGTTTTTGGATCATTTTAACAATAATGTCGGATTTTAAGCCCAATAAATAAAAAATTTTTGAATTAAAAATTCATTTTTTGCAAATTCTAAAAAAATTTTCAGGCTACTATTTTTGTAAAAGATTTTTTTGGGGCATAGTTCTTTGTCACCCTAAAATATATTCATAAAAAATTATGAACCAAGTTCTCCACCTTAAGGGTAAATCTTGGCCCATTTAGTAAGGAATAACCCTTGTAAAAATTTTTTTCAAATGATGTTTTTCTTACTTAAATAATTTGGAGCAAAACGAAAGGTCTTTGAGTTGAGGTTAGTCCTGAATCACGCATTCTCTAGAGTCCTGATGGGCCCAAGCCCAAAAAGTCGGCTCGAGCAGGAGAATATTTAAAAAATTGTGCCTGGCCACTAATTTTGATTTAAAATTTTTCTCGATTTTACCGTTACGTCTCTTTTCTTCAGCCTTCTTGATGAACTCCAAAATTTTTTGTAAATATTTTAAACCCCCAAAACCTGAAACCAGGTTCACCTATTACTAAACTCAAACTTGATCGTACTTGGCCTAAAAAAATTTCCGATTAGCTGGAAACATTTTTTATAGATCTCAATATAATTATTTTCGTGTCACATTTTAAAAGCCTATGAGAAAGAAACAAAAAGAAATTCGCATTCTTTCAATAGTAATTTCTTGTGATTTAAATACATTTATAATTTATGCCGTGCCGTCTATTGCCTTTTTAGGCGGATAATGACAAAACTAGGTAAAAGGTCAAAGATCGTACTAACCGTTAACGGCTCAGGTCGCCGCTTTTGCCTTTTACTCAGTTTACTAAGATTTTTTTTTTTCTAATTCTCAAACGCACTTTTTTTTCTTCTTTTATATTTATTAATATATTTTACTTTTTGTGTGTGGGCCATAATGTCATATAATTTCGGACTATGTCTTTAAACATAGTTGAAACCGTTAGGATGCGATCTAAGGTTCCTGGCGCGGCTTTGTAGACCTATTAATCTAGTTGATATATTGACCGCACGTGCTATACTTCATTCTGCTTTTTTTTTGCTGCGTTCTATGAGGTTTTTCTTTTTTTTTTTTTGCTAATTTTTAATTTATGAGAAATACAGAGCAGAGGTAATTATATTAAGTTACTTTTTTTATAACGTCCAGTTTGTTTGATGTACTACGCTTAAAGGATTTGATGTAGTCAGAAAAATTACTGATCCTATCGGCCCATCACTCAAGTGGTAAATGATCAATCTGACATGTAATCAAGAAATCACTTTATTTGTTTATCTAATGGTTAAGGAAGCCACCTTTCGAACTTTTTCATTTTTGCATGTTGAATCCGTATATGTTCAAGTTCAATTTAGTTAATTGCATTACAATTCATAAATTATATATCACGTCAATTGGAAGGATTGAGTAAATGAAATTTCGCTGGACCGTATAATACGGCTAAAGTGTTAAGTCATATTTTTTTTGAGATGTCGAGTTTATGTTCTTTTTTTTATGAAGTTACATCTTTATTTTTTTAAGTAGCGGTTTTTTAAGCGACTCGTGGCTTGGACTTTTGTATAGAACTGCGCCGGCGCTTTGCCATAAAACCTATTCTATCTTTTTTTAGGGCTCGGGAGTTGTCAACGAACTGAAAATTCTTTCGGGCCTAATCCGTTTCAACACCAAATTACTCTCCCAATTGGTATTCAAGCGAGGTAGTATCGATTTTTTTTGTAAATATTTTATTTTCTCATCAATGTTATACTGTTAACATTTTTTTCATTCACAAATTCGCTTTGGCATAGTTATTAAAACGGAACGCATCATACTCCTCAGGGGTCATTATAATTATAAAGACTAAGTATAACTTTTGCGCTGGTAACTTTGTTGAGAATGATTTTTAGTTTAGAATCAGGTTCATATTCATGATTTATTACATTTTTGTTAAGCCTCTTTTTTTCCCTTGCTTTTCATTAAAACTTTCCCAAGCCGCGTTGTTTACTTTGGTAATGATGTGTGTTCTATTTTTAGAAATCACAAGAACTTTGAGTGTATAGGCCTATCTAGTTTTCTCGTGATTCGTTCATTAATTTTTTGTGGCCAATTGCTTTTTAATTATTGTTTTTTCAGATATTTTTTATGTTTTTAATAGTTTTCGCTATTTTGTGCATGTTGTCAGTTCTTCACTTAGGATAGGTAAACTAGCCAGAGGCATTCGTAGGATGTGTTTTTTTTGGTCATTATAAGTGGCAACAAAGTTGTTAAAACGGTTCCTGTAAAGCTTAGGGTTCTGCTCGGCTGAAGCCGGACATCGTTAATTACTAAACTAAATATGGAGAAAAATTTTTTATGGATGTGTAATTTTGGAAGTTTCTACTTGGCCGAAAATTTAAGTATGTTGTAGATAAAATCGTTTGAGTTTATTCGATAGAAATGAAAAGAGAAAAATCTGAGATGTCGAGTGAAATCAGCCACTGGACTAACAAATCAACAATTTTGAAATCTTCTTCTTCTTCGGGTGCCCTGCTAGCACACGAGCTTTGGCGATCGATCCGACGAGCTCCTTGAATCTTTCACGATCGGTGGCCATGCGGAATAACTCCTCTGCGGTTAACCCGGTCCACTTCCGGATATTCCTCAACCAGGAGAGATTCTTACGACCAAGTCTTCTTTTGAAATAACAGCTTGCAAAAACTTATGGCCTCTGCCAATCTGAGGCTTGTACTGAGAGAGCTGAAAGTCCCCCTGAATCTCAAGTGGATGGTCTTCGATGTTGTGTCAGTGATGTTCTTGAACAATGGAATATCACTTTCTACTGCATAAGTTAAACATGGGTTTGAGGGTAATACGAACATCCCTGTGTTGTGTCCTGCCAGTTCTAGCCTATGATTTAAAAAAATGATCCTAATGATCAAGAGCGCCAACCAGTTCCGCGTGGCGTAGCGCGCAATGAAGAGATCGGATCAGAAATGAAACTATCCTCGGGGAGCAGCGGGTGATGGACGTAGTAAGGCGCTCTGCAGAGCTGAAGTGGCAGTGGATAGAATGTGTTCATCCAGTACTAGGAGCGATGGGTGGTAACATTTGAATCCGCGACTGCAGGTGAGAAGCAGGGAAGACTCTAAAACAGTGGCTCGACACATAATTCAAAGAGCAGGAAGAAGCTAGTTCCGAAGAACTGAGGATCAAACGGCATGGAGAAATTGAAAAGAGATCTATATCCAGATGCTGAAAGGCTGAAGAGGAAGATTTGTTGTTGGACCAATATCAACACAAAATGGAATTATCGATGTCAGCTGAGCTGCTGCCAATGTTATGTTGGCGCTTCCTATACCCAGCACCATTAAAAAGACTATGGAAGATTTTAAATGACTCTACATCGATAATCAACCGATGAAATAAGTGTGACGACTCTGGGTGCCGTCAAGAAAATCAGCTAGCGGTATATGAAATTGTACCGCCATCATAGAAATCAATATTTTTATAAAGACTTGAACTGGAAAAATTCTGCCTAGCCATGGAACACTCGAAATAGGTTGAACCAACACTACTATTTACAAATCGCTTCAGACTGTTAACACAATGAACATCCTCGCTAGATCGGTCACCCTAAGTTCACGATTGAGCAGCGGACGAAGACCTAATTAAAAACCCTTCAAACACTTACCGACAAATAAATTCCCTTTCCCCGAGACATTGTTCCAGACATTCCTGCCTCGATTGAACCGTATGCTTCTTTTTAGTATATCCAGTTAACTGATAGCTTATGACCCTGTCAAAGCACCACGCTCTTTCACAAGGCTTTACACCTAAGCAGCTTTTCTGAGCGTATATCGTGAACACCGGAAATTGTGATCGCGTTAAAGCACCTACAACAAAAAAAAAAATTCCAAAGTTAACATCTTGATAAATCATTTACGCTATTGTCACTTCACAATAGCTAAAGTGCTTATTAATTTTTTTTTATGAGAAAAAATCCATATGTCCATGCATCATCGCTTTTTGTGGTTTCATATGGGAAAAAGATCACCTACCTGGATGAGTGTCTGCATTAGAACTAAATAAAACGCATAGCCCCGTTTCGTAATTGACAGCTTGACATGTGTCGTTAGCCTGACAGCTTTCAAGACAGTCTGTCAGCATGAGTGTTCCTGGTAGGGAATCTAATAGATCCGTCGGCGCTGAAAAAACATAGCCGGTCACTAGCTCGAATCCTATCATCTCAGGATCGCAGTCTTCTATTTGTGCACATTTGACGATAGTAACGAAGAGCAAGGAGAAGGCCAATCTTATGTTGGGTAACATATCTGAAACCAAACAAAAAAGAAAAAGAATATTAAAGCTATTATATCATTAGCTCGTGAAATTTAGTTTTTTAGTCCATGAAATTTTAATTTCTATTTTCAAATTGAATTTATAAGGAAAAGGTTTTAACAAAGTAACTGTCTTCATCTTTCATCTATATAAAAATGCCCTACAAAATCAGGCTTTTAAATATCCCGTTAATAAAAAAAACTATAAGTTATGATTAAAATTGGTATTTAAATTATGATTGACAAGTCCATTTGGATATGAAATCGATATTTCTTTTTTTACGTATCCGTTCCATAAGAGGTAAAATCGATCTAAATGATGCCATTACTTAAAAAACATTATTAGGCCAATATAATTTTCTAAATAAATTGTATTTTCATTCCACACCGCAATTCGCTTCGATCAGATTTTTCTAATCACACAGCACGATTTCAATAACTAATTGTTACGTAAGTTTGCGGAGCAAGATCGCAAACCTGTCTAAGATAACCCAAAGGATATACATTATTATTTAATAAATTGTCACAATTAGCATTGGTATTTCCTCGGGGATTCGCAACTGTATTGAGATTGGGATGCGCGATTCTTGACCTAGTGATTTTTATTATCTTTTAAAATGTGCGATACGTTGTTCGAATCCGTTAGAATGGTTTTTTTTTTCTTATTAGACGAGGTCGGATGTGCAAGTACACCATTTAGGGCAAGTTATTTCATCCTTTGTTTTAATAATACCGCTCCATGCATTAAAGATGATCTTGTTATTGTGAGAGGGTGGCAATGAATTTTTTTTTTCTATATAACAGAACCCGTTTCCGCCGAAGAATTATAAAAAAATTTTAACACTTCTTTCAGTGCCGTGCCCATGACCGAGGATAGGTTGTTTTTGCGCCTTTTCAAGATGTTTTTTTGACCTGAGCCATTCTTGGATGGTTGCAACTTGTTTGTCGTGCCAACACCTCGCATGGAGAGTGCATGATCGAGCGACAACGCACTTTAATCGTTTTACACGGAAATCTTCATTTCTGGGATTAATTGAAGTTCACATGGTGCAGATGGTGTCGGTCAGAGGTGAAATACGGTTAGAATAAGTTTAGAATTGTCGAGTAAATGCAATTGTTTGATTGTAAGGGTAGATTTTTTAGTAGACTTGGGGCGAAATATGAATTTCGGCAAAGCGTGATAGAAGGTAGCAGCAGATTATAGATGACTGCACCGTCGCATTCTTCAAAGCGTTAAATGGTGCGGTCTAAGGATTCTGTGTTTAATGGGGAGGCTGAAGAAAAACTCAGCAGCGGGGCCGCTAGTGAATATCATTTGATAAGATCGTCACATTGTAGTGATTCAATCAAGTTGAGCAAAGAGCTGCAGCAATGTTGTAACCGTTGTCGCATTTTCGTGCAACTGGCGATGGAGGAAAGATGGAGAATAGGCGCAGACCATGTCGAAAGGAAGATCTTATGGCTCAGAAATCTGTGAGACTGTAGTGGTAAAAATTTGGTAAGCCTATTTCCTACATTTGCTTGTAAGGTGTAAAACGCCATTCGACATTTGAAGCAGACAAAGAAGTGCGAAGTTTTATCAACGGATTGACTAAAAAATTGGTACAGCTCCCCGATCCACAAGTTTGCTCCCTATATAACCAAAAAAGTTTTTGACCTGCTTCAATTGCTATTCTCACACTTTGGCAAATTGACCAGCACTATTCTAACCCACTCTATATCACAAGTCATTATTCTAACCAAGTCAAAAGGAAGAACACTTTATCAATTTTCCAGAGGACCATGAAGAGGAAGTTTAAGAGGCGGTTCATGGACCTTAGCATAAGAAGACATTTTGACGAAAGAACCTTTGAAATCAATCTCATGTCATTCTGTGTTTTTGTTTCGTTAAGCGGCTTGCAAGTTGCGAATCGATTTAATTATGGCATGGTTCTTGAATAGCATCACCACGTTGAAAGAATGGAAGATCACAGATTGGCGAAAAAAACATGCTAATCAAAGAACCGGTGAGGCATGTTTTGCCTTGCTCAAGGAATGGCGTCCTTGCCCTGTGGTGAGCTCCCTTTTCAGGGTTATGAGTTAGTACGGAGGGCAGCAGCTTCGGAAATATTGACCTGGGTCTGAAGATGGTAGTAATCGGCAAGGTCTAGGCTCAGATACCGGGAGGCAGAGTTGGATCAATGGTATGGCTCCCGTACTGCGATGTGGAAGATTATGGAAAGTCACCACATTATTTGATATTCCTAGTAAAATCATCAATGGTTGGCCATGATGATCGCCAATCTCCGACGAGGAGCGGGCATTTGAAGAAGAAGAAGAATCAAAGAACATTGTAGACTTCTAAAGAAATAGAAGAAATGCTAAGGAAGCAGATCGGGAAGAACAGCCAAAAAAGAAGCAACATGAATCCTGATCCTAATTCCAAGAAAAAAAGGCAGGAAAAATTTGAGAGAAAGAATTTCGCTAAACATTCCCATGTATGTAATCAACATCCACATTTATTCAATGCGATTA
The DNA here is from genome assembly GCA_023512825.1 of Liposcelis brunnea. Taxonomy (NCBI): domain Eukaryota; kingdom Metazoa; phylum Arthropoda; class Insecta; order Psocodea; family Liposcelididae; genus Liposcelis; species Liposcelis brunnea. Next base: position 13,059,981 of record CM042067.1, read on the forward strand.
CGTATTCGACCTCTAGACTCCCGAGTACGAGTCGGTGGTCACCAAAATCCCACCCAACCACGAGGTCTCCTTTTTTTTTTAACACTTGTAAATAAATTTAAATCGATCGATTTCCCACTTTTGAGAAATGTTCTATTATCGTGGCAAAACCGACATGGAAATTATCAGAAGACGTCTCCGGCTGTGGTTTATAACAATGGATGAAGTTGATGGACTAACGGTAAGACGTGTCGGGAGAAGCGACCTCGGTCAGGAGGTCACCGCTATATTCGATAATTCTTCGTATTATTCCATCTCATTCTTGTGATGGTAACCTTTGATTCGATTCAATGTGGGTTGTTTGTTTCTCCATAAACGCGGTACTTCGTCATCTGCTCATCATCATCATCATCATCATCAAAAAAACCAGTTTGTCGATTTTTACTCTGATTATCCTACAAATTCCCATTGTTTCAAGAGGTCTTTTTCTCAGACGATTGAAAATAAAATTTTTTTTTAACTTTTTCGTTCTAGCAAAAATGCGGATAGCTATAATTTATGTATTTTAGATAGATCTTACTATAAAAGCCGTTAGCAGGCCTTTTTCTATTAAGTTTATGTGAGTTTTGTTTAAATTTACATTGCGTTGACAGAGTCGTTGATGTTTATAATTAAAATTGTTGCTGTTAAATGTTGGTGACCCTTTGACGACCCGAGGCTCCCTTTTTTGGGTGTATTTGAAATTTTAAACTCTCGAGGATATTTTTTTTAAGTGCCAAAAGAAAATAATACGCAAGTATATTGTTTGTCTTTTAATTGAAATGAATATTTAATGCGTCACGTGGCTGAATTCGGAAGGACACCTCAAGAGGATTCGGTTTTAAGATGCTCAATAAAAAAGTTTTTAAGAGTCGTTAATTTTTATCGTGTAATTAATCATTTCTATTAGTTGAATGCGCGAATGCGATTATCGCGTCATCATCGAAGGCCAAAGGTCTTGAGGACCCAACGGCGCCGCGCTAATCCGCGATTGTCAGGTTTTTTTTCTTATTAAAAATTTTGCTGTGAGGTAGCAAGCGCGGCATGCGACACTAGCGCCGACTGCATATCTTTTTTTTTCCTTTCATTTTTGCATAGGGATTCACGATTTTATAAAAGATCCGGCGCCGAAGTTTTTCTCAAAGTATAAAATTACATTTGCTAATGATGTCATGTATTAGCTCGCCTTCGGGAAGACGCTAAACCATAAACATAAAGTACATCGATTCTTTAAAACATGAAAAAAAAATCCTATTAGGAAAAGAAAAAAATTCACAAACGGACGTTATCATGGAAAAGATTGGCGATTAGACACGGAATTTTCAGTAAAGTAAGTTAATAATACTTGATTACCGATGACTTTTTTTTAAAATGTACAGTACCTAATTATGAAACGGAGACATAAGATCATGACCGTGGTGAATCCCTATCTGAGGGTTCATGGTCTCTATGAAAAATGATTTTTAAGTAGCAATTGGTCAGAAGAATGTTTTGCGTTATAAAAGACTTATAATATGCGGTAGTTGGGGACATTTTGCAGTTCGCTATTTTGTCTGGAAATTCTTTCCTGGCCGGTAATACGACCCATAGTCTGATAAGGCCGGCCGTATTCAAGCTGCAGTGTTTTGTGGACCCAAACAAGATCTCTTAAGTAGAACCAACCGCGCCCTGGAACCAGGTGGAAGCAAATCAAGTAGGAGCTACTATATGTGTCAAATATGGTGCATTTACATTTCCGCTGACACTTATTTAAGACAAACGTGCTCAAGATCTAATCGAGATAACTCTGATGGACAAGATATATTAAAATAGCAAAAGCGATTGTCATAGCAGAGAGCGCAACAAGATAGAATTTGTGGAAGTTCCTGCAGTTTTCTGCGGACTGCAGGCAGTGATGCTGCATTCCCGGGAAAGGTACGATTTCGAGGACAAGAACTGAAACGAGTGATCAATTTTAACTGCAGTTAAACATCCATATTAAGGCGCCTTCAAATCGTGGACACTCCCCGATACTGGACAACTTCTCGCACACGCAAAAGACATAAGGGACACCTCCCAAATCTGAACTTGGGACATCCTTTAGCCACGCTTTATTGAAGATTCTCGAAGAAAAATACAAACTTGGAGAGATTTTAACCGTGAAACTCTAGTAATTTTTACAATTTTGAACCAGCGATTGAGCTACAAACTCAATGTCACAATATACAGGAAAAAGGAAAAAATTAACGAATGTTTCTAAGACATTTTGAAACTTCAGTTCTTTTGTATAAAAAAGTATGCAGCAAAGCCCATTAAAAAGTCTTTTTGAGCGTTTTAGGTTCTGGACATCTGCCTAATTTGGACAAATCGCTCCGCAACGCGCGAGTCCCATGTACAGAAGTTTTACTGTATTGAGGAGGGTGACTGACCGAAACTGTATGTTTGGACAAAGAGATTCGACTAAACATTGAAATAGTAACAGCCGCTTTGTCCAAGATGAGGACCATCCTCTGCTGCAGAACGCTTTAATAGTCCACCGACTGTGTCCTTTTAATAGTCCAGGAACACTGAACAAGACTCCCGAATCTATCTCGTGAGAATCCAAGTTCAGTGAAGGAGGCGGGGGTGAAGTTATAAACTGTAAATCCAGCTGATTAGATTAGTTCTAAAAAAAAAATTCGAAGAGGAAAGAAAACAATAGCCTGCAGTTAATAAGATGGTTGAAAAACCTGATTTATATTATTTTATGAACGAAAAAAGTTGTGCACACTATATACTCATAATTATGACAAAAGAATCAGGGCGGTTACGGCTAACCTCTAATTAATTACTGTATAATCATCAATTAAAAACCTAACAGAAGACATAATAAACATAGGCGTATTATTTTTGTAATAATCATGATTAACGTTCATCACTAATGAATTGAATCCCGCCCCAAATAGTCTCATTCAAGAGATAATAAAAAAAAGATGCACTTCATCAATGTAATTCAGATTTCATGTAAACTCTAACTTACTTATCGATTGTAATTAGATCTTCTTGATAATGATTTATTGTTGATGAAACATTGTATATGTTGCGTTCCCATAATTTTTCACCGTGTTTTGTGTGTTATCATGTTTGATTATTTTGTAGGCTTGTCTTCCTAGGGGTATGTACGTTTGAGATGTTATAATTTTGATAGGTTTGAGGATTGGTGGTTGGGCATGATGTTGTCAGGGAAATGATTTAATATTTGCGAATTTATGGGATGACGTGAAATTTGGAGATGGTTCTGTTCCGAATTAATTGTAGGTTAGGTCAGGATAGGTTTGAAATAGCGTGAAGTATGCGGGTAGTTTACCCGGTGATGACTGTAATTGGGATTACAATGTAATGATGGTTGAAGAAGGAAGCACGAAGAAAGAATAGGTGCGGTATATGCGAATATTGTAGTTGAATCCATTTTGGATGAAACAGAAAAAGGGTCAACTGAGGAGCACTTTCCAGCTTAACCATTCAAAATATTTGAGGGATGAAACCTTTTTGGTTTCAAATTGAATGCAAACGAGTTTCAAGTGGTACTTTCCTGAAACTATTTACACAAAAAGTTTCAATTTGAAGTCAAAAAGTTTCAAAGTGAAAATTTTAGGCGGACACTTTTTTTTTCTCAAATGAGAATATTATTTTGAACTGTGTTTTATTCCGACAATATTCACCAACCGTGCACTGCTATACTGAAGGAAGTTAACACTTTTGGTGATAATTCAAAGTGAGAATGAATTCAGGTAAAACTGAGCCGGTGAAACCGGAAACACATCCATTTGGTGCTACAACATGCATAAAAAATTTGAGCTGAAGTACATATTGTTATTACAGTACTTATGAATCTTGTATTGTTGTATGGGAAGAAAAATAAGACGAAAGTGTTGTGTGTAGTAAATGACTTAGTCGATTTACCTGGAGAGAAAAACATGCTCTACAAGATGTAGACAAGGAGTATTGTTATGCAAAAGAATGGGATAATGTTGAGATAATTACGGAACAATTGAAAGTAATGGAAAAGTCAAGAATGTATAACTTTGGACGATTTTTTATTCAAGAAGTTGTACATTATTAAATTGTATCAAATATTTAGGAAGTGTTATTCCTAAGGGTTGTACGTCAAGGATTCTGCATCCGTAACGTCATTGGAGTCCGAAATAAATATTTAGCTAAATCGTGGACAGTAAGGTAATAATTAGGATTCGAAGACTCCAGTGGTGTAACAAACAGCAGCGCACCATAGAAGGATGGAACCATCTTTGACCCATCTCGAGCGCGACAGCGGTTGACAATGGGATTATTTTCAGCTTGTGTAATATTTAATATTGAAAATTTAATTGAGGAATAATGTGGTTGTAATGAAAAAATTTGAAACGAATCTCAGAAAAAAGTAAGGAGAGTGCAAATGTATAAATTGCTTTAAACAATCAGTAAACATGTGGCACTCTGACAACACAGTCCAAAATATTTGAGAAAAACTGAAACTTTTAGGTTTCACTGGGGGATGAAACCTTTTCGGTTTCAAATTGAATGTAAACGAGTTTCAAATGATACTTTCATGAAACTATTTACAAAAAAAGTTTCAATTTTGAAATTTTGAACAATTTTGAAAAGTTTGCATTTTGAAACTTTTTGAATTTCAAATTGAAACTTTTAGGTTGAAACTCTTTTTTTCTCAAATGAGAATATTATTTTGAACTGTGTACTCCATCGGAAAAATATCCCTAGTTTTTACGACAAACTCATAAAACTTTGATTTTCATTGGAAAAACACAAAATGAGAATGGAAAACGAAGAATGCGTTAAGCAATTAAGGAAAATTCAATTCCTTCATCAAATTTTTTTAATGACTTAGGATTTTCTTATAAGACTATAGGACATGAATATTGTAATTATTTTTCTTAATCCTACTCGTTTCGCTTAGATCTCGTCCGATTAAGACGTTTCAGATTTTTTTTTCTTATACCAACGTGATGGTCTAGTTAATTTTTCGAATTTTAAATACTTCCTACAACTAAAAAGCATTAGGGTAATAAAATAACGAAGTCATCCCATAAATACATGGATCTGACTGCACAGTTAGTAATTCCGTAATTAGTTCCGATCGATTCCCATCTGAAAGCTTGGGATTTAATTTTTGCAAATTGGTCGTAAAATATACTGGTAATACCGGTTGCGCGAAAAATTTTGGGGTGTATCAACTTTTATAGATAAATGAAGTATTCGACTGAAGAGTAATAAATAAAAAAAAATGGGGAACATTTGTCAGTGCAAAATTTATTTGCACATCCCATCAAAAGAAGTTAATCTTGGGATTTTTCATGATTTCGATTCGTCTACACCTTTCAAGTGGTTTTTTTTTTTTGCATTTTAATTAAGCTCGATTGTGTTTTGGAGATGAAAAAAAAAATCTCCCATTTTAAATATTCATAGCAAAAATCGAAATTTAAAAGCAATCGATTGAAAAGGCAAATGTGCGAATCGAGAAATGAATCAGATCATCTTGGAAAGTTGAAGAATAGAATCGTAACTGCCATTTTACACGGTCTTCTTCATTCCAGTCACCTCTACGTGCACTATTTTCTTATTGTTATTAGGAGATAGTTATTCTTTTTGAGATACGTGTTTCTTGTAAAGTATATTGATCTTTGATCTCGTAGAATGATTGTCATTTTGTTTCTTTTTTTCCTTGAAAATAAAGATATTTTTGTTTTCTGAAATCTTTTGCTGCCGTTTGAGTTCAATTCCGAATCAAATGAGTGTTTGGGAATTTGAATTTCATACCCGTGAGCATGAATCTACATTTTTAGGCTTAAAAACTTCACAGCGATTTAAAGTGGAAGACGGGTTGGAGGTTTTTTTTTTTTTTTTTTAAAGTTTTCAATTAACAATCATGTAGCGTTGTTATGAAAATGATTGTTCGTGAAGGTGCTCATATGATTCAAAGATAACTAGTGTGAAAAATGTCCGTTAAAAAAATTTAAACAGTTTGTCGAACAATATAAGTTATCACTATTATTATCATTATTACGCTTTAAATGATTTTTGAATAATAATGTCCTGTTAGATTAATATTCGTAAAAAAAAGTTTATGAAAGAATGCTTTGACAAGTTGAAATAGAAAGTTCTCAAAAGAAATGCACAATGGTCGGAAATGTAAATTTAAAATGGCTAAGATGCAGATTTTGATGGTACAAAAGCTATGCGCGGTGCTAAGTGATTTTTTGCTGCCGCGAAAGAATCAGAAAGGTTTGGTTACTTTTGACTCGCAGATTCAAAATGGAAGTGCATTTAGTCTGGAATAGCGGAAATAACCGGCTCAAAATTGTGGCCACCAAAATTGTTGAAAAGCACAGAAAGACTGGTTGCTGAACACAGAATTTGATCGTCAGGGCGAAAAATAGTTGGTCGGTTTTTTGAAGTAGAGTCTGCGTAAATTCAGGGATCATAAAGAAATCAGTCGATTGAGCAGCTTCCAAAGGGCGCGGGTAAAAATATTGGAAGAAGCGCTATAAGGTAACTACCAAAATTGATTAGAGTTGTTTTTATTTATTAAACACGCTCACACTCTAAGATGAAGGGGCGAGCTATTGAGTAGTCCATAAGTGCCCTGTCTTCTTAGAATGCGTGTAAAAAAATTTTATGCAGCGAAACAGCGCTTTTGTTTAAGGGGCGCTTCTGGATTTTTCCTAATCCGTGCCTGATTATTGGTGCGCTACAGTAAACGAGCTCCGAAAGTTCGCTGAGCAACGTTTTCAAGGCATATGGCGACTTTGATAAATTAACTTTCGGGCATTTCTGAACAGAAACGAAAATTTTTGAAACCCCTTTTTGCTAGAAAAATGATGAAAAACCAACCAACTGACGGAAATACCCGCAGAGCCGTAAGTGTTTTCAATGCTTCAAATATACTCTCTTCGCCTTTTTGCGTCTCCATTCTTCCCTGACTACGGAGCTGAACTCCATTATTGAAAGAAAAAAGATTGAGAAAAAAATTGTCTTTGCGAAATGGTGTTTTTTTTTTTTGCATGCATGACGCGTTGTTATTTTTAAAGTCATTTTCTCGAATGAATGATATTCACACGTACTCGCTTAAAACTGTATTGATGGATTCCAATATCACGATAAACAAAGCAGCGGTTTATGTCACCGCAGGACGAAGAATAAATACTTTGATCAACCGGTCGTTGGACGTACCTCAGGTCATTGATTTCAATTGTTAAAATATTTTGTTATTATAACGTCTGGTTAAAAAAAGAATCTCTTTGGCATATGTTTTTCATGTTTTAACTCACAATCACACATACTAAACACGTTTTATTTAATTTGAAATAAAAAATTAACCTTTTTACCATCAATGATTTTGCTAAAAATTGATTTAGTGGATTTTCCAATTTTGTCGATAGTGATTTTGTGTTTCGAGCTTTTCATGCAATATGGCTGATGTAACGAGTTTTTTGACAAAGTTAGGTTACGTTTTCGCTAAGATAAAAGAATTTGCGAAGCAGCTTCAAAGAAGAAACGCAATTCCCAAAGTATGAAATTAATAAGTAAGAAGCGATTATAATAAAAGGTTTACTGCCCTCATAACTTTTTTTTTGAGGTTGGACAGTGCTAAGCCATACTTTTGAGACTCACGCGATCATTTAAATGTCATGTGAGAAGTAATATTATTAAAGTTCACTTAAAAATAATTTTCATTTAGTAGGAAGGTAACATGTTCTAGACAAAAATTTTTTTACATCACATAATTATTTATTTGAAGGCGTCAATAAATTAAAGATTGTAGGGAGAAGGAAGATAGTCATTTGGCTTTGCGTTTAAATAAATGAGTAATTTTAAATATTCTAAGAATTTTAAATATTTAAAAAAACCGATTATTAATTTCATTTTTATTCTTTTTTATGATTTTTTTTGGTCGGAGACCGGATTCTTCGAGTAAGATTCCGACAAAAATAATCCACAAAATTCATAATTTCTTTTAGAATTTTCCCATTTGTCTTCAGCAGTCAACGCGAAATAATACAAATTCAAAGATGTCGATTTTCGTCGAAATCTGTAAAACCAATTTTGGGTCAATTCAGTTTTTTGCCATACTATTTCACACTAAACCGAGCAAAAAAGGATGAATGACAGTTATTCCGAAAAGCAATAATAATACAGGAAATTCGGGAAAAAAATTTTTTTTGACATAATTTCCGACTGTACAAAGAACCATACCAATTATTTAGGCCAATCGTCGTTTTTTGCTTCATCGACCAAGTCCTATCACAGAAATTTTCAAACGATTTTTTTCGCATCGTTTTTCCTCATTTATACAGAGCCTAAATAACTGGACACTAGTCATGAAACAATTGACGTTATCTTTCTCATATTCGACGTGGAAATATTACGTCATTTTTTTTGTGCCCATTCAATACTTCTTCGTTTTTTATAATTACCCGATATTCTTTCCTGCTTTTTTAAAAAATAATACCAGTAACTAAAAACCCTAGAGCAGATATTCAAAAAAGGGAAAATTTTTAAATTTAGAACAATACGGGAGGTCGTTAAGTAAGAGCTTTTTAAATCTTATCAAGATTTTAGATATGAAAAAAGAAATACTTTTTTTTACAATACTGAAAAAAACTGCTATGATTACTGGTTAGGTATCAAAATTTCCATTTGTTTAAATCGCACCTAAACATTAATATTTAGCGCAAAAGCCACATTTTAAGAATAAAAAGTGTTACTGGGTTCTTTATAAAAACACCGGCAAGAAACCTCGTTTTTGCAAAACCACAATAATAATCATAATGGATGCAGTGTAAAAGAATTAAAGGTATTAGTTAATAATTACAAAAATCAGTTATGCCACCACATAATAAGCTGATCAGATAGCTCTTTATCTTTTTTTCCACCAAAATTTAACGAGCAGCGGTTTGTTTTGAGATTTATGGAAACATGACTAAGCACAAAAAATTGTTCCATGCTTCGAACTTATTAAATATCATGCTCAAAATTTATTTCGGTTCTCAGAAATATTGCAAAAGAAAGAACAAAAACACTTTTTAATCGCTTTTTTCCGAGGGGGGAAGGGGTAATATTTAAAATAGCATAAAATGATAAGAAAATCATTTTCCTGTAAAAAAAAAAAAAAAAGAAAGAATATTCTTAATCAACAAAATGAATTTTTTAATTTAAATTTTTATTAATCTCAAAAATCTAATACCTGATGCCATGTATATGTTTTGGCAGCATCGTGCGTACCAAGATGCAAGAAAGCAAATCACTATGACAGAATAACAAAAAATTCATCGAATTTTTTTTACGCACAAAAAAAATCATTTTCAATTATGAATGTAATCTTTCATCTCACAAAGCGTTCCATACTTCCAAATATGTCAGTAAAATATTTGCTACATCAACTAATCATTTTTTTTTCACTTTCATGCTTACTTTCTTGGTATTCCTCACTCATCTATTTTCCACTTATCATGTTCATCTTTTTTTTTTTTTTTTACTCCGATACAGTCTCTTAGGTATAGTCGTCGTTATGTAATAATCATCTCGTGTGTCATTGTCTTTTAGGCTTGTACACAGAGACCCCATCCGGAACATTTACTATTTTTCTTGGTGTTTTTTGCTTTACATCATTCTGTGTTTTTATTTTCATGACCATCTGCCTGCATCCAATGTATATACACTTTTATTTTTCAAAGTCAAGGTTTCCATGCTCCTTGGTAATGATACTCTTGTACTTTTGTCGCAGTGTGGAAATGTGATAATTGCATGTTGAATTTGGGCGTAATCGAGATCAGAAGGGCATCAGAGCAAAGCATTCTGGATATTAATTTTCGTGGCGAGGTCCGCAGGGAGAAAATTTGACGTAAAGTAGTTTGAAGGAGAATAGAGAACGCAGGGAATAGTTCAAATTGGAAATAAAGCTAGTTCGACAATTGTTAAATTGTTTGTAAATTTTGTCGAAATTGACATGTAAAATTGGAAAAATTGTTTGTTGAACAACAAACCTTTAAAAAGAACATCTGGATTTAATCCAACACAGTTTAAAATATTTGAGAAAATTTGAAACTTTTAGGTTTCACTGGGGGATGAAACCTTTTCGGTTTCAAATTGAATGCAAACGAGTTTCAAATGATACTTTCCTGAAACTTTTAGGCTGAAACTCTTTTTTTTCTCAAATGAGAATATTATTTTCAACTGTGTAGCAACTTTGAATATGAATGACTGTGACTATAAAGGTAACCTAAATTGGTTAAATTATCGCGTTGGCGATAATCCAGTCAGACGAATAAAAAATTTAATTTTCCTCACTCCGTGAAGGAAAGACGGTTTTCTTTCACGGGGGAGTTTTTTTAAAACGCAAATTTAAAGCTTCTTCGTGATAAAAAATATCTAACTATGCATGAAACGCAAAAGACTTGCCCGTCTCAACCTCTCTCAAACCCGGTCTCGACTCTCGACGGCCAATTTTGTCTTTTTCGTCACTTGTATAGTTATATACGATTAATCGGAGCAGATGAAATTGATTTCATCGCTTGTCAAGTTTAAATCATAAACAAGTAGCCACAATTATTAATAAAATTGGAACCTATAGCAGCCTCCGACGCATCCGAGTGATTATTCTATGTCTTCTGTGTCACTTTTGTCTGCTCTGCAGATGGACCTTTCCTTTACACATTACTTCTAACTGGTTGACACTCTTGATTGCCAGAGCCATCGTCTCAAGGCCATTTGTGAAAACCGACAAAGCGGAGCCATCGAAAACTTTTCTTTTCACATGAAAAAAGATTTTCGGTTTCCTGAATATGTGTTCAAGGTTCGCAAAAGCCTCCCACTCAGAGACCACTCTCCTAGTTTTGCCGGTACCTGCTTGAAAATCTGTAAAATATTTTGCTGATCAAATACTTATTTTACTGAAACGTATATCCGCCACACTGACGTCTTCCTTAAATAATTCGCTAACGAACACAATTGATAACAGGTGTTAAAGAATACTAAATAGTTTCTTAGTAGCCGTAAAAATGATCTGTCATTTCACCGCACAACTCATCTTCATTTTCTTTATCGCTCCGCAAGTAGTCTAGACAATAAAACGCAAAAAAGAATATACAAATTTACGAGCCTTTATTCTATCCACCGCCTTGATTTAATGATCAATAATAGAACGATGATTACAAGCAAAGATATATAATGAACCTCATGATACTCATTTAATTACAAATTTCTTTCTTTTCATTTTTTTCATCGACACCTATTAACAAAGTGCACACGTTAATCAATCTCCTACTGACTAATTTGATACCCGTCAAAGAATTAATTTATCCTCACACGTATTTAAATAATGAATGGCCCCTTGTAAGCGCATCGCCATCAAAACGACAACTCGCACATAAACAATCCGGTGCAAAGTTTAAAAAACGGTTTCGTTTTAAACTTTTAATTTCACACAACACGCGTGAGGAAGTGAAGGAAAATATACCGTATTCAGGGAATCTTGTGCCAGACTGTGAATACCAGTCTTAGCAAATGTAAAATGATAGATGTCACAAAATCTACGCGTACCGCATTACCGTGCAATTAAGTGAGTTGATTACGAACTTCAAATAAGACGGTCCTTGCAAGGTCTTTCTCCATCGTTTTCGGTCGTTGAACTTGCATGTACCTATTTTCCTTCCTTACATATATGCAAGTAAACGAAAAAAAAAAAAAAGTACAAGCAACGAATCATAAAAAAATATACAATCAGATAAAGGAAAGATGTATTACGAATTGGCCTTGAGAATGAACTTGAAGTCCGGTGAAGGACCTCGGCAACAATTATAACTGAATTTGGTAAATTAATGGAAAAAAAAGTAATATAAATGATGATAATAATAAAAAAAAAATCAACTAATCCATATGAAACTTGTTATCGGTATTCCTGGCTTCCGCAAGCACTCATGAACAAACTTTCATTATTTTCCCAATTAAATCCGAGGGAAACACATTTTTTTTTATCTTAATACCTGAAACTTGACTTCCGATTAATTTTTTTTCCCTATGTTTTAAGAAACGGTTCAAATGCTATGCAAACTTTTAAGCTACCGAACCTATTTGGGTGATTTGAATAAAACGCGAAACAAACCTTGCAACATTCGATTATCTAATAATGATTTTCGACGTTGGGCGCTCGTTCGATTCAATAGAATCTTCAGGGTTTGACTTTTTAAAAAATTTTTCTTCGCCCTAGTGTCCTTTAAAAGAAATGCATATCTAATTTAAAAGCGCTAATCTTATTTTCATTCATCTAAATTCCTACTGAGTATTTGTCCGGTTCTTCGAAAAAATAAACAAACAAAAATCTGAAAGTCAATCGGTATGAATAATCCATTAATTCACGTCGCTAATGCTAATTAATCATCTTGCTTCAAAGAGCACAGCAGATTTTTGTTTCGTTTGAGTCGGTTCAAATACGGTATTACCAAAAAAAACTAGTGATATGTAAAAAAATCTCCGGTGATTTTTGTTTTCAAAGGAAAAACCGTGAACGTCTTAACGAGCACTGTTATTTAGGGTTTTAATTATAAAAATCATAGGTTTCGGTCGAAACGGAGGATGGAAAATACTCGAAAGAAATTCGCGAAGCAATATTTTAATCAAGACTAGGAAAGATTCTTCAGCAATAATGAATTATTGATGATCCTTATCGGGGATAAATTGTATTGTACATGTTCATTTTCGGGAAAATAGTTACGATCCGCAAGGCTATTAAAAATATACTTGAATTACACAATGCTTGATTAATCGTATCTTGGCTGAAAATCTGCAATAACGATTTTCACAGGGAAAAAAGAATCATAATCATAATAACTAAATAAAAATTTTTTTTTTTTGATTTAAAGGAAACGGATTTTTTTAATGTCTCAGTAACGAAAAAAGCATAATCTTGTATTAAAATTCTTACGAGGGACTAAGTAAACATCGGATGGGTTTATGTTAATATCTTAATTTTGGAAGTGGATAGAGAAATGTGAAAGATTTATTGAAATTATCTTTGTACGATCTTGAGCGCAATGCGATTCTCTTCGTTTACAGGATATGAGTGTAATACAAGAATCTGTTATGAAATAACTACTAAATATAATTGCAGGAAAAACATCCTGACTGTGTTTTGGAATCGGTGGCTGGAGGTTTTTTGATTTCTCTGTAGAAAGTTGGAAAAATATTTGGGAGAAATGAGATCCGCCATTGTCTGATGTCGGAAAATTTTATAGATTGTTTCATACGTCAGTATTTTGCACTGGTGAATGCCCCAGAGTTAGACCATCCAATTTTGAAGTCAATGTTGGCCCGACGCAGAACTTCGACATCAGCAGTCCTATTTCGCAGATCATGCTGCAATCTTTCGGCCAACTTTCTGAATGCTGCGAACTAACACACAGTTCAAAATAATATTCTCATTTGAGAAAAAAAAGAGTTTCAGCCTAAAAGTTTCAATTTGAAGTCAAAAAAGTTCAAAATTGAAACTTTTTGACTTCAAGTTGAAACTTTTTCAAAACTTTTTCAAAATTGGAACTTTTTGACTTCAAATTAAAACTTTTTCAAAATTGAAACTTTTTGACTTCAAATTGAAACTTTTTCAAAATTGAAACTTTTTGACTTCAAATTGAAACTTTTTGACTTCAAATTGAAACTTTTTCAAAATTAAAACTTTTTCAAAATTGAAACTTTTTCAAAACTTTTTTAAAATTGAAACTTTTTGTGTAAATAGTTTCAGGAAAGTATCATTTGAAACTCGTTTGCATTCAATTTGAAACCGAAAAGGTTTCATCCCCAGTGAAACCTAAAAGTTTCAATTTTTCTCAAATATTTTGAACTGTGGCATAAGTTGTTAGGCGCTGTGCTGCCTTAATTGGCTGTAGTCAAAATTTAGTGCAACAACCGAGAAAATCGGAAAGTGGTTTTTGATTTAGATAGAGATATGGACTGTAAAAATCATGATCTATGCAGATTGAAAATTGACAAAAAAAATGAGAACTAACTGAGAACTAACAAGCAATATTTTGACAATAACCAAATTTTTGCAAAATACTTTGAAATTTTATTTATTTAGAAATAAATCTTGCAGTAGTGGCTAGGAATCCCAAAATAAAAGCTCGGATTTCAAAAGCCTAGAACGTAACACACCAAAACATCTGTAATATTTAACATTGGCATCCCTTGTGGGGACCTAACACACGACCTTTAAACAAAAAATCGCTGCAGCGTAGGATGTCCTTAAACTTCAAATTCACACATATAATTTTCTTTAGAAAAAAATTTCTTTAGTAGATCCGTAAAATTGACATTTAAAAATATTTTTTTAAAAAATATTTAACGACCAAGATCGAAGAAAAAAATTAGGGAGGACCAACAGACCCGCAGCGGTAAAAAAGAAAATTAAAAGGCTTTCGAAGGATTTAAGCACTTTATGAAGTTTATATAAGTCAACGCCTATGAATGTAATCACTTGATGTTACAGTATATTACAAACCTGAAGTAACGGTCACTACGTTTTTATTAATAGCTGTACAGTATCTAGACTCTTAATAAAAGTAATAACGGTTTTCACGAATCATTTCACCATTTTTTTTTTCTAAATGTTATCGATTTTTTTAAAAGAATATTTGTGTATATTGACACTTGTTATTGTTAATTGTTTAGCCTCAAAATACAAAAAGAATCAATGTCCTTTTTTGTCTCTATTGCTTTCGCTTCAACTTCTTCGGCTACGACGAATTGAAATTGTAAATTCGTTGTTTTTTTAAAATATTTTTTTACTTTCGTTTTATGTTTACGATTTTTTCGCCCCTATAAGGAAAATTCTCGAACCTTAAATGGCCACATTAGCTCAAAAATTCAGTTCAATTAAACGTGATGATTTCACAGTTTAATCGGTCACATTTCCCAAAATAAACCCGAACGAGTTTTACGAAAAAATGTAACATTGCAAATGTTTAACACCTTAAAAAAAATTTGTTCGAATTATCTTGTCCGCATACATAAGGAACTAGCACACACCTACTTGCATACCTACGCATACACGACAGACAGACGTCATCGAAGACAATGTTATTTCGGTCTCAGACCTAAAAAACGCATTTCCTTGATTTAAATAACAATTTTGCATTCTAACCTAATAATATGGGTAGCCGCCGAAATGAAAATGGACATGTTAACGATGACATATATAAAATGATGCAATGACAAGGTAATAATATGTGCCACGATGTCACGATGATGCAATGCTGGAATAATATATGCAGCAAGCGATGACATGTGAAAAATGGCATGTGACCTTTGTTTCCGAAACTTCTTATTAGCCGCCATATGTAAATCCAATTTCACGCCATGACATTGTACAGGCGACATCTAAATAACCATGTGATTTTTTTTACAAGAAAAACGAAGATTTTAATCGTTAAATAATTTTGTTCGCGCGCGATTACATTTACCTGGTGTATATAGATAACAAGGAATTTTCTCATGTTTGTTTGTGAAATGTTTGTGGCGAATTGTTTATATAATAATAATAAACCGGGTGTGGAATTATTATTATACTTGATCGGAACGAACCTTGGTCGAAGAATCGATAAACCGCTAGAAGATGATGATGGGAAGAGTAACTGTAGAATGTCATCCATTTTCTTTGGCTAGAGGCAATACCGAATAGTGCACAGCAGTAACTGTCAATAGCCGACCACTTGTGGTTACCTTCCGATTCAGAGCATATCATATCATTATAGTGTTCTTACCGCGTACTTTTGTATTATTCATTCATAACCGGGGACCGAAAATCATCTGTCAATAATTGCGTTTTTTTCCTTTTTTTTTTTTTTTTTTTAAATTGCTGGAAGTATTGGACAATAAAATTCTATTACGTTTTTATAATTGAATAGTTTTTGGTAATTTTTATTGTATTTGTCGCAAGTTTTTATGGTATCATCTACTTCAGGGCGTAATGAATCAAGTAATTTGTTGACAATGAAGTATAATGTCCATACAATGGATTTAGTTTCAGGTTATCGAATGCGAAAGATTGTCGCGTTGCACATAGAATGAGATTGGCAAAATCCTACTTGGAATTGGATCGATTTCAACTTTTGGGAAGGCGAAATGGTTCACCTGGTTTTTTTTATTATTTCAAGGGCGGAATTTCACTGACGAACATGTTCGCAAACATGTTTGGGAAGCGATTTCACGGACGAACATGTTCGTGAACATTTTCACGAACATTTCAAAAATTATATTTCTCGGCTTGACAAGGTCTAGGGAGAGTGAATTTGTTTTTAGGAAATGTTCGAGACATGTTTGAGCAAAGTTTGAGGCCGCGAACATTGCTCGAACATTTTCTAAACACGAATTTGCACTCCCTAGACACGTGCAAAGCCGAGAAATATAATTTTTAAAATGTTCGTGAAAATGTTCACGAACATGTTCGTCCGTGAAATCGCTTCCCGAACATGTTTGCGAACATGTTCGTCCGTGAAATTCCGCCCTAACTTTCTCGTTTAGGCGAATTACACGTCAAAAATTTGGCATCCCCTTGCGGGGACAATCATTCACAGTTCAAAATAATATTCTCATTTAAGAAAAAAAAGAGTTTCAGCCTAAAAGTTTCAATTTGAAGTCAAATAGTTTCAGGAAAGTATCATTTGAAACTCGTCTGCATTTAATTTGAAACCGAAAAGGTTTCATTCCCCAGTGAAACCTAAAAGTTTCAAATTTTCTCAAATATTTTGAACTGTGATTCTAGCTTTCTTTTGGGTTAGGTTAGGTTAGGCATCTTCAGTTTATGTGCGAAGAATAGCTCATGATTCTAGTGCATCCTCAGTTTTCATTAAGTTTAACTTAATTTCAGATCTAGGTCAAAGCTTCAGGACCTTTGGGCCATTACAGCGGTTGAGACTTCAGAAACTTAGGATGATTATCCATCAGACAATAAGTAAGCGACCATACTTGCGAATATTGCATTCAGTTTTTAAGTTCGTTAGTTTTGTTTATACAAAGAGTCTCCTCGCGCGACAATGACCGGAAGAAAACAATGTACGCGATAAAGACAAATCAAGTTCAAGACGGAAATTAGGTGATTCGTTGTGAAATCAAAAGGGGAATCGATCCAACTTGCAAACTTGATCTTGTTTCAACTTTTTTTTATTTTTTCCTGTAAGCTTCTAGATCGTAACTCTTCATTACCTGACATAAAAATATTCATAAAAAAATAAGAAAACGAAAACAAATGGGCTGGCAACTAATAAAATCTAGCCACGACGAGATACGAAAATTTTTAAAACGAAAATAGTTGTTTATACTGTACATGGACATTAACTTCTTAGTTTACTCTTCGATAAGAATTAAAAATAATTCAGAGCATCAAAGATAGCCTGAAATGTACAAGTTCGTATCTTTGAAGTTCAATTATAACATTAATAACTAGTTGCTATATATTATCTGAAAAGGGGGCTCATCCCATTCCCTATAAATTAATAGTTTTGAATATTTCATCAAGACAATTTTAGGTTTTAAAATTTACTTGTCCACCATATTTCGATTTAAAACGGTCCGGTTGCGGTGTGTATTAGTGGTGGCCCATTTATTTCTGTAATGAAAACTACTCAAAGGATGTAACAAATTTTTGTAATACAATTTTGTTTTTTATTAGTCACTTGAAAAAATACTGTACTTTTATTATATTTTAAATGGCAATTACGTTTTTTTTTTAGTTGAAAAGACGTTGGTTTATAATGAATCTGATTAGACTGTTAATCGAAAGCACTTGTTCAGAAGGAAAAAAAAGAATCCATATACACTGTGTATATTCCTGTCATTTAAGATCGTGATGATTTACAAGGTGCATGACTAGCAAGGTGCATTCAGGTTGAGTTTCAAAGTCATCTTGGTTTTAAGGTAGCTCAATTTTATTCAATATTGAACTCATTCACAAGGCTATTGATTCAATGTTGTTATTGTCAAAAGTTTATTAAGAATTGGTTTGTTATGTAATTTTGCGGACAGGCGAGAGATTTGATGTAATAAGGAGGTGGTTTTTCATTTTGGGAGTGTTCGGTAACAATAGAAGAAGATTGTGCGTGAAGAGTTATTTTTTAAGAGGATGGTTTTGTGGGTGATTGGTACGCTGAGCGGTAGAAGTGAGATGCACAAAGTTTATGCATGTTGTCAGTGACCGTATCTCATGGAGTAGAGGTAGAAATATTGTGAAGGTGCTTCGATAAAAGTTTTGATATTTTTTGGCCGACAACACAATTTGGGCAGAAGAAAACCTCGCTGTGATTATCGCCTGTCTCCGGCGCAAAAACTTGCTCTTAGAAGATTAATGTCGAGTCATTGATCGACAGCGGGTGATAACGAAGATGTTTCAATAAGATGGCTACACTACCAGATTTTTTAATTAAGATTTCTGCGGTTGCATGTTCCTAGCTTCTGTGGTGGTCTAACTCGATATTGATTTTCTCTGTGGAAGATTAATCTCAATCATTGCAGCGGTCAGACCTTTAGCTGCAGAAGATCGCTCATTTCAAAATGTTGAAATTGAAAACGGAGTTCATTCTTGCAACTTTTCTACTCTTATATCTCCAACAGGGTACCATCACCTGCTGTCCCTAGAATTTTTCTTCCATAAGCATTGGGTGATGGGTTTGCCTCCTTTTCTTAAGATTCAGATTAAATGGCTGCAAACCGACTGTTGAAACAGACTCAAAAGGAAACACAGTTTAAAATAATATTCTCATTTGAGGAAAAAAAGATTTTCAGCCTAAAAGTTTCAATTTGAAGTCAAAAAAGTTTCAAAATTGAAACTTTTTGACTTCAAACTGAAACTTTTTCAAAACTTTTTCAAAATTGAAACTTTTTGACTTCAAATTGAAACTTTTTCAACTTTTCCAAAATTGAAATTTTCTGACTTCAAATTGAAACTTTTTCAAAACTTTTTCAAAATTGAAACTTTTTGACTTCAAATTGAAACTTTTTTAAAACTTTTTCAAAATCGAAACTTTTTGACTTCAAATTGAAACTTTTTGTGTAAATAATTTCAGGAAAGTATCATTTGAAACTCGTTTGCATTCAATTTGAAACCGAAAAGGTTTCATCCCCCCCAGTGAAACCTAAAAGTTTCAAATTTTCTCGAATATTTTGAACTGTGAAGAAGTGGAAAATTTCCATAAAAAACTGTTTCGTGTTTGCAACAAATGCCTGATGTTCCTCTCTTTCAGTTTTGCTAAAAGGTTTAAAGTACAACTCTGTAAACGCTTCAGCCGACAACCAAACAATTTCAAGTCTTCATTCGCATACACGTTTCTTTACACTATGTTCGCTGATGCAATAAATCATAGCACGTGAAGTATTGCATTTTCCGGGCCAATATCAGTTGCAATTTGTTTATTACACCATACAGTGTACCGTAATGTTTTCAATCCCTTCCGTTTCGGTCATTTTATCATGACACAAACATCTTTTGTTGGTGTGCCATTCTAGTAAAGCATCGTTTCAATCCGTTTTCCTGATTCAATTTTAGCACGACAATTTCTTGTTCGTCTTTATCGATTTGAGATTCTATATGGGGTCGGAGGTTATTCTAGTGGCCTAAATTCCCAACTCACGACCTAGCTCACTCGGGTTCAGATCCCAAGGGGGTCCGGTGAGATTTTTTCTACGTTTTTCTCATGCAGGGGTTCGGAAACAATCTCCAACAACCATTATCGAAACTATACGTTAGAAGATTATAAATAGAAAATGATTCCATATTCTTATGAAGAAGAATTTTCAGGATTGTTTATTTTCATTTATTAATGCTTGGAATTTTGCATATTCATATAGATGATTAAGGTCTTAAGATAATTAATGTTTTTCTTTTCTGTTGTTCGAGGATTCGATCTCGTTACGCGGGATTTTTATTTTTTTCTGGCTTTATCATATTTTTTATTTCAAAGGATCGTGGGGGGGATAAAATTATTTGAAAATCATATGCTTGACCGCATGGGAAAATTCTTCCGGAAAAAGTTAATCGCGCCTGCAAAATTCGATCAAACTCGTGGAGTTTAATGACCAAAATTAGAATCGTGTAGCGGTGCAGTACGGATGTCTGAACTGTTGTATAATAAGTACGCATCGCGTCTCACGCTTCTCGTTTCTAATTTGTTAATATGTTATTATTCTATTAGTACTCATGTATTGATTCTAGCTCGTTCCATCTTAAGTCACGGTTTTGTTCTTTGTTCCTCTGGATAATAATGATTTCCTTAGAGACTGCTTACTACTCTTTTTTTTTTTTTCAAAGTCGCATAATCTATATTTTTCGCAGGGTTTCGATGTGAAAATGAAAAGAGGTATTGTTAACGAAAAAAAAGCGGCCGGCATTTTTTTTTTTTATAAATAAATTACTGGTTTTTGCATATATCGAGGCGAGAAGTTTGACCGTTTGTTAGTCATTAAAGGCAATTATGTCTTTGAGGCCCTTTTTTTTGCAATTACCGTAAAATATTTCGTACTTTGATATCATAGGCGGCGTCAGTTTTTTAAATAGTTGAAGAGTCAGAGATTGGTGGATCGTGGATGGTCTGCGCTTTGTTTATCAAGGCGGTTGTGGCTAGGAGTTGTAATGGTGTTTTTGGATAAGAGCGGTTCTTTTAAAGAATCAGAAACTTATTCGTCTGGAGTCGCTAATATATCCTCAACAACAGATGTCTCATTGTTGTGATACAATTAAATTGAAACAAAGCTGATCAGGGTCCATAAGACAAATTGAAGACTTTACCCAGTGATACTGGAGGATGGCTGCAGCTGAAGACTGGTTTCGCAGCAGAATCTAAACTTTGGACATTAAGTTCTGAGTATTGACAAAGAACGGCAAGGCCTAGACTCAGATACCGGGAGGCAGAGTTGGATCAATAATATGGTTCCCGTACTGCGATGTGGAAAATTATGGAAAATCATCAATGGTTGGCCATGATGATCGCCAATCTCCGACGAGGAGCGGGCATTTAAATAAGAAGAAGATCGACAAAGAAAGGGCAGTCGAACTGTAAAGTATCAGTGACACCTGAGTAGTTGAGCTGAACATTGAGGATGAACACTGAACAGCCGAATAACACAGCACCAGTCGAGATTGCTCAATGTTTCAAATTTTTTTTTTCAAAGTTTTGGCTGTCTTACTCTTTGAATAGTTGACATGGTAGTCCACGCTGAGGACTCCACAATCCGATTTGTTGAGTTCATTTCGGAGTCCTGCAAACCTGGCAGAAAATCCAGCTGTATTAACTATTTACGACTCTATCCTGTTATACGAAATGTGTTGGAAGACTATCGCCACATTCTTAGTGTGATTGTCTTGTCTGACCACACCTAATCGCTGTGATGATTGCCAATCTCGACGGCAAGGTCTTACCGATTCTCGGAAAGGGGCATAAAAATGTTCATGCTATTCTCTTTCATTTTCTTTGTAGAAAATTAAAAATAGTAATGGATTTATTTTTAACTGGCGTGCAGTAATCTTCGGATTTGTTGTTTGTAAGCAGCACGTGTGGCTTCTATGATTGACATCATTACCATATTGGCCAAAGCATACGACTTCATCTGTTTTTGTTTGATATTAAGTGTGCTTTATGTTAATCCCAAACTTATTAATATGGCAAGTACTAAGTGATAATTTTCGTAAGTGAAATTAAAAGATTATTACCAGGACCAACTTTGAATGAAATTTTGCGTTTGTTCTTTTATTTATTTTCTTTTAAAAGACTAAACATATGCGTGTCGAGCGATGTGAAGTATAAAGTCATGTCCATCTATGGTTTAATCAAATTTGGACCTAAAGTAAAATAATAAATAATATTTGTTGGCTTTTTTTGTCGATGACTAGGTTGTTTTTTTTAAAATCGTTTTCATGCATCTTTTTTTTTTCTCTATAAACGAATTTAATTTTCAGTTTTCGATGTTAGAAAACTGCACCCATTTTTATTTTCGCTTGTACTTTTCTAAACGAGGCTATTCTACTTTCTTTGCCTAACATAAAATTCTTGTTACAAATTTTGACCTTTACCACTTTTTTTCATCAAACCTAAAAATTCACGTACTCTATATAACTGAATATTGAACTGGCGAAAAAAAAAAATTCTCGATAAGAGGTGGAAAAAAAAAATTTACTCCGTACAGGAATGCTTAGGCCAATAATAAAGGACTATGGATCGAAAACACGGAGTTGACTTCCTACTTCGCTTAAGGTTCCAGCGGATAAAAGGGATTGAAATAAAAAGAGTTTTCATCATATTGCGGTCATTCAAAATAAACGGACGTGACAGTTGCACGCCTTTGATACGCCCAAAAATTCATGTTTAAATTTGTTTTGAGTTTAAAGTAATAAGGGACTGTGAGTGTTCGGAAAAAGCTCTTCGGCCGTGGAGGATTCAGTGATAAAAAAAAGCTATTAGTTTGACTTTGTTATGCTCATTTAAAAGTGTAACGGATGTCATTCTTACGGATTGTTTTTTCAACTTTTTGATTTTGTAATAGTTACGTTGCTGGAGTTTTTTTAAAGGATCGTTTCATCATTCAGGTGTTTGTTTAATGTTATAAAAAAATTTAGGCCCGTATTATTCTAAAATAACAAAATAAATTTTTTCGTCCCGTTATTACACGTTAGTAATTTGATCTTGGGCGAGTTATTATTTTTCATCTTTTATGGAAAGCTTACTGCCCTGTTTCTTCTTCATTTAATTCGTTTTCTATTAAAGGTCGGCGATCATCAAAGGTGTTTGGTGTTTTCCAATACTGTAGTACGGAAGCATGATCATGATTTCATTTTTTTTTTTTACGCTTTTATCTATGCGGAAGATTTTTTTTTTATATTCAGTCTACGCCTTTTTTTTACTTTCCGTCCGCCTTTTTCTTGCGCATTAAATCATCGTGCTTCTCCGATATCCAATGCTTTTCTTGCTCTAATAATTTATTTATATCTCGCATTCAGTTAGGTATTTTAAAATCATTGGATTTAATGGGATCTCGTAGGGCTCCTCCTATGGTTATTATTAAAGTTGGACTAGGGCAGGCTCTTTTTACTGAAAGAAGGAGCCTGTTCATAGCGATAAATGAATTGATAATGGCAGTAGAGGGGCTGGACCCTGGACTTTGCCAATTGTTGTGTAAGTACCAAGAACGAATCAATATTTTGACGCCAATAGAAGTGCTGTCAACATGTTGCTAAATGAGGAGAAGAAAATTTAGTTGCGAATGTCAGATAGTAGGAGTATTATTTAAAGAGAAAGAGGCACAACTATTTGTGACAAAATAATTTTTTCACTGTGCTGAAAATGAACCATCCTTTGTGCCGAATACTGACATATGAATAAAAAATTCGAGACTAGAGCCAGGTTAGAACTTGCAGAAAGCCTATTTTAAAAATTTTAAGGCAAATTTTTTTAAAAATTTTTATTTTTGTTTTTTTTCTTCAAAACTTTGTAAAACAATAAGAGAAAAAATCTTACCGGAGTTTTGGAAAATTTTCGTTTTCCAACTGCTTTGGCATTTTTAATGCGGCTAATTTTTTTCTAAATTGGGCAAAAACATGCCCTATGCCAATAAAATCTTTAGCTTTAAATTTGTCACCATTTACTAGTATTCGCAAAAAATGATAGTTAGGCCTTTATTACATGCACTTGTACACACAACGTCATCTATAAATTCAGAAATTTTTTTCAAGAAATTTTGTGCAAAACGTTTTAATTTTGATTTAAATCCACTGAAAATCTTCACGGTTCAAAAATTTTTCTCCAATTGTACATCGCGTCTTTTTCCTTCGTGATCAACCTGCAGCGACCCCTGTCCGCGCGACCCAGTCAGCAAGCGGTGAAAATTCTAGGTGGATTGTCGGTCTATTCTACGTGGATTTTAAGACTTGGTGTACACCAATCTTAAAATCCACGTGGAATACACCGCTAATCCACTCAGAATTTCTACCGCTTGCTGACTGGGGAATCTACAAGGTCCGCAGTTCAATAAAAATAAAAAACCCAACGACCGCACCCCAACTACCCTAACCTCCTTCCCTAACCGAATATTACAGAAAGGAATTGTTCACATTGTTTTCTGATTAACATCTCCGCATCTCCGCACCAAATCCAGATCAGGCTTCATCACTTCTGCATTTGTCCGCACGAAGTCCACATCGCACATATTAAAAATAAAAAATAAGCAAATAAAAAATATATTTTAAATACTAAGGACTGAAATGAAGAAGGACGGCAATACGGACACGCAAAAAAACTCAAATATAACTGAAATAATTAAAATTAAATTCGGTCCCATGTACAGAAGTTTCACTGTATTGAGGAGGATGACTGACCGAAACTGTATGTTTGGACAAAGAGATTCGACCAAACAACAGCCGCTTTGTCCAAGATGACCAAACTGCCCACTGAAGTACTGCATATAATTTTCCAACATTTAAACAAGCGGGATTTGCTAGCCATTAGCCAAGGTAGTTAACAAAAAATATTTCCGAATGTTCATTAAAGTTCACTACTTACCCGACCAACAGCTTCGCGTCGTAGTCGAAAAAAAAAACGGCGCAGTCACAATGCCTTCATACTGTTATATAGAATCCCTAACCTAAAGCTTTCAATTTGACAGCGCTGTCAAATTGAAAGCTTTAAAACAAACGCAAGCTCAAAAGATCGAAATATTTTTTCTGATCGCTTCCAATATTTGAGGCTATCTTGTCTTTGATTTTCACTATCTTCAATTTAAAAGACTGAAAAACATTGACAACCCTCATCCTTAATTCATCCATTGTAACATAACACAATGTGAAAAAAAACCACCGATAACCCGGAAGAATCAGACTTCATATTAAATAATCTTAAACGAAACCGTTAGTATGAAAAAAAAAGCAAGCCGAGCATTAAAAAAGCAGTTGAAAGGTGATCCCATGAATTTAATCAAGTAGCGAGAATATGGAGGTGGAAGAATCAAGAATGAAGAAATAAAGAAAAAAAACATATCATTACAAGCTCGCCATTCTCAAAATGTTTTTTAAAAATATCATGGGTAAAACAAATTGGACGTTCAAACGAAAATAGAACAAATCGATTAGGAACATAGCTAATAACTAACTAGCACCGAATAAGTAACATTATAAAATTCTTGCATCGCCAAGTCCATACTATGCAATTACTACTCCACAGTCAAGTTCATCTTCTCAATAGCGCTCTTCTAAATATTTAACAAACTATTCATTCCCTTATGAGTTTACATTACACAGCGATTAAATTCTTAAAGGCGAAGTTGGTATAGTTAGTCATCATCAAAAGAAGATAAATTGATTATACGATTCCCATATTTTCATATCGTTAAGAATTTTTCCAGGTAAATTGATTTGCAAATTCCGATAAATAATTAATAGAGTGAAAAAATCAATTGGTACTTTATGTCCTTGATAATGGGATCAACAGACTTGAATTATTTACAAAATTCAGAATGAATGACGCACCATAAGATTTTTTTAATAATTAAATTTTAGTTACTCCAGCAGATGGTGCATAATTATGAAATCCTGTCAAAGTCATTCATCACCTGTTATGTTTAAGTTTCCCTTTCGATCGTTAACATTTAGCCCATGACACTGCAAACTTATTAATTTTCTTTTTTTTTTTTTTAATTTCTCCTTGCAAGGATTCGAATTATTCTTTTTTTTTTATTTTCGTTCTTTTTGAATCGCCCGCCTCGTTAGGACTCGTGGGATCCGGTTTAAGCTTGAAAATTTTTTGTTTCTGGGATATAGCTGCGATAAAAAAGCGTGCACACGAACTGAGGTGGATTAAAGCAAACTGAGACATTGTCCAGTTTAAAATCTTGTACCTTATAGATAGATTGATTGATGATGATAAATAAATCGCATTTACATGAAACATATTAGCTAAGGTGTTTGTTAAAAGTTATTGGAATCGGGAAGTGGCGGTCTAAGCTCAGTGGGTATCCACTAACGTCAGTTTTGAGGAGAGGTAAAAAGTAGCATCTTTTCTCAGGTCGACTGGGCACTGGTTCTCATCGCTTCCTTTTAGGGTGAGGTTAACGATGTCTAGCCTCCTTCTAATTAAAATTGCAGTGGTCAAATGAGACCAGATAGTTCATGAAGAAGTGGAAGATCAATTTTGTGATGGACAAAAAGCGGCATTTCAGATTTACATTTAATTTCCTATGGAGCGCCATAGTGGAGATTGAGATAAGGCGCATGTCCAGCAGGGGAAAAAGTCATGACCCATGAATTTAAGGAACTTGCTTGACTCAGATTTCACGTTGGCTCCATCTAGGGAGCCTAATATAAAGTGGACACTTCGATGAGTCGTCTGCTATATAGGGGTATTTTGGATACTGGAAGCTGCCACTATCTCGAATTGGGCAGCCACCATTTTCGAATTGAAAAACGAACGTCGCGATTGGCAGATTTTTCAATTCGAGATCATGGCAGCTTCCAGTTTTCCAAAATGGCTAAGTAGCAGACGATTCATAGAAGCGTCCACTCCCTACTAGGCTCTTTAGTTGCATCTTGGCTACGGATCGTTTTGATGGTTGCCAATCTCCGGCGTGGAGGAGGCAGATTAAGAAAGAGAAGAAGAATGGGCAGCAGCTCTTTCAAGAAGCTTTGGTCTAAGGGTGAAGATGGCGGCGTTGTCTGCCAGGATTGGATTGGGACAACTCAAAGTGGATTTGTGATGATGCACTGGTTCATATCACTTGATGTAGATGAAGAGTACAGATTAGAAATGAAGAGGTCAGATGGAAGACTGGAGTGTTGGAGTTATGAGAAGTGCTGCAGAGCTGAAATTATAAGTGGTTGGTCATGTGACTGATATGTTCAGCAGCTCTTGACGGTGAGAATAACAGAATGAAGACCGCAGTTACCGGCAGGGGAAAGACTAAAAAAATGCTTTGTGCAATGATGACACAATGATGACTTGATGAAACTTCAGGAAGGGGTTGGTTCCGACAAGTGGATGATTAGAAAATGGAAGAGATTGGAAGAGAACTATGTCCAGGAGTATAAAATAGAAAACGGTTACTGGAAAAAAATGACCTATGTTACGATTGGTCATCCGACGGCCCATTTGATGTCAAATCAGACCCGTCAAGCTTACGTGGTTAAGGGAATCATAGCCACAGTTGGCTTTCTGAACTTAGCGAAATCAAAGTCGAAGTTTACAAAGTCAAATAGCGCAGGAAGAACTTTTCAACTTTAAGCATAGGAGGTCGTTAAAGATGTGATGAGAGGAAGCAAGGCTTCAGGCTTTATATGCCCTGGAGCAAGAGAAGTAAAATACTCGTTCAAATTAACAAAACAAGTTCGACTATAATACTCGCTGAACTCTTAATATGTCATACCCCTTATCAGAAATGATTAAAAAAATTTTGAGAAACTGCTACCCACCTCAACATATAAATTCATAAGTCTTGTCAGAGCCCAAACTAGTTTTCCCACTTCTCAATGTTTTTCTAATCTTTTGTTTCACCTAATAAATACATATTCGAAAATATAAAGAAAACGGTAACGAGTATGATATGACCAGTAGTTACGGAAATGCCATGTTCATTTCAACCACTTTAATAAGCATTTATTATGCAAATAATAAAACCTCTTCATATGCTTTTTCTTCTATCCTAACTTGTAAAACAAATACAACAATATTCATCATATACGATGCGCATAATTAAACGATGAATGAAGCGATTAAAAATCCTTTAACCAAGTGACGGATAAACTCTTTGAACTAAAAAAAATGATTTATAAAAAAAAAAAAAAAATAATATGGTATAATTGATTTGCTGATTTTATCCTTTATGCTAATTATTTCTTTTTTGCTCCAACGTGAAGGATTATTTGTCATGCTTTTTAATTTTGGGCAGACATTTTATTAAATAGAATATTTTGAAGGAAAAAAAATTAGTCACAGATCTGACTTAATTCAACATGTACAAAAAATATCAATGACTAAATATTTGGCATCAAAAGGCAAGATAAAGGCTTCGAATTTACAATGAATATAATATCGAATAACGCAATCATAACTTTTTTTTTTTGAGGGAATTCATATAAAAAGAAATCCGGAATCATTATAGTCATGATCTATAATGATGGTTTTACATTATAATTCAATCGGATATTTGACGTTTCGCGAACCCGAGGCAAGACCACCCTTAAATAATAGGAAAAAAGTTCGATACTAAATAGTTTAGATCATGAAATGAAA
Organism: Liposcelis brunnea; assembly: GCA_023512825.1. Taxonomy (NCBI): domain Eukaryota; kingdom Metazoa; phylum Arthropoda; class Insecta; order Psocodea; family Liposcelididae; genus Liposcelis; species Liposcelis brunnea. Next base: position 13,088,276 of record CM042067.1, read on the forward strand.
TATATTGAGATATACTCGTTTTTTCCGAATTCAAAGATGATAATGATTCTTGTTAGAATATGCTTATTTTAGATGAGTTTGCGAAAATTATTCAGACTTGTCATAGACCGCAGATTAAGTCATGAGAGGGCATAATTTTTTCATCTGACGAGGATGTACTTTACCGTATGGGATTTTTTTAGTAAAAAAATTTAGGGTAATGGTTGGGGTAAATGATGGTTTTAACGTAAATGGAAAATTGTGGGAAAAACAAGATTTTTAAGCCGGTTGGCGAATTGTTTGGTATTGTTAGAGTTTAGAGCAGGTTAGAAGTGTCTTTGTTGTGAGGATTCTCAAACCTAGTCTCAAACTAAATTTGACCATTTAGCTGCTATCGTGCCCTAAAATAGCGAATCTGAAATTATTTAGTTCTATCTCGACTGCGGAGGACACAAGTTTATATATTTAGCTTATGGCAAGTCGGGGTGAAGATAGTCCTAAATAATTTTGGATGCGCGATTTAATGATATTGCTGAAGAAAAAATTGCTTAGGTAGATTGCTCTAACTTAGCCACAGTTTTAATGTAGCCATATACCGGAAAATCTTATGAACCATTTGGGCCAATCAGCAAGCACTTGGTACATGCCAGAAGTACAACCCCTACCTCAAGCATATGTGATTTGTTCATTAATTTGTCCCTTATATCCTCATCGATACTAAAGAGAGGCCAAATTAAAACTGTAACCAAGTTAGGGCAGTTGACCTTAGTCATTGATGATTAGGCGTAGGGAAGTGGCGCTTCCACTGCCCAGTGGTTTTCCACTGTAATCAGCCACGTGAAGTGCTGCAGCTGGCACTTCAGTACCGGTTGTAGGCGAAGATTAGTAAGATCGGAACGGCTGCAATCTGGATATCTGGCGGCGGGATGGCAACCATCAGAACGGCGTCAGTACAGCGGTGCAGGAGGCAAGAGGGACACCACTGCACTATTTATTGTCCTTAGAACAAACCTGAGGACGAGGAAAGAGGAGCTCGTCGGATAGATCGCCTAAGCTCGTGTGCGAGCAGGGCACCGAAAGAAGATTGATGCTGTACTTGCTTTATCTATTTGCAAAGGCCGCTATTGTATCTTCGATGTTGCATCTTGGCATATTCACGCCTACCCTCGACACATTGGGTATGTTAATTAAGAGCACCGATCAGCTCAGCAGAAAGAGACCTATGTTCGAGATAAGTCTGTGTGATTTGTTTAGGAAAGATGAGATCTGCAGGCAAACTCGAGTGGTGGATGTTATGAACCGCGTTACGGAGCTGAAACAGCAACGAATCGGCCAGGAATTATCAAAAACGCTGGATGATGGGAATAACAGAAACCGCGATTATCCGCAATCGCAAAAGACGTGGCTCCACTGTATAATTTAAACCTCAGGAAGAAACTGATCTTGCAGAATGGAAATAACCAACGTTATGTAACAACTCGGGAGAGGTCTATGTCCAGAAAATTGATGAAATAAGACTGAACCTGGCTTATCTTACTGCTGCTCTTCCAATTTTTTCATTCAATGGTAAAACACAATATGAGCATTATAATTGCTAAAACAAGAAATGATCTTCTCAAGACTCAAGAGTCAGTCATTGGCAACTTGAACCCTTGTACCAAGAGAGTATTTCATGAGAGTATATGTATTTCAGTACAGTTGGTCTAAAGTGTCTTTTAAGATGACTTTTTGCCGACCAGATCCAGCGCTTATTTAAATGGCGCCCATGATTACTTGATGTTTATTTAAATGATGGTATGATTATGTTGCCACGTGTTAAACTGAACATATGCTAATGTGATTAGATGATAATATGTCGCGTGATGAACTGTCATAAACTTCTGATGAAGTAATTTTTGTAAAAGGGATTTGTCTTATAAAGATTGTAAGAAGTCAATCTAATCTTAATTGCATAATCAAGGCAAATTTCGTTTTGATCTATAAAAAGAACTCCAAGAAAAATGTTATAAGGCAAACCGATGCTGAAGGGATACAATACATTATTAACTTATTGCGGTCTATGGCAATACATAATAAATTTTTTATATCTCTTCTAATTTGATAAGAAAATTTTAAGACCCGAGCTTATTATGGTTTTAATTAGTCTAATAATGTTAATGTAATTAATGTAGAGCAAAGGAGATGAATATTATTTATTACGTTCAGGCAGAAGTTATCTTCTCTGATGAACAATTTTCTTTGATTGCCGACCCGTGACGGGGTGTAGGCGATTTTTCTGCACAGTGCTGCAGTATGCTACCTCGAGTGGCTAAGTAGAGACGGTTAGCTGGAGGCTAGTCATTTGTTGGTGATGTGATAACTTCTTGTTAAGGAGCAGGTTTGAGCTAGGACGCACTTTGATGACGTTGCACGAAATGTTCAGATTTTTGAAATATGTTCAGATGAACCAGTCAGAGTTCGTGCCGCCGATTTCTCGGACCAAAAGAGCAATGACGATGTTTTGAATTGCATGGGCAAAAAGGAGGAGACTAATCGAACATTTTCACCAGAAATTTGAACTGTAGAGTAAATGAAATAGTTTGTTTTTTTTGGTAGAACCTTTCATATGAATTGTTTACAGCAAAAAAACAATCAAATACTACGAGACTTCTTTATTTAATACCCTGAAGGAATTAGCATCTATGATAAACCGTAGAATGACTTCCTAGAAAAATTACGGCAAACATCTCTTTACAAAACCAAAAGAAGACCTTTCACCAAATACAGAATGAACTCAATACGAATGGTTTGTACGATTAATCTTGCTATTTGGCTCCCAAAACCCATTTTAAAAAAAATATTTGCTGTTCAATTAGGTAGAAAGAATCGACGGACTGTAAAATATTAAAAAAAAAAAACACAGAGCGCCAGCCCAACATACATTGTTATAGAAGGAACAAACTATCATCGATGGTATAATTTTTGCATTATTAGCCAGATATTGTATTATGTAAATGATTTTAATAATTTTTTCACATGCAGTATAATTATAATTTAAATTTCCCTCAAGTTCGACTTTGAGGATCTATTTTTAGGACTTTTATATATTCCAACCCGATATATTTGCCGCTGGTAAGATGCCCGGAAGCGGCTACCGGCTAGCCATAACCACTTCTTCTTGAATAAATACATTTTTCACGTAATTATATGCTTCAATTTTATTCGCTTTTATCTGTTGAATGCTGAGGGCGTTATCCATGTAATGCACTGGTATAAATCAAACGATTAGTGAGTGATTTGTCAGTTTGGAGATCATTAAACGCTTGTTTAGTCATTTTTCTTTATCTGCTGGTTTGGATTTTGTTTAAGCCGCACTCGCCCTAGAAAGTTTCGGTGATAAATCTTAAAAGAATTTGTCGCGTTTTCATGTTGTTGTCGTTTAAGTACAATCGGGTCGACATGACCTGATATCAATTTATACGCGACTGCTCAGGATGAAGTAATTAAAAGAAAAAAAAGGAAAAATTAGTCTGAATGAATGATCGCGTGACGATATTTCTTAAAGCGGTTAGTGTAATAATAAAGATTTTTTTTTTTTTTAATATTCTCTACGTGTTACTTTTCTTTTCATCTTATTCATTGCATCGAAAATCCATAGTTTTGTCGTGGTTTACGTGGCCTTTCAAAATTTGGACGTCTGCATGCCGGTGATTTATTCTATTAAATCATTCCACTCGACGTTTTTTTGATTTATTGGCGGTAAAAGAACAAGATTTTAGTTTTAGGCCTAGGTCTAGGTTGTTGCGTTGTTTTTTTTTGTTGTTGTTGTTTCGACTGGGTCAAAGTTTGCTATGAAATTCTACGCACGAAAGTCAAGATCTAGTACCAATTAACACAATCTCAGGAATGCCGATTATATATTGCTAATTTATTTTAAATTTGCTATACTGCTAATTTATTTTAAATTCATCTCAGGTGTCAGTGATATAAACGGTTAATTTAATCGTGTTTAAATAATTTTTACTAATTCGCAGTAGATCAGAAGAGGAAGTCGAGGCTCGATTTTGACAGGTTTAGAAGTTTTTTTGCATGGGTACTCAAGATATGAAGTTTTACAACACGTCAATGGACTTAGGCACCGATGTTGCAGGAGAGATATGAGGGTTTAGGAGAGCTTGCCTTCAGGCTACTGAGCCGTAGGTTCAGTGTTGAGCTGACCACTGCTGATGGCGCAGGAGCGACATTAGGTGTCTTAGCGCTGCGCTGTTGAGTCATCCGTCTCTGCTCCTCTTCTGGAAATTTTTGAAGTCACCTCAGTAGCAATCTCGCGACTTTTTACGTCTGCCTGACAAGCAGCAGTTAAATGGTCATCGGCATCAGATGGGGGAAGATAAACGTCGTTAGCAAAAAAGGTGAGGTCCTCGTAAATCAAAGAGGAGTTCCCGGAGGACGCAGAAGAGAAGGCACTGCGACATCGAAAACGTGGCGGGACTCAGCAATAAAAGCAGAGGTTGAAAGGGCCTACGCCCAGGAGTGAACGGAGAAAAATTGAGAGAAAAAGAAGAATTCTTCAACAATAGACCAGTAGCCAGACTAAGATTTTTTTGGAGAGGACTTGGCTGGTTAAGTGTTTAGCAGTCAGCAGGCTAAAAATCTGGTTTGTGCACTTGAGACAACCTTGAACCTGGTGCTCTCCGGAGAGGTTTAACGACTTATACCATAAAATATTGTAACGGTGAGCTGAGTAAAACTGTTGAACGAAACAGTAATGATATATTTTCACCGTGGCTGTATCCTTCGGCAGCTTTCCTAGGTGTGAATCTCCATAACAATCACCAATCTTCTCCACGGCGACGGCAGTTAAACCAAAAAAAAAATTAGATCAAACGCGGAGAAAATTCAAACATAATAAAAAGAAACCCAAAAGCGAGGAAGAAGCATGAAAAAGATCTTAACTGATGCTAAAGTGTAAAATCTGTTGTATGCTAATAGAACATGAACAAAATATTTTTCAAAGACTTATCAAGCTTGATCTATTTTCTCATCTGTGTGCGAATCTCTAATTCCTGTTTTAGACAAAAGACTCGTACTTTGTTTCTTAATATAATTACTTGGAAATACGATTATTCAGACATGAAAGTCTTTTTTTTTTAAAAAACTTTTTTTTGTCTAAAACGAACGGGTTTTTTTAATTTTTTACCTTAAAAAATGCAATTAGGTTTTTTTTAATAAGCATTTATCGGTGTCTCGACAAAAGAACATTTATTAGCTCCCTTTAGTTTAAAATATAGGATCTTAACCCCGGTTAAAATGACAACATGAGAACGAAAAATTACATTGCTCTTGTCATGGTGTAAATTGGAACGGTATTTATAATGTGATTAAATAACTATATCATCATGTTTTTTTGTTTTTCTTTTCGTTGTTAATGACGTCAAATGAAATTCGTAAAAAACGATGCGCACGTACGGGTTATTGGCGTCTGAAAAAAAAAGTATGGAAAAATAGATGAAAATGAATAGTACCGAAAGCAATAAAATTTTTTAAAATAATATGCATAGCTAATCGATGAAAATAATTGCTAAATGGTTATAATAATTGTTATTTTGTAAACATCAAAAACCATATCCACTTTACACTTTAAAAATAACCTCGGGTTTTGTTTTTATTTTACTTTTTTTTTTTTTTTTTACTTTGGTTATTATTTTATTTTCTTACGAGATGGTCAAACTGAAAGGTGAATAATTTTTTCACCGTTTACCGTCATTTAGGATGATTTATTATGGCTTTAAGTTTGAGTTCTCTTATTAAAAATCAGTAAAGGTTAAGTTGGAATTCGTTGGTTATTAAAGTAAATTCTACGAATGCATACGTAATTTTCTAATTTAAAGTAAATTCTTTTAGAAGGTGTTTAGTAAACTTTCAGATATGTACGAAAATTAGAAAGCAGAAAAATGTTCAAAGTTTTATTCATCAGTAAAGTTCATTGCTCCTGTTGGCCCCATATTATAAAAATTTGGAGCCCGCTTTGGGCGTTAAATTTATGATAATTGTGATTTTCGGAGAGTCAGGCTAGCAATGAGGATTTACTTTTTTAAAAAAACGATATCTGGTTGTATCATTGTGTGAATTAATATACTTGTTTTCTTTCTTTCAGGTAAGTTTACATTATGCGGTGTGCACTTTTGATAAAAAGATCAAAAGAAACTCTGGGGGAAAAAAAGTATACTCTGTTATAACAAAATTGCGAACCTCGCCAAACCTACATATAAACATTTATACGACTTATACCCAAATTGGGACTATACCGCCTTATAAGCAATACTAAATCGTATTATAAGTCATTTTTTTCATAAATTTTTTTTCAAAAAAAAATTTTTTTTATAAAAAAATCTAATTATTTTTGCTACAAAATCTTATATTACAGCACAAGATTCAGGTTCAGCAGCATATGAAGACGGTACCCTAGGCCTGCCAGAGTTATAGAAAGAAATAGCAAGATAGGGGATATAACTTGGATATAATCGTCTATTAATTTTTGAAGGGAAAGTTTTAGAAAGCTATGGCATGAAATCGAAAGCGGCGGAAAATGGGATATAACTTTCTATTGATCGCCCTAGGCGTGCCAGAGCTAGAAAAGAAATAGCAAAATTTGGGCTATTATTTCGGTAGAAAGCAGCCCCAAAGAAGGCGAAAGTCTTACAATGTAACCGAGGCCAAAGAAAGCTTAAATTAAAGATCTCTCTCGTGTGCATAAGGGGACCAAAAGTCTGTAGATACAAGACTTGTTATATTGTTTGTGCGGCTTTTAAAAATCTACACACAACAATAAAAACATGTTCGATTCGAACCCCGAGTTGATTCAAAAATCCAATCCTCTGATCCACGAGGCTACCAATAAACAGAATACAACAAACATAAATAAAAAATATGTAATTTATTACACTATAAAATTTCATACCCTTTATGCCTGATATAGTGACATCCCCGACCTTGTCAGTCCGTCCCTGCTTTTCTTTAGTAGGAGTTTATATATCGGTAAATAATTTCTTATTTATAAAAGACCTTTCGGACAGTTCCATTACGATAATTCGATATTTAATAAAAGTTAAAGCTAATAAAAAGAAAAATACTAGAATCATCTTTTACCATAGTCAATTACGAAAAATATTTTTATAATGAATCTTTGATGGCCGGTTTCGCCCGTCATCGAACACATATCCTGCTGAGAATTAACTCAGTATCATCAAAATCCAATCCTTTGACTAATAAAGGAAGGAAATAAATAACACATAAGGAATATTTTTTCTGTTTTCCACTTGCTTATTATTTCTTTTTTGTTATTTTTTTTCCCGATCATAAAAATCGATTTTTCATCCGGTGCTTTATCTGTTTTTAAATATGAGTAATCATTATTTTGTCAATCAGTGTTCTTGAGAACTCATTGGCATTAAAAATAATCGCTTTGCGATTTTTTTTTTTTAACAAATTGGTGATGCATGGCATTTCCCTGGATTCATTTTTAACTTGATTTATGCAATTTATCCTTATAACCGTTTCCTGCACAATCACATCTCAAAGCCTTCTAATTTTTTTTAGTGAGAACCCATGACTTTAATCCGTATAGAAACACAGGAAATACATAACATTTCATTTCATCATTTTAGCTCTCAGGCGGAGGTCAAGATCCTGGCTACACAATTTTTTACAGTGAAAATAAGCCGCCTGGCTAGTTTAATGCGGCATCTTTTTTTTTTTTCTTCTTCTTCTTCTCCTTTAAAGAGTAAGCCTAATTACTGAATATTTTTTTTTCGCAGAACTCGTATATGGTTCGTTCCAGATGTTCCAGATATGCCGTTTTTTTTTATATCCTTCCTAATTGTATTTCGAGAATAATTTTAGACTGGACTGACGAAGAAGGGAATTCGCTTTGCTTCATTAATTAAACCTTGGCAATGATTCAAAATCGTCCGCTATATAAGAATAACTGTGTCATCTGCATACCTGAAGTTGTTAATCGTTACTCCGTTTATGATTATAGCTTTAGCGTATTTTTTAAACTTCGGCGAAAATCCATGCGGGATATAACGTAGGTTGAAAATGAGCGGAAACTAATTTTATTTGTGTAATTTTTCTTTTTAAGAAGATTTGGTTTTTTTTTTGCTAAAGAATCTGCTTTATTAGTATTAACGGAGCGATCGTACCATAAGATAGCAAAAAAATGTCTGGAGAAGAGGTTAAAGGCTTTAATAAAAATGATGGCCTATCCGTCAAGTCATTAATGTAATTTCTCAGGATTTCGGTTCCCCCTATTTATATGACTCAACTCGGGGATTTTCCACTCGAGCAGAATGAGAAAATTTGGCCTTCGTATGTTTGGTCAATTCTTATTTGAAAACCTGAACCTTTCAGTTTTTAATGATGAGCCGCCTTAAAAATGTTGGGATGTGGAGTTTACAGGCTTTGAGATCTAGTAGCCATTTCGGTTGGCTGGTGTAAGCGACACTGTATCGTGGCCGTTCGAGGAGCGCGAATGTGCGAGTGGTTGCTATGGTGCTGTCGCGATGGAGTATTGTTGATTGTCGATATTACTGAGATGAAAAATATATAATGGTCATATAATTCTGGTCGTTCCTGCACCTTGAACCGTCCCGGTTCAGTCACACAACAGTAGGAAAGTCTTTCAGAGAGTGGACACTCAAGTGAATCGTCTGCTTCCTATGGCATCACCACTTGAAATTCTGGTAGTTGCCATGTTCTCGGAACGAAGTCGCCGTGTTTGCTTCATAATCCATCTTGACGACTTCCAATACGAGATTACACATGACAGCTTTTAGAATTGCATTTGGCGATCCCGTATGTATCAGAGAAAAAACTACAGTGTCTGCTCTTTATCTCATGACCTGATCGCGTCATCATCAGCCAAAATATATTCGAATTTTTCAGTAAGCTCCGGGAGCTTTTGACCATGGTCAAACGTTAGAAGTTAGTATATTTTAACCACTTGATGATGGCTTCTGGTTCCAGGGAGTAGAATAGGAGCGAAAAGAGGAGTTGAATGATAAAAGCTTTCCTCTATGCACAGTTTGAGAACTTAGACAAATTTAACCCGTTTTTTCAGCTGGTTTTTGACGGAGAAGACTTTGTTAGGGAGATTATGCAAACAGTTGCAAGGTAAACTCACAGAGGATCAATCTTCTAAAAGCCCTAGCGCCAAATTTTCCATTGGGACACTCCCATTAGATGAATTTCGACCCCGAAAACCAGTAAAACCTAACCCGAGGTCCTTTTCTTAACCATTTGCATTTAAAAGAAAGGTACTTACAATACTGTAATAAGGTCATCACGATACGCCATCTTAAAACCAAAGTGGCAATCACTAAAAAACATATATTTATATGTCACTAAAGTCTGGCGCGATGACAGAGATATATTGTAAAGATTATTTAAACAAAACTCGCTTCTTTATTTAGATATCAGACGTATGGCGGCTTGCTACCTCCTCCTTACTATTTTAATACCTCCATTTACATAGTTAATGCGGTAGATGGTTAAATGTCCCGTTTAAAAAAACTTATTATTTAACATTCCGAATTTAAAAAAAAAAAAAAATGCCAAAATCCGTCCTACATATTAAAATTAGCTTATTATGACAATGACAGCATATCTTTTGCTTTTCTTTCATTTTCCCCCGGTAATGACCAGTATTTTTTCAGTAGGTGTTGTCCGTAACATATTTTTGTTTTTGTAATCTTAAATTAATCTGAGGTTGTGACTTTGCCGTCTTGCGGCAAACAAAAACTTTTTAATAATTACATGGCACGACTTAATCCCGTTTTGATTTACATTTGTACCTTCTAGCTTCAATTATTATTCAATATTCATAAAAATTTTTCAAGTCTTCTACTTTTCCAATCTTTCATCATGCCGTAACAGCCACGACAAAGTAATAATTTTTGAATTTGGTGAGTGTTTCCCGTCGAGCAATATGCATATTTATCAAAAGGTGCAACTGTTATACCGTGTATAATGCTCCCATTTTTATCATTTCGCGATGAAGTTATAAATTTTAATGATGAAGTATAAAAATAGCGGGAAATTTTCTTTTCGGAAAAATGGCGGGTGAATATTTTTATTCTAATAAAAAAAAAATAATTCTTACGGTATCTTACATTGGGATTTTTTTCAAAGCAATCTTCATGACTTTCTTGATATTTTTTTTTATTATTAAGCGTGGAAAACGTTTTAGAATTAATTGCCTCGAACTTTTTCATTTTGATGCTTCTGATTAGTCGAGAATGCGCAAAACTGGACCTGCACATCATAATGTGTGGAATCCGAGGAATTGATCTTCCTACACAAAAGATGATACGAAAATGATTTGTAGGTTGAATTATTTAATGCGTGGTACGATTAAAATCGTAATACTGTTACGTTTAATTCCGTAACTTATCACGGTATTATATGTTGAGACCTCCTTTTATTAAATAAGAAAAAAAAATTTAAATTAATACGTCATTTCTTATAATGCTTTATGGTTGTCTGGTCGCTTAAGTAGGTACTAATAATAACTTAAACTTATTAGGTATTTAGTTTGTCCGCTGAATTATTTGAATCACTGATTCAAATGGGGATTCGTGGCTTCCGTGAGAATTTTTTAGCGAGTTGGTGTTCGGCAATTTAAGTTCACGCAAATTGGTTGGCATCATCCCTATAGAAGTGCAGTTATTCAAACTTGAAATTTTAGCTAGTTCGGAGTCTTTTTTCATTGTCAAAATGATTTTTTACTTTTTGTGATTTTATATGGGCGTTAGAATGGAAGTTGAGGGTGTTATTGTCGCGTAATGAGGATTTCTTAAAAAAGGAGATGAAAATAAGAGTCGAAAGCTAATGCATTTTGGTCAAGTCCTCTGCAGTGAAACGCATTTCCTGTGTCGGTGAGGGGCAGATTGAGTGTAGGCTCAAGTCGGTTCGGAAAAGACTTGTAGAAATTTAAGTATAAAAGAATCCTTAATTTGATAAATGGTCTCTGAAAGCCCAGACCGCAATATGGTCGCAAGAAAATTTTATTGATATGGTTCAAGTCTAGACAAGACGTGTTTCGTGTTCTATGGGGAGAACCCCACTATTTCACATTGGAAAATGAAAGGGAATTTGCTGACATTGGTAAATGTCTCTAGAATGTAGTATTCGCCAGATAATTCGATCTCGCAATTGTTCATTGCACTTTGTCGAGTCGAGTGAGTGTACGTCCAGTTATTTAATCTAATATCTCCTTAAGGCAAACTCATTCCTTTACCCCTTCGGAAATGTCAAAACAGAAATTATCTTTGAAATTGATTTTAAAGAATCTCATTGAGCTTTTAATGGTCAGGATAATTAGATGGAGACCGCCGATGAATGCGAAAGATGGAAGATGAATGTTTTGCGGAAAAATTAAATCTGGATGTTGGCTCTACGATTTTTCTTTTATAAATATTCAATCGAAATATTGCCCATTTTTAAAAAAATATTTTCCAGAAATTTTTTTAGTATTGAAAAACGTCATATATAAGAGTAGGAATAAAAACAAGCGATAGCATCGTAAAGTTTTGTATTTTGGCAATTATTAACGCTGAAACTTAATCGACTTTAGCATGAATGCAAGGAATTGACGCTAAGGCTCCTTAAACTTTAGCGACAAAATTATAAATTAACGCAATGGCCCTCATTATTTTAACATTAATATTATAAATAAGCTCTGAAGACTCAACATCTTTAGCGTAAACTCTATTAATTATTTGCAGTTTTTTGCTAAAATAATTTCAGCAAAGGAAATGACCAAAAAACTTATTAAAAATTCTTGTACAATAATAAGCTTACTTTTACAAATAAAAAGGGAGGGGGGGATTGAAAGAGATGCTGTGCGCTGTTGCATCTAACTCCTTACTTGGAAAAAAAAATTCTACAAAACAAATTTTGTTAAAAATTTTGAAAGTTAAAATATTCAAAATGTTGTTGTATTCTTTAATTAATTCTTTTCTTTTAAATCGACCCATGAATTTTTTTAAAGACTGATTGTAAAAAATTAATTACTACATTTCTGCCCAACTCTGAAATCTAGAAATAAGTCAACATTTACTTTTTGGTATCATTTCTATAACCATTTATATTTTTACTAATTTATAGGTGCTATAATTATCCAATTAAAAAAAATAATAACTCTTTCAATTTTTTTGAAGATTACCACCTTAAAAACCCTTTCTCATATTTACGACTGTCAATAATTCTTTTAAAAACACTCAAACTTAGCAAAAAAACCTTATATTCTTTTAATTTCATTCCCTATAAAAATTTTTCATTAAAAAAAATAGCTACGAAGCCCCTGAGGAACTAAAAACCCAGCCGTGATCCGTCACTGACAGGAACATCGGTTTTTGCCGTGTAAAAGATCAAAATGCATAATAATAGTATAAGCCATGTGATGAAATAACATCTTTGAAAATTTCTCGCAAAAAAAAATGAAGGGGGAAGGATGTATAATTATTTTGTCCAGTATCGTACCTTTTTTCTTAGCTCATTACTTTTTTCATCGATGGAACATTTCATTTTTTCATTTGTTTTTATTGAAAAAAACCTCCAGACTCCTCCAGAGCCATTTCCCGGTTTAATTTAATGATAAGTTCAAAATTTCACGGGATAATCAAAATCATAATAAAAATGTTATTGTATGGGTATGTCATACCGGTATACATGTAATTATTACTCATTAATTTAAATTGTAAAACACAAAAGCTTTCTACGGTTAATTAGAAGAAGATTAAAGGGGGGGAAAAATGGCGGCGAGCACACCACTTGAACGTTTCGAGCAGGTGCTTTATCCTGTGATATCTGTGACATTAAGTATTTGCAAACAGATTAAGACAATGGAACTTGGGGGGAAATACAATTTGTATTTGATTAATGGGTCGATAACCATTCGATGAAAATAAAAATTTACTTTGAAAACTTTAAATGTTTAAATTAGAGAGATGAAAGCAAAAACTGCAGTATCTATTTTTGAATTTTTCCACGGTAAATCCCATAACAAATTTTTTTCGGAACTTTTTTTTCCCCGCTTTGTATTCGCCGACAATGGAAAACTGATTTATATCTGTCTGATTATGGACCGGCAGTCTCGAGAACAAGGTATAGAATGACAAAGCTGATTTCTAAATGTTGTATTCATCATTAAGGATAATAAAGTTCCAAACTTTCTTCCCGACCCATTTTTAAATATCGAGCTTTTTTTTTTTTAATGATTCCCAAAACCCCGTCAAATATTTCGATTCAAGTGGATCCGATAAATAAATAAAATTTCATTTTACCTGTTGATTTGTTGTTTACTTTCTGTCTCAAGTCCAAAAACAGCCCACTCCTGAACTCGTGCGTTCAGTTTCAGTCTCTCTGTCTTATCAAGTCTCTTAAAACCATGAATGTGAACCTTTAAATACTCTCACGCACGCACACACCACATATATTCATCCACACCCAAATATTTCGGAAAACAGGCGGAAACAACAAAAAAGGCACAATCCCGAAATAAATTTTTTTTATCATGCGAATTACCCCGAGACTTGAATCCGCCTAACAGAGAAGGTAACAGGTCTTTGGCACACAAGATTAACGCGAACCTGAACTTGAAACCTTGGCCTTGACGTGTGTGCAGCCCGCGAGAACACGCAATAGTGCTGCCTTGCCGCAATCTTTCGGTCCTAGGAAGACTGCACTCTCCGCTTTTCTTTCCCCCCCTTTTCTTTAGTTTACCGCACTTTCTCATTCGATTTATGCAATGGGATTAATCTTCTTAGCCTCTGTTGACGTTCGATGATATTGAAGGTATTACATCAATGGTTTGAAGTGCTCTATCCATAAAAGCTATTCGGAGAGGGGACCAAACCTGTATCTGTTTAAACGAACCTTCTTCTTATTGTCAGTCAGTCCTCGGCATTAGGAATTACGGTAACATGCTGGTACAATGACCTGCCTATAAATTGATTCTAGCTTGAATATTTTTCTCGTGCATCTTCCTATCTTCTCTCGACTTCTAATACCACCATGGACAACATTATTTATATTTAACATGTTTAAGAAAATGTTTTTTTTTCTTATTCGTTTTTTTCATAGTGCTTTTGTATTGATTTTTTTTTCTTCTTATCTTTTCTTTCTTTTCTCCAATTTCTTTTTGTTTTTCTCGTCGTTTTGTAAGTTGACTTTTTTCGTCGTTTCCTTCGAGAGGAAGGTATCGGTGTATTTAAGTTGGTCTGTTACTTTTTTCTTCTTCTTATCCTACTCCTTTTGGCATTACAGTTAATTTGAGGATTTTTAATTTGAAAGCGTGATATAGGTGGAAAATAAGAAAAAAGTAATTTACTCTCCATCCGCTTCGAAGAATGTTTTTTTTTTTTTTTTTTGAAAATTGTTGAGTTTTTATTCATTTAAGGTGATGATGATTGAATCCTGTAATTAGTGTTGAAAGGAGTATAATTTATTTTATTGACAATTTTACACATAAATTTAATTTTTGAGTCATTGATTTGGGAAATATTAAATTGGGGCTGTAAAATTTGCGGATTAGCGAACCGGTTCAGGCTCGCGTTAAAAGGAAATGCGCTTGTCGGTTTGACGGAGTTTAGGTGTGAGCCTGAGAAAAGTTTTGTTTGCTATCGTAGGATCAAACCGAAAGCAATAATCATTGTTGTCTACAATACTAACTCTGCGCCACAATGCGCCAGCAAAACTCATGCTAATACGACTTCGAATCCTGTAGGAACAACTGACCAAGAGTAATCATTCATTTCAATCGATCATACTTCCCGCGAAGAATCGTGCAATCGGGCAACTGCGATTACGTCGTGAAATCGCGATATTCAACTTTTCACTGGCCATGTCATTATTAGCAGTGATCAGATCAGAGCGGCTTCGGTTGGTAAGCCATGTGATACCTGCATCAGAAGGAAGAAGACAATGTATGCACAGCTCCGTTGGTCGATTGTTCATGGTCGATTTGTGATCCAAAAAGTTGTAAATTAAAACTGTCCAGCAACGTAGTCACCCTAAGTAGAAGATACATGGATTGCGTTTGATGAAGAATAAATAAGGGGAAGGTGCAAAACAGCAATTACCAGGCTTTTAGTCAAGCAACAGGAGGGAAACTTAGCCCGCAGACAAAATCATGCTCCTTCGACTCTATCTTCTTTAAATGCCAGCTCCTCGTCGGAGATTGGCGATCATCATGGCCAACCATTGATGATTTTACTAGGAATATCAAATAATGTGGTGACTTTCCATAATCTTCCACATCGCAGTACGGGAGTCATACCATTGATCCAACTCTGCCTCCCGGTGTCTGAGCGTAGGCCTTGCCGATTATCCAACTCGTAACCCTGAGAAAGGAGCTTACCACAGGGCAAGGACGCCATTCCTTGAGCAAGACAAAACATGCCTCACCGGTTACCCTACCTTCGACTCTATAGGAACTGTCAACTCCATTAAAGCTTCTGGTACTCGCACTTATTGAAGCCATCATGAGATTAAGATCACTGTCTTAGGTTTTTGACATTAGTATTGTCAGAAAAATCAAAATTTAATTTCAAATGGCTTAAAAGGTCAAACAAAAGAATTAACTTTAGAAGGTTTGAATTATGCCTTAAATCTGGCTTATATCCACTTTTAAAACTCAATCCTAATCCTAATTTTAATTGAGACTTTACCTCATCCTATAAAATAAATTCTTTTGTGGCAGATGCAAGGATTTAAAATAATCATAAAGCTCAGGCTAAGACTAAAGAACTGAAGAATGGAATTTTGTTCGACAAGTTTTCATTTCAACACGAGAATGAGACGCAAAATTCGTCTGCTACAGTATGGTCATGATCGTTGTTAGCTAGATGATATAATAATAAATTCTTTCATTGGTTATCAATAGCGGACCTATTAGCTGGCCCATTCCCATAGATAACACTTTTAAAGTGCAATAAGACAGAACAAGATCGGTTTTCTTTCAACGGACATCGCAACATATCGCCCATAGTGAGTAACATGGACAGACTAGCGGTCATAATTTTTGGCCTACTGGGTTATTTAATGGATGAGATTTTTATCTGTTTTGATAGAGATGTCTTTATCGTAAAAAATCTGACTCGAGTTTTTTTTGTTAAGTCAGAAAGTAGCGAAGTTTTTCTAGCCCCATTGTGTAAAAGAACTCAAGTTCAAGTTCAAGTGCAAATTCGGAAAAACTCATCATGGAAGTTTAGGTCGGGTTTAGTTCGGGTTCTGGTTTGCGATTCTTATTTTAATTAACTGTAATTATAATTACAATAATTATTTTCTTTTCTCTTTTAAATCAAACATACAGACTGGACATAAATATAGCTTGAAGTCCATAATTCACTCTAACGTTAGATGCAACTTTTTTTTTTTTTTCATAATAAATGAACGCCGATTGTGTGGTAATGATTAACCACTTAAAAATCCAGCTAATGTTGGTAACCGCCTCATTGTTTTCAATTAATCGTTTAAAAACATGGGGGCGTTGCAATAAGTAAAAAAAAAAGAAAAAGTAAAGCGCGTCTCAAAATAACTTGAAACAATTTCTTATGGCGGCCTTCGCAGTCGACCTTCTGCAAAATTAAAAATAAAAAAAATGACCGGTTCGAATGAGCATAAAAAAAATTAGGGGGGAAAAAAATCGACAATGCCACAAAAACGTTACGCAAAAGAAGAAAATTGCCTTTGAGGAAGAAGCATCATGTAATTATGACAAGATGATTATTAAAATCAATCATTTAAAAGAAAAAAAAAAAAAATAGGTCCAGTGAACTCAACCTCGGCATGAAGTTTTAGACCAATGAGATTTGTGGGTGAGAGCACCAAGCAGGAAGCTAGGTTCTATCCTCTCGCCGTCCGCAAGGTGAATGAACGTTATTGAAAAACACTTGATGCTCACAGGTTCAAGTACCGACATGCCTCCGAACCGGTTAAACATGGGTTTTAGTTGTATGTGTTGGTCAAGCTGGATTTTTCTAATTAGATGACTGACTTTAGACAAGCTACACGTTGTTGCCATCTAATTGCTCGTGGAAAAATAAGAAGATGGTTCTTTCTTGTATACGGTTATGTATCGTATGGGTATCGATGATTCGACGATACTGTTTGCTATGCCGAATTATTAATTAATCACATGATTATAAAAAGACACCAGACCAGGTGATCGAATTTATCGTTATAAATATAACAAGATATTATCATTAATAATTTTTTTTTGCGATATTTAGAGTTCTAATCCTGGCAGAGGAAGTGAGTTTCACAGGTTTGAGAACATAAGGCTATCGGCTTTTGTGTGTCTTATCTTCTCACGGCTCACTTTATCTGCCTATTGCATAGGCGGTATTAGCTTAATTGGGAGGAATGTTTCTTGAAACTGTCAGTTCGTCGACGCAAAAATGGGTGTGAAATAAGAATATACTCAATTACAACGTATTGTACATTTTTGAGTATATTTTTCGAATGACAAGAATGTTTTTTATGGGTTTTCGTAGCCACGGGCTTTGTTGTTGTTGTTTTTTTACGTAGGTTTCCGAAAAAAAAGCTTGGTGCGTTTGCAAAGCCTACGTTCTTTGCTATTTTGTACTTTTTAAAGAGATAAACCTAATACACGCATTAGACTTTTTATAGAATGTATATTTAAATATTCCCACGTTCAGTCCTCCTCCATAAACGACTTTTACGAAAAATGGTATCATGCGATTTGTACTTTATATAGTAGTTTTATCGTTTAAGAGCAATATCATCTCGTTTTCTTGAAGTTTTTTTTTTTTGTTGCCTTCGGGTTTTTCGAAAGAAGCGATTAATTTATAAGCCATTATGTTTTGCTAATTTTTCATTTAACATCCCGAAATAGTTGTTTTTAGATTCGAGATTTGAGATTTTTTCATCGATGGTTCTTTTTTTCTTCGCTCCTTTCTTCAGATGGCGTGAATAAATTTTTTGGCAATTAAAATTATTAAGGATAAAGTGCAAGTGCATATGGTTGGAATAGGCGGGATCATTTAGTGTATGTGCCTGCTGGTCATAAAAAGTGGAAAAAATTTATATGGGTCTGCTTCTGATAGTTTATGAAGTTTGGTTTTGTGTTATGGGCACGCACTGGATGATAGTTTAACAAGTGTGCGGTAATGATTTGCAATTTATTAAAGATACAGCTTAATCGTGTAGATGCGATGAAAATGATGTAAGCTTGGTTACAGAAATATTCAACAAGCGAAGCGACATTGCTATAGTGATCATCAGTCCAAAATGTCTTTTTACATCACTCAAAGCCGGAAAATGCGATTTTCCTTCCTAGGAAGTTTTTGAAAATCACATTTTCCGAAGCTGTTCGTGATGTCGGTCTTGAGGGGCACCTCGGTATTTCTCACTATATCGATCCACGGAATGCCGAAAATTCGGTACAAAAACCACACCTCAAATACCGCCAACTTCCCCTCTAGTGCCTTAGTCAGTGTCCACCCCTCAAGTCCATAAAAAAGAACGGGGAGAACATAACACCGCATTCTCAGATTAAGGGTAAGATCTCGATGGCATAACAGGCTTTTCATTTTTACGAAAACTCCTCGGGCTTGCTCTGTACGAGCTGTAGTCCCAAGCATCCCCCACTGGACCTACACCTTTTGGAACCGCAGCCTTCCTAATCGCCAAAGCACCCCGTGTTTTTAAAATCCCTGTGATGCATCCAGATGTTTTTTTTCGCTTGTATTTTGAATGCGCAACACTGAAACACGAAGCTGTGATTTACTATTTTTTCGCTTTCACATGTGAAATACAATTAGATCAGATACGATATCGAATTCTATTTAATCGCTATCCCACAGAGATCTTCCAAAAACATGAAATGCGAGTGTTAGTTAAACCGACAATTAAAGTTTTACCTTCCACGTTTTTAAAGGAACTATACTAAATTAATTAGGCAGTTAAAAGTTATTCGAGGATGAACCAATGACTACTATTAAACCGGAATATTCCGAAACTCTTTGATTTGCAACACGTCAATGATTCGAGTAATGGTCAAAAGAAATTGTGAGAAAATTTAGGAACGTTTTCAACATCATCTTCATTATTGGTGTACATACCGTTCTTAATTTCACACCTCTACCGGGGTTATTTTTTTTTTTTTTCGCGGCTCAAAATATACCTTATTGTGCACTGTTTAAATAAAATCATTAACGGCCACAATGAATAAAAACAACTTTAACCTAAATCCTACCGCGCAAAAAAAAAAAAAAAAGGTCATGCAAAACTCTTTTGTATTCTCAGACGTTCAGGTTAGAAAGGAAATCTCCCGATACGGCCATGTGTAATAGATCAGACGTAGAATAATGAAACGGGTAAAACAATATTTGTGACCTAAAGAAAGGTGCATCATTAATAATATTAATCACGTTCAGAGGGGTCATTCGATCATTCCGAACTAATACAGTTCGTTATGTTACACACACTTGAAAATTAACGGGTCCTTGAAAATCATTTTTTCTTTTTGAAAAGTTCTTCCTATACGTCAACTTTATAGCCCTTTACCTACATGATTGCTTTGCCATTTCATGAGTATAAATCGTAATTGTACTGGTACAGGAATGTTAATACAGTACATTTAATCATATGAATTCCCAGATGTGAATGTTATTAAAAAAGAAGAAAAGGGGAACGATGGTAACAGCAGGAATTTCAATTTTAAATAAGGTGATAATAAGGTCTTATTATCTCACTACGGTATCCTTTTAAAACGTTTTGCGAGCGAATTAGTTTTTTTTTCTAGGCTAACTCGATTTTACCCTATTTCTATTAACGAATTATTATTAAGTGTGATGTCCTCACCTTATATTGAATTTTAAAATCAAACAAGGAAAAAATTGAAAACGATTGGAATGGTGTCAATGTTCGGACGGATGGCGGGAATGGACAGTTGAATAAAAGTAAATAAAGAGAGCAGGTCTGGGTTTACGATCAAAGACTTTACACCATCGTAAAGAGAGCCCCTCACGTATAATTAAACAAATAAAGAGGATAGTCTCAATAAATTTTTGGGTGTCCGCGGGCACCCAAAACTAGTGGAGTGGCGATGAATGTTATAACTATCATGTGTAGCTCCTTTCCTCTTATCTATCCTGCTCGAAAATCGTTGATTTTCTGTTTATTGGTTCATCATATTTTGTGCTGCTTTGAGTTTTGAGAAATCCATGTTGGTCATTCTTCTTCTCGCGGTCGTGGCAACGCTGACTTCGACATTGAATCTGATTTTAGTTCATGCAGATTACACTAGTGTACCAGCGGCCGATTAAGAAAATTGATCGCTCTAGAAACCCATAAGTAATGTCCTACATAATTTGGTACTCTTCCGGCTTGTGATTGGATGGCTGCTACGACACTCGCACCATCTTGTGGTGGGCCGTGGGCCATAGGCAATGTGCTCGTGACGTCACGAATCTAAAACCTATATTTAGCTTATATATTCGAGACCTCAAGTTGATATTGCATAACCTGCGCCTTAATTCGCTTCTGCATAAGCTAAGAATAGGTGATTGTCCTCAAATTGATATTGCCTATGCAGTCGGAGGAAGGAGCACGACATAGCCTATGAACTATTTTCATATTCAAAATCGGAGCCACAACCAAGTAGCAAGACTTGGAAGACCGTGCTTCTTCTGATTCCGGCCCCGCGACAGAAGTTGACGATGGCCATAATTAGAAATCGCTGATTGAAATGAAGAAATCGAATGAGTTTGTCAAATTTTTAAATCATGAGGTTTTCCTTTTACCTAATCTGCACCTATTGTCAATCTTCTCCTCCGTCACCAATTGCAAGAAGTGGTACTTTTTGTTGCAGAGGGCATGGTCTTGTCTTGCTGCATGGGTTACCTGTTGCCATGTCAGCCGCAGCAGCTAAGTTCATCAATCGCGTCTGCTCTCGAATCGTTTCATTTCTAACCCGATTTCGCAGGCTACAATGGATCTTGTTATTGAGCTCTGCGCGTGCACTCAGTGTACATCATATAATGGTTTGCTGGGCTGGAGCGCTCCAGAGGCCACAAAGATGAATATTTTTTTAGCAAACTTGTGCTGCTGCTTAGTCTGACCATATTACTGGCCAAAACATTTAGCAAAAAACGCTGAAGCGCTACAAGGAAAATAAAATTCACAGAGACAATCTTGAGCCATGCAAATTAACATGAGTTTCCAGGAATGAATGACCGTGGTTACGAAAAATCTTTTTCCCAAATACATTAAATAACTCGCTTTGCGAGCTCATAAAATTTTTATACAAACATTGCCATTATCAAGGGGTATTATTCTTGTTTGTTGTAAATGTAGACTTTCTACTTAAATTGTATCAGGATCTGACTTCCTATCCTTGTCATGTAATTCCAAACGTCTGGAATTTCCATGTGCAAAGTGTTTGTTTTTCTTCTTGTACTTTTGGGATAATTCAGAATTGTACATCATGAGTGTCATCTTCATTATAATTTTTTGTGCTTGAGACTGATTGTTAATGCGCCTTTTATTATAAGATAGCAATATAATTATAAGTGTAAGGTAGCCATTATATTGTTGCGACATCATTAAAAATGTCGTTTGTGGATCGTAATATTTGCGTGCTATTACTTTTTCCGAATGGCGAGTCCGCAGCAGAGTTATAGTAATCATCGTAAAAATCTGGACAGTTCGTGTTTTAGAACGAAAAGATTTGAATGCTGCAACCCGATTGTTGAATTTAAGAACCAAATGTCGAGAACGATTTTTGGTTTCGAGGAGAAACCCGAAATCACTGTTGTGCTGGAGCTTACGGCGAGATCCTTTTTTTACTTTTGACCTCCCTAGATTGGGGAAGTATTGTGGTCACACAAAAATACAAACACGGTCATATCGATTTTAGCCATATTTCAAAATTCATAGCCATGTTTATTCTTAGGCTGATGGCGCGTGAATTCTGTAATGATCTTACAAATCCAAGCAGTCACTCTTATAATGATTACTTCTTAAAAATTTTTTGTAGGGCCAAAAAAAAACCGACCAAACCCATAAACATAAGCGATTAAAACATTATTTTCTACTCTAATATTTTAAACTACGGCGCCCATTTTCTGAAACCCAGATTTACTCAACGCCTAGATAATTGCACATCACCGAAGTAAATGAAATGTAAACGATTTCTTCATTTCAATTTATACATCAATCAAAAAATAAAAACTGTGGCGATTATTATATCGTATAAATTATTATGTTATTAGATTATTAGATTATAATGATTATAAATGATATATACAGTATCACATTACGAGATAATAAATGATAAATATTACTTGAGATGAAATAATTACCTTTAGATGAATTAATTATTTCATACAACGCAATGAATTGTTCCTATCTTCATTTATTTTTGCCGGTAAGCGTTGTTGTTATTAAATTATTATTTATTCATCACATCCTCCTCTCAATCTGATATATTGTTGTTATTAAAATTGATGTTTATACAGGCTTAAAAATATATGACTGAATGAGGTAGTCGAAACGTTATCGACAAGATGATTTTTTTTATTTTTTATTAATTTCACCTGTTCCTCCGATCCCAGGAATAATTCGCATCATTCAACAAGAAGAAGAATCTCCCACTACGATTTCTCATTACCTAAAACTATTGCTTTCAAACGGTGTTCAATCAGCTTTAAATAATTTTTAAAAGAACGTCTGAATGCAGAAATGGAATGAACGAAATTTTTGGTTTGGGTTAGTATTGTTGAAAGGGTAACCGGTGAGGCATGTTTTGTCTTGCTCAAGGAATGGCGTCCTTGCCCTGTGGCGAGCTCCATTCTCAGGGTTATGAGTTAGTGGAGGGCAGCAGCTTCGCTAATATTGACCTGGGGCTGAAGATGGTAGTAATAAGCAAGCCTAGGCTCAGATACCGGGAGACAGAGTTGGATCAATGGTATGGCTTCAGTACTGCGATGTGGAAGATTATGGAAAGTCACCACATTATTTGATATTCCTAGTAAAATCATCCATGATGATCGCCAAACTCCGACGAGGAGCGGGCATTCAAAGAAGTATTGTTGAGGAAAGGAGTTAGGATGGGACGCAGGTGGTTCACAAGTAGGAAATTCCGAGCCAGGAACAGATTGCCTACTATGTTACCGGGAAAAATGCGCCCCTCTAACAAAAGCTCCCTTTTGCTCTTACAATTTTTAAAAATATGACTGAAATTTTTGATTTAGCAGATATAAATTTTTTGCCCAAAATTTTTGTGCAAAAATTGAGGCAACTTCGGCGTATTTTTTACAGAAGGTTGCGACAACTTTTCAAAATTTCAGTTATTAATAAAAAAAATGTCAAGGTGCATTCTAAGAAGACAAGGCATTCATGGTCTAGTCAATAATTCTCCCTGTCTTCTTAGAATTCCAGTCAATTTTTTTTTTTTCAAATAAATAAAAACAGCTTCAATCAAGAACTACTGTCACCTTGGAGCGCCCTTTCTGGAATTTTTACCGGTGCTCTCACGAAGAGCCAGTCCGTGCCTGTTCCGAGCGAATGTTCATCCATGAAAACGTAGTCGTCCCAATTAAGTCAAAGTCGTTTCAGAGGTCTGAAATTGCTTGGGTCCCAGGTCAAGCTGTTGCAGATCCTCTTCCAAGGCAAAATTGAGGGGAGGAAAAGAGTAGGCCGTGAGAACTTGCTGCGTAATATAGGAGCTTTAACAAGGCTTTTTTTAGAGTTTTTTTCTGGCAATCGTGAAAATTTTAAAGAATTTCTAAATTTTTTCCAAAATATTTGCAAACATCCAATTGGAGCAAGTCAGGATAGGACTGTCTGGCAACCAGTATGCGATGAGGAAACAGGAACTTGAATCCTGTGAAGGCCGTAGCTTAGCCATCATTTCGCCAACAAGAAAAAATCTCTTTAATTAAAAGCTCGGAAAAGTTACACCGTAAAAATAGTAATAAAAAATTTCACTTCGGGATTTGTTCCTGGTTGAAAGAACTCCATAATAAGGAATGACGGGTAATTTCAGGGCTCATTCAAGTACGCTGAATCCGAGTTTCACGATCCTGATATTCGTGATTTTTTAATAGGAGGAAAATCCTAATCATTTAAATTAAATTTGAGGAAAATTTGAATCGATATTGATGTCAAAAAGAATAATGAAAAACATTGTTTGAAATCTCCTCCTTTTCTTTTCCTCTTGATAAATCGATTCAAATATAAAAACGATTCAAATGCACTCATCACCGTTCCGGAATTAAGATTTTTTTTAATTCAAATTTTTCGAATGGTAAAAATTCTTATCTAATAAAAAATAAAGTCATTAAAGGAGTTTCTTAAATGGCTTTTTGGCGGGCTTTCGTGTATTGTTGAGATCTCTATGATAACGCTCTACAAAAAGATATCATATTTACTATAGATGCGCTATTACCAAATGATATGCCATGAATCGACAGAAAAGAATAATGAGCTGTGTTTTCAAAATAGAAGTTATGTCGGATGCAAAATCAAAACAAAGGTACATGGGTATTCATACGCATACCTACCGAGAGGTCTTTGGCCTTAAAAAAACATTTCAATTTTACAACTCAGTCGCTGTAATTCGAATAATTGTTGCTATTCGTCATTTTCCTTTCATTTTTCTTTTTGTTGTTCATATTTTTATTTTAATTGAATAAGGATCACCAAAGTAATCTCAAGTTTCTAAGATTGTTATAATGATTTCGGCATGGATAAAGCGGCTTAATTACGAGATAGGATGCAATAGATGAATCGGTGCAAAGTGAGCTGGACGGGTTTGGTCTCGTCGCTTTGTGGTGGATGCAACTTTATTAGAGAAAATTTTCCTGCTGTTTTTGAATAAAATTTCACCAACTTGCCCATTTTCTTGATATTTCTCTGATGAGATTAAGTGTTTCTTTGTGATCAAGAAAATTTACTGGTATTACTGCTGTGGCTTTTGTAGGGCTTGAAGTTCTATTGCTGCATCACAAACAGCTTGCCAAGTGGCCTCTAGCTTGCATGTTTTCCATCAGGGTCTTTAGACCGACACATTTCCTTCGAAATTTTTATCCTTTCATAGGAGCCGTGGTCGGCTCAGAATTCTGGGCATTCTTTACAGTGCCTGCAGTGGCATTCCGAGCGAGGGGAGAGGATCGGCGAGGCGCTCTATCCTAGATACATACTAGAGGGACCACAAATAATAAGGACATCCCATGTAAATAATATTGGATTCCAGGGTACTTGTGAGACAATCGGGTGCCATTAGCCCCTGATTGGCCAGTCTATCTGCTTATTCATTTCCAGGTCCGGGGCAACAGGGTAAGCGTCACAGGGAGTGCCGACAACAAGGGCGCTGCATAGCTACCTGAAGACCTTTTTTTTGCTTGAAGTCTAAAATTTTTTTAAAAAAAGGGAAAAGGGCGCACAATTGCTCCTTGTGACGGGGGCGCACCAAGGACTTGTTCGGGCCCTGTTCATTTCCTCCGATCCTCAGATGCGCCTGGACTCACAACAGAGCACAGCTGCGTCTTTGTGAGTAGATGTAGGAAATTGTGGGAGGCTCCTTAAAGGCGGCTGAAAGTCGCGATCAGTAACAAAACAACGACTTGGACCGCGGCAGTAGAACTTTTTAAGTGCTATATAGACCCACCGGAAAAAACAAATTATAGGGATTAACGCGAAACCGATGTTCACTTTTACATAAAAACAATCAATCAAAAAAATTACAAGTACTGCGTGTTTAGATAAACGGACATTTTTCTTTTTTGAACCTGTTTTAGGCTTTTCGAGACAATATCACCGACACCGTCGGACAGACTTACAACAAATCATTTTACCAGCAGGGGTCGTTGCGCTGCTGTTACTTCCTTTTTCAGATATAGATGTTAAGTAAACATTGCGTATATATAGAAAAACATAACAATAAAAATATGGATCAACTTTTTTTTTTTTTTTTAAAAAAAAGAGAAAAAAATTACCTTTGAACTTTAACCTCAGTTTTAAATCCAGGCATTTCAAAAATTACCTGAAAAATGTTCGTGAAAATATAATGTTATAATATCTTTGTATGAAAATATAATTAGAGTCACGATACAATTGTTTGGAGTTCAATACCTCTCCGTTTCAATCACTTCCATCGATTCTTGTCTTTTTATCGATCGAAATAAATGTTCATACTGAAATGAGATAAGGACTCATGTAATTGTGACCGTGAATCATGTCTCGAATCTTATCATAATTGTTTGTATAAAATTTTAAATTTTGCTCATTTAGGTATGATATAATCATTATAATTTTAGTTATTGTCATGGGGGCTTTTTTTTCCGCAATGACTTATTGGTTATATGCCTTTGGTTTATTACATGCCGAATTCTAATTATTACTTCTAAATGATATTGAAGTTTTTGTATCTTAGCATGACAAGGCTTGCATACGTTCATATTCATCTTACTTAATGGATTACATTGTTTCACGAGTTAAAAGCTTTTTACGTCACAATTTAGTGTTAAATCTTCAAGATGAAGATTTTGTTAACTTTTGAATAAAAAAAAATCGTTTATTTTAAGTAAGCAAACATTTTTTTTTCCGAAAGAACATGGGAACTGGTTAAGTGAAAAACATTGACCTCTGTTATTTAAATTTATATAGTTAAACTTAGCGTTTTTTTTATGAATAAAAAAGACTGGACTTTAATAAAGGTGCTAGAAAGGAAGTTAGCAGTGTATAAAATGTATCGCCGTTTATTTCAAACCCAAGAGTAACAATACAAGGGAACTCCCTAGAAGCTACTCTTTAAGAACTTGAGACATCTCAGGTTCCTCGTTTAATTGGTTTCTTCTTGGGCGCTATATTTGATCCGAGCGACCTTTGCATATGGCTGGTTTTGGTGGCACAGCTGTACTACAGTTTACTGTCAGTTCCTTACGGCCAAATAGAAAGGTTGTTGTATCACCTTCTGCAAGGTACCACCTTCTGGTTTGCCATTTCTTTGCAACAACATCAATAACTTCTTCAAAATCACCAAGATTTTGAATGAAGTTGGAGGAATTCGAACCGAAGCGTGGATGCGACCGCTAGACCTCCTTTTGAAAGTCGGGTGCGATATATATCCACTGAGCCACGAGGCTGGCTCCTAGGCCTGGCCGAAAAATATTGTCCTCAGCCTCAGCATTCCACCAAGTGAGGTCATCTGCAACCCTCTGCCCACAGTGCCTGGAACTGAGCTGCTAGCACTTTCTGGCCTTAATTAATGATCAAAAGACTGCTGAACAGTCTCACCAATTACCATTTTTGCCTTAACGTCCTCCACTTGGTGCACTGCTGCTTCTACTAAAAATGTTTTGACATCCTTTCGGTCTTGGCTGCTCGCTGCGGACCAACCACAACCCGTGGTCATCATGTTCAGCCGATCTGAACATTCTAAACGCGCCAAAAAATAAAACAATTTTTGGCGAAATTCAATACTTTCCTGAAAATATTAAGTATAGGTTTACTATTCATTACACACCTAAAATTTCGCTTCTCTATTCAAAACTCTTGACACAACTACCCATTTTTTATAAAAAATGAAATAACCAGCGACACACATAATAAAAGTATATAAAATAACAAGAAACCGGAAATAGGGTAAATATCATGAATTGAAAAACGTTTGTAGTACCGTAAGGTCTTTTCTGAGTAAATGCAAATAATTGGTAATGTGTTTTAAGTGAAGATTCACAGTCGAGCGTGCCATGATGGACCAGAGATCACGATCCCACTAATGTTTTAAACCATTTTTCTCTTTAAATATTCCTTTTTATCCTGTCGTTCTCCGCTTCTGAAAAAGGTAATATATTTTTTCCTTAAAAGTAATCAGTTATTGCTAACAAGGTTTTTTTGTCACCTCCCTCCAATCGATTAAGAAAATACCTTAAGGACCATGGTGTGAATAACACCGCCTTTTTTCACACTTTTTACAAATTGAGCTCAGCTAGAGCAATTAGTTAAGACGCGTTGCTTTTAATTATTGCTACATTTTATGTACTTAGTTGTTGCAACATACTGGAAATGCAGTTTGAGATAGTGTTTCTGAAATTTAAAAAAAAAAAATCTCTTTGGATTGTTGCATCCTCTCATTGGAGCTTGGCGATCATGATGATGATTTGCATTTTGCAACCGGATGCAGATTTTTTAGCCCGAAAATGTTTTTTCGGGTTGTCTTTATCTGCATTATGAACTGCAGGGAGTAAAAGATTTTTAGCTGGGGATTAATTTTTTAACTATGAATGAAAAGATATCCCGTAACAAGCAAGACCCAGTAATCCCGACCAAGTAACTGCCTTCAACCACTTGAGTTACCA
Organism: Liposcelis brunnea; assembly: GCA_023512825.1. Lineage (NCBI taxonomy): Eukaryota > Metazoa > Arthropoda > Insecta > Psocodea > Liposcelididae > Liposcelis > Liposcelis brunnea. The sequence goes on from CM042067.1 coordinate 13,116,625, forward strand.
AGTAACTGCTTAGCATCCAATTTTTACCGAGTAACTAACCAGCAACAGCTTGAGTTACTGAGTGATCGCCTAGAAATTGCTTAAGTTACCGAGTAACTGTTCAGGAACCACTTGAGTTGCCAAGTAACTGCCCAGCAACCGCTTGAGCTGCCAAGTAACTGCTGGGCAGCCTAGCAGCACGCTGAGCAGCTACTGAGCAACCACGCAGCACGCTCAGCAGCTACTGAGCGATCACGCAGCACGCTGAGCAGCTACTGAGCGACCACGCAGCACGCTGAACAACTACTGAGCAACCACGCAGCCCGCTTAGATTTGGGAAGCCTTGCAGCACGCTGAGCAGCCACTGGACAGCCACTCCACGCAGCTCGCTGATGAGCAGCGCAGCATGAGTAACCGCCATTAGTGCGAGTGTTCTCGAAATCTGGCAAAATCTGATGGAGTGGAGGCCTCAACAGATTTCAGATGCACATGCATCTGATGCAGACCTCATCAAAATTTTTTCAACCACAAATTTGAACTCTATACAATCTTATTTATTTCTCGACTACGTTTTATCAATCCTATAGTAAAAAACAAGCTTAATGAATGTCAAAATAAAGAAAGCATTTTAAAGAAACTTCTAGAAAGGTTAATAAAACTGTCCAGGAATCTCAACAAAAACCTAAAACGTTGACAAACTGACATAAACGTACTGTATTTAGAGCAGCATAATAACGGGTTAATATCAAAGTACTGGTTAAAATGAGACATTTTGTTTAAAAAAAAAAAAATTGGAAACAATAGCACTACACCATGGGAACTGTTCCGATTGACACTACGGAGCAGCATGCATGATTTCTCGTTGTTCTCATGCTGTCATTGTCACCTCACTATAATCATACGAGTGTTTAAATTAGAAGAAAAAATAATGTAATACATTTAAAAACAACACCCACGTCACCTAATATATATAGGCGGTCAATATTTATAACGGAAGAAAGTACAGGAATTGACTGCATATTAGTACTATTTTGCTTTGGTTAATTAAACTGAAAAGAATCCGTAAAAAACTGACGATGTTAGCGTTGCAATACGTGACGTCAGTTTCCTTAGACACAAATCAACCATAAAATAAGAAAAATATCTATCCCTCAACTTCCAACAACTTTCCGTGCAATTATTTCATTATTGAACCGAGTGGAATTTTTAGGTTATTGTCGTTTTAAAATAAGTCCCAAAATAAATTGTCAAAATGGTTAAAGGTCGTTTTTATTTTTATTTTATTTTTTTTATTTTGTCACTTTAACGTCTGAGCTAATTTGGTTTATTTCCTTTTTCTGGTTTTAGCATACTTTGACTGGACATAGCGGGAAAGTGATGGCCGCTAAATTCTTAGGAGAGCCTTCTAAAGTAGTGACGGGCAGTCATGACAGGACTTTAAAAATTTGGGACCTTAGAAGCAGAGCTTGTAAGTATTTACCGAAATAAATTTTTTATCTTAATTACGTATAAATTATCAAAAAAATATTCACGTTCGTTAATTCGACCACCATAGGAGTTATTAATCCAGTGTAATAAAATTGGCGATTTTATTGAAATAATTCGAAATATAATTTTCGTGTAATACAAAATATTTAAAAAGAAGATTTTTTTATTTAAGTACTAAAAACATAATCTTTTTAAAACTACTTCCGTAGGTCTTTTTTTTTTTTTTTTTTAAAGAGCGGATGCATTTTCCGTTATAAACTATTTTTAATTTAATTGTTTATATAAGACATGAACTATATCATTCAAAAGAATATAAATATGTATGAAATTAACATATAAAATTAATTAATCCTTTTATAATAAAAATATCAAAAGGATATACTGTATATACATGAAGCAATAACATCAGCCATCTTTTTTTTTTTTAATTATTTAAATTCCGTTTGCGATTCATTTCACATCACGAAATTATGCACCATGCTGGCTGTACGTCATAACATGTTGAGGTGCATTTATATTGTCAGTTTGAATTTTTTTTGTAAATTATCCGGTAGCTTTCGAATGCGAATAGGAGCATAGAGTAGTTTTAAATTAGAAATGTGGAACGTGAAATGAAATTTTGCTAAATCTTGGTGCCATAGTAATAATAAAAGTAGCTACTTATTCTAAATTTCAGCTGCAAATTTGCTTGACACTAGCAGGCCCTTACGTCAGGAAATGGAAAAGTGGACGCTCAAGCTAAAAATTGAACCCTCAAGAGAAAATTTAAAATTAAATGATAAAGAAAGTTAAGCTAAAACTAAAAAAATTTAGACTCGAGTCATGATCATGAAATAATGGATGCTCAAGTCAAAAAATGAAAAAAATGGAGGCTCAAGTCAAAAAATGAAAAAAGTGGACGCTTAAGCTAAAAAATGAAATAATGGACGCTCAAGTCAAAAATAATAAGAAAATGGACGCTCAAGTCAAAAAATGAAAAAAGTGGAGGCTCAAGTCAAAAAATGAAAAAAATGGAGGCTCAAGTCAAAAAATGAAAATAGTGGACGCTTAAGCCAAAAAATGAAATAATGGACGCTCAATTCAAAAATGATAAGAAAATGGACGCTTAAGTCAAAAAATGAAAAAAAGCTGGCGCTAAAATCAAAAAATGAAATAAAGATGCTCAAGTCAAAAAATGGAAAAAATGGACGCTCAAGTCAAGTTCAAAAATGAACGATGAAGCTAAGAAACTGGATTGTTATTAAGTCAGGAAATGGATCATAAAAAGAAAATGGACGCTTAAGCTAAAAATTTGACAATATACTTTGGCGCACTGTGGCCGAACTTTATTGAACAACTTTTAGCACATTTCTTTTGCTCTTAAATTTTCAATTATTGAAAGCACCTCATTGATCTCTCTCTATATATTCAAGCCCTGTTCCTGTTTGGTAGAATTTGAGCTTCCTGGCTTCAATAATCAGAAATCGTCATTCTCTATTTAAATCGATCCGAATTTCGCGACCTTTACGATCATGATCACAAATATCGAATTTTAAACATTTTAATGATCATAGTCTGCATTTTGGACAGTAATTTAAAACTAATCCGATAGCATCACCCACGAACCTCAACCTCTTCCCATCTATTTTTAGAAGATCAACTCTTCTAAGCCTTTTAACTCGTAACACTAAAAATTTTTAATTTATTTCAGGCGTGGAAACTAAATTCGCAGGATCTAGTTGCAATGATTTAGTAACTTCGGATAGTGCAGGATCGACCATTATAAGTGGCCATTTCGATAAAAAAATTCGCTTTTGGGATACAAGAGCAGAATCAAGTGCTAATGATATTCTTTTAAATGGAAAAGTGACATCATTAGATTTGTCTAGAGGTAAATAAAAATTGTTTTTCTTGTTTTATGGAATGTAAAAAATGCGCGTGAGCCTAATTAAAAATCACAGTATTACAGACATAAACCTAATCTTTAATTTCTTTTTTTAGATGCAAATTATCTATTAAGCTGTGTTCGAGACGACACATTAAAGCTTCTTGACTTACGGATGAATCAAATAGTTACATCTTTCAGGTAAGAATGTTATTTTTATTTACGGATCTGGAAGAAAAAAAAATTAAGTAATTTTAAGCCGAAGCGTTAGGAAAAAGAAAAATTGCCTCTCTTTATTGGTCAATGTACCAATGCACTCAAAACGAATTATTTGTTTCGCAAATAATGACCATTACTTTTAACTTACTGTAAGTTCTCGTTTAAATATACCGTACATTAACCGTAAGAGGAGAAGGTGATAATAGGCAAGAATATTTTTTTTTCCGCTTTGCATGATCTTGACCACTACTACTGTCTTGCGAATTCTATTTTTGAAAGGTGTGAAGCAATACTTTTCGATGCAATATAATTTTTTTTTTCGGGCGAGGGGATAAGGAGGGAGGGAGAAGGATGTCCGATTTCCGCGAAATAAATTGCGGGATCAATGATCTTTTTTTTTTTTTTAATGCTTTTAAAAAGAGGAATGTTTACGTTTGGTAAAGCCTCTCTCTCTCTCTGTATCTCTCTTTGTCTTGTAAAATAAACAATTTACACTCTTTTTGAAGTATCTCATGGCGGCTGGTAAAATTAATAGCACAGGATTGCGTTAAGAATTTAAAGAATTGGCAGATTGTTGATTTTTGTTGTCGCCATTTTGCGAATGACCTGAAGGTTCTAATGCATTGCTAAACTAAGCCCATAAAGAAATAAAAAATATGAGTTATTTAATTAAAAAGAAAAAAATTTACAGTTCCGGCTAAAAACCTCATTAGCTGATTTTTCTCAGCATGTTTTACTGTTTCCTTATTGCTGCCAACTCTTCCAACCTTCAAAATTGTCTTGTTCTTCCCTGTTTGAATCCATTAGGACTGGTACATTGGGCTTATTTATCTCATCGATCTACTAATGCTCATCTTTTGATGATATCAGATCAAAATTCATAAATCAATCTTGACAAATTCATAAAGGTCTCAACAAGTTTTGACATGTCGCGTCGCATAAATATTCAGGTTGACTTTTCTTATTGATGCGAAAATCAACATGATTTGAGCAAGTTTAGGATTTAATTTCGCACAGTAGTTGTTCCCTTTCGTGTTCCAGAAAATTTATTTTATTAGGTTTTATTGCTTTATAAATGCCAAAAGTTCCGCATTTTTACACTCCCCGTTATTTGTTTTATGTTTCTTCACGGTATGTGCTATTCTTAAAGTAAATAGATTATATTCTGTTAACGCTGATAAGCAGTTAGTGTGCGGTAAAACATTCCTTGGCGCCTACAAGTGCAAATATATAAACTTGTCTGGAAATGCTTTCTTCCGCAGTTGCGAAAAGACAAAAAAAACCATCCCTTAAGTGGAAAAGTACTTAAACTTTCTTTACCGGTTCTTTCTTATTACGGATTAGGCTAAATTCGTTCCCAAATTATGACTGGCATATTGATTCTATATCAGAATCCATGTCGATCATTTCATAAGACTTTTTATTTTCTCAATATAATCTTTTAATTCTAACGTCCATTTTTTTAGCTTGAGCTTCGATTTTTTAGTTGTATCGTAAATATCCAATTTAAGACGGTCTTTATATGTTGTAACTGAAGCGTCCACTTTTATATTTTTGACTTGAGCGTCCATTTTTTTATTTTGCAACCGAAATTTTTCATTTCCAACTCTCCATTTTCGATTTTCTAACTAAACGTTTCACTTTTAGCTTGAACGGCCAATTTTGGATTTGACTTGAGCGTCCATTTTTTTTAATTTTCTGACTTAACCGTCCTTTTCTTCATTTTCTAACTGACGTTTTCACTTTTATCTTCAGCATCTACTTTTGCTTTAGATTTGAGCGTCCACTTTTTTTATTTTTTGACTTAAAAGTCAATTTTTTTGTTTTTTGACTTGAAAGTCAATTTTTTTTATTTTTTGACTTGAAAGCCAATTTTTGAATTTTTTAACTTCAGCTTCCATTTTTCCATTTTCTGACTTGAGCGTCCAATTTTTTATTTTCTGACTTAAGCGTCCATTTTTCCATTTTCTAACTGAAGCATTTCACTTTCAGCTTGAGCGTCCACTTTTGCTTGTGACTTGAGCATCCATTTTTCCATTTTCTAACAAACTTCCGACTTTTAGCTTGAGCTTCCATTTTTCATTTTCTGACTGCAGCGTTTCACTTTTAGCTTGAGCATCCACTTTTGCTTGTGACTTGAGCGTCCATTTTTTTATTTTCTGACTTGAGCGTCCATTTTTTTAAAATTTTTTGATATTAAACCCTCTATTTTTATCTTTAACCACATTTAGCGTAAATTTCCTCACCTCTAAATCTTTATCTTAAGCACTCATCTTTGTCGCACTACGAAGAAAATTAAAGAAGAAAAATTGGATAACTTCGAGATAATAAATGACTTAAACAAGAAGCCTAAATATACGGTTTTCTACTGATAAACGGAAGCTTAAATGCTTCAGACAAGTCATGCAGAACGAGGAGTACTTTATTCCAGAATTGTGATGCAGAGCAAGATAAAATTATAAAGGTGCAGCCGAAAAGAGAATTAACGAATAATGTGTTTGAAGTAACTTTCAGCAAAAGTAGAAGATTTTTAAAATCTCTCTAAAACGAATCTTTTTTTAAAAATGGCTGCTTTAGTAAAAATCTAGCCAACTCGTCAATGAATGAAAAAAGTTTCGGGCTTAACGATTGTTTCTTTTGCTTAATTAAACTTTTTACCTGGTCGATTATGATTCGCGTTTAAATTATCAACTCTCGAAATATAAAAGCTCTCTACAGGGAGTTGTAAGCAGTTAAAAAATTTCCAAACAAGTTATAGATTGCCGATAAGAGAAATTTAAGGCTAAACCCGAAAAAAAAACATCTTAATTAGTCAAAATGTAAAACATTTTTATCTGCATGGCCAAAGATGGTACCTTTTAAAAAATTATCCCGTATTCATTAATTTTTTTTTAAAAAAACGGAATTTTATTCGATCTTGATAAAACTTTTTTAGATAGCATTCATACTAAAAATAGAAGGTGAAAATTATTCAAGTTATCCTTAAATTATGAAACCCCGAGAAGAGCAAGCAAGATATTATATTAACGGTCGGGATATAATAAAACATTTATAACCCATAAAAAATTAATTTTCACAAAAATCCTTAAAAATAATTTATATAAATGTTAAATAGTACTTATTTACCGATTTTGGTCGAAATCCAAGAGATAAGTAGCTAAGAAATATACGATTTCACGGTGGTATACCTCAATGTCGTGAGTAGTTTTTCACTATCCTAGACGATGCAGAAAAAAATATTCCCGCAAATTTCCCGAGAATTAACCAACTCATTTTTAAATAGAACGGATTTTTTTGCGTCGACTTTCAAATCTGTTTTTAGTGATTGGTTATTATAAAAGTTCAATTTCGATTAACGTAAAACTTCATGGAAATTGATTCCTGGGGGATTCCAACAGAATGCTGATGTCTAACTAAATATTTTTTACATTACTAGAATTGTAAGGAAAAAATGAATTGTAATGGAAAAATGGACGCTTAAGTCAGAAAATGAAAAATTGGACAAAAAATTTCCAATTCAGAGAAAAATCCTACAAAAATTTTTTTTTTCAAAAAAATTAAAAAATTTGTTTTTTAAAAAAATCAAAATTTTTTTTTTAAAAAAATCAAAAAATTTTTTTTTTAAAAAAATCAAAAAATTTTTTTTTTTAAAAAGTCAAAAAATTTTTTTTTAAAAAAAATCAAAAAATTTTTTTTTTCAAAAAATCAAAAAATTTTTTTTTTTTAAAAAATCAAAAAATTTTTTTTTTTAAAAAAATGAAACAATTTTTTTTCCAAAAAAATCAAACAACTTGATTCCATAATATAACCAAAACTTCCCACAAGGGAAGAAAATCAACTAATATTTATCATAAAACCTTAAATGAAAAAGAAAAAGAAAACACGAACCAACTAGAAATTATTAATTTCCAGTGCCGATGGTTTCAAAGTAGCATGCGATTGGTCTAGAGCCACATTTTCTCCAGATGGTCAACACGTAGCTGTAGGTTCTACCGATGGTTCCATTTTCGTATGGAGAGTTTCAACTTCTAAAGTAGAAACAATTCTCAAAGAACACGCGTACGTATAATTGTTAATGTATTCATTTATCCCATTCCGTTTACGAAAAAAAAAAAAAACATGCTTTAACCCAGGGAAAAAATATTAATTAATTATCACAAGTACAAGTTTCACCTCCCCCAAACACGATGTGTCTAATTTATGGTCACCATTTTTCCTGGATATTTTTATCTTAACACACACACGCGCGCGCGCGCATTGCCTAAAAACCTTTAAGGACTGTCCTCTTTCGTTTTTTAGCTGTGCCGTAGCTGCGGTGTCGTGGTTGCCATATGGAACTGCCATTGCAAGCGTTGATCGAGGAAAGAAACTCATCGTTTGGGGCGATGTATGACGCCGAAAAAAATCCCCTACGAAAGAATCTATTAACTTGAATTTATTTATGGTACTCGACAGTTACAACTCCCGGCGAGAACGTTGAAAAAGCATTTCAAAAAAAAAAAAAGAGACTAATAAATATGATATATAAATGGTCGCGATTATTGTTTCTCATACTTTCCAAATAATTCAGTCAGTAATTATTGACTCTAATCGCTAGCATACATCAGCTTTCATTGCCAAAATGAAAAATTTTACAGTTTCTATTTGATAGTTTTAATTTTTATCGCGTATTTTTTTTTTATTTAAAAGAAATTTTTTTTAAAAAAAAATATTAAATTTTTTAAAAAGATTTGTTATATTGATTTTAAAAATCAACAGAAAAGTTATTCAAAGCCAGCAGGTTTTCTTTATTGTTATATGATCTTCCACTTGCGAACAAATATAAAGATTATTGATTTTGTAATCGTTTCGTTTTTAATGAGAAATAAATCAAAAGTCATTCAAAGAAAAAATAGAAGCTCGCGGTGTCTTCAATTTAGTTCAATGTTAAATCGCAAAACTTCTTTAAAAAAATATGTTTTTAACTGATTTGATTTAGCCTAATGTTTGAAGTGAGCATAGGTATTTAAAACTATAATACTCAAAATCGTTAATTGCACTTTGAAGATATTCAGCTCTGTAAAGGTAAATATTAGCGGGAGAGTCAAGATTCTAAAGGCTTTTTATCCGCGGGCCATCGGTTTTAAGCTTATTTTCGTTTCGGTCAATTCGATCTTAGGTCGTCATACTTGTAGTCTTCTGATGTGTTCAAAATGAGTGTGAGGATTTAGCTAATAAACAGGAAGTTTATCAGATGTTGAATTAGGAATTTGAAAAAATGCGATATGCCACAATCACAATCATCCAGATCTGAAAATTTTCACCCGAAAACTGCTCCCGATTCTGAAGTTGAATATTGTTTTTATTTCAGCGCTTTTAGCGCTACTTGGTGTTATGCATCACTGGTTAGGTTAGGTTACGTTTACATAACTCTAGGGATGCCAAATTTTGAAAAAGGAAAAAGAGTATTTTAACGACCGAGTAAATAATTAATTTTACCCCCCCCCCCCTTAAATCTACTTTTTTTGAAAAATGCAAAACATCATTGATTACTGTGCTTTCATGGGCAAAATTTTAAAAAATGATTATACTCGATTTTTTGTCCAAAACTTGAAACTTGCAAAAAAACTCTAAATTATGATAGGCTTCTGGATCAAAATCAAACTAGTCCATATGAAAATTTAGGCTCACTGATTGAGTGCAATTTTATAGAAGCTGATAAAAAGAACAGATGAAGGGTTTTATTTCTACTTTGCTTGAAAAAAAAAGAGTACTCTTTTTCAGTCTGGGAAAAAAAGAGCTAATTTCTCAGATTCCAGAAAAAGATAGAATTAGTGTGGAAGTAGTGAAAAAAGAGAGTATCTGGCATCCCTAAATAACTCTAATGCCCTTATTTAACATTTGATTGATAATGCACCATTAAACTAGAAATTCCAGGCTTGTGAGAACGAAATAGTGCCTTGTTTGATTCAGAAACAACTTCAATCACAAAAGTAAAATTTACCATCACAATGATATCATGTACTGAACTTGTTTACTTTTGAACTAAATGGAAGCCGGAGCTAGTTTTTAATATTTTCCCTACTTGGAATGACTCGCTTACACATTCTTAAAAATAATAACTGCAGCTGAATTTAAATGTGATATTAAAATATTTTTAATGATAAATAAAATGGTCGCCATCGTCTTTCGTTTTCGCCATTGCCAATTTAGGCCTTATAAAAACGTCGACGGTGCTTGTTTGCGATCTTTCTAATAAAAATGTAACAGTAAAATAAAATAAATATAAAAATCAATAATTTAAAGGAAAGCCTTGTGTTTTTATGTGTATTCCATCTCTGATAATTTGACACGCGGATTTAAAAAAATAAAATAAAGAAATAAGATGATATACGATCGATAAGGAGATACGTTGTAAAAACTTTTCTTTTAAAATCATTTTAATGCTACGTCCGTGACCTTTTAGCGATGTCTCCAAATATCTCAGTATTACCTTCTACAGCAGTTATTTTAGATTTCGATTTCGGTTTAGATGATTTTTTATTTAGTATTTTGACAAATCCTTTACCATTAAGGTCGGATGTGACGTTAAAACTTGTGGAACGTTATAATGGTTACGAACAGATCGCGTTAGGTAAATTACTCCACGCAGTATCGTGAAAAAAAAAACTGGTCGCGATGTTAATAAATCCATTTCCGTTTGATAATAAATCGATCTAAATATAAAAAAAAATTTGCATTCACGAAATAAAGTTACGAGCTAAGTCAAATCTGAAAGATCGATGATCTTAAATGTGAAAAATGACGAAGGCGAAAAACGACTCTCTGCTGTTTTAAATAGCGGAATCGGATATTAAATCTTGTTTTTTTTATGACAGTTGCAAAAATTAGGGGATTTAGGGGTTTCAAGGATTTAGAAGGTCGAATCTTTTTTAGTCATTATTTACAATCACTGCACCGGGGTTTTTTCAGGTTTGTTCTGGAATTGGATGGAAATCTTTCTAGTTGGTGACGGCCTGTTTACTTTCCGGCTTTTCGTTTATTCAAATTTCTGACTTTTTTTGGGCGACAATTTTTCCTCCTTCAGGCTGGATTAACGGAGTGTTTCTGGCAGCTTCAAGCGCGAATAAAATTTTATCATTTTTATGGTGGCAGCGATCGAGTGAAGAGAAAGAACGCCCTGCCACCCTAAATATTTTTTATTTTTTCCGGCCAGAATTAAGGATACAGCATTTCCTGGAAAATTTATATCATCAGAATCCCAGGACTCAAAAATTCCCACTTTCAAACAATTTGAAAAATGCCGGGATTCAGGAAAAGGGATTCGATGTTTTAGCTTCAGGCGATTTTCTCAAAAAATCCACGAGATTTGGCGTAGTTTTTTCAAAATCGGGGAAAAATCTCGAAAATATTGATCTCAAAAACGGGTATCCTAAAAATGCAAAAAAACTTTACCCGGAAAAAATTTATCCCCCAAAATATGTTTAACAAAATCTTGAAATTTTTTTTAAAGAAATAAGCTCATAAACGTAGAAATTTATGAACGGGAAAAACTTGGCGTCATTTCTAGATGGATTGAAAACCACTTCTAGTTCAAGTTTGAGCTTTTTGAGCCCTCAGGCGGGAATCTTTTTTTTCACCCTTGGGGGAAAAAATTGACTGAAAAGTATATTAATCTGGAGAAGGAAAAAATTTTGTATAAAAAAATTCGAAAATTGGGAAAATCAAAATTTGCATAGCCAAAAAGTTGACGAGCCTTCACCTATTAAAGGTTCTAAAGCCAATACCGTAAAATAGAGCGAGTGTAGTCATTGTAAAAATTTCCAGCTTCATACTTTGCAAGAGCTGATTTCTGATTGGCTATGATCAGATTCGCCTGCAACCGCTGCCACCAACTTGTTTCTTTTCGTTCTAGCCAACCAAAAACCGCAATTTGATTGGTGATTTTTTTCTATCAGGTTCTCTTAATTAAAATGAAGTCATCGTCTTCCAGTGCTTAAAGTTTAGTTTAAATTTCCCGTCTGGTTAATATTAAATTCTAAAATAACAATCACACGAAAGAACGAATTTTTTGTAATTTTTTCTGGTAATTATTGTTGATGAAACTTTAACAAGAAGTTTCTTCTCTATACCCCGAAAGCCTTCAAAACCCAGTTTTGATCAAATAAGACGAGGTCAATGAAAGGGCAGGCTGACCAAAAACTCAATCACCAAGGTCGCTAATAAGTATATCGTCTGGTTATAGTGGTCACATTGTTGTCTTCAAGCTTGCCCAGTCAGCAAGCGGTGGAAATTGTAGGTGGATTATCGGTGTATTCTACGTGGATTTTAAGACTTGGTGTACGCTAATCTTAAAATCCACATAGAATACACCGATAATCCACCTAAACTTCCACCGCTTGCTGACTGGGTGAGAGCTTAAAAAAAGCGATATGCACATCCTAGGGAGGCCAAAGATTGAACACTTCTATGAGTCGGCTGCTACAAAGGGTACGCCATTTTGAAAACTGGAAGCTGTCATTTCGAATTTGGTGGCCGCCATTCTCCAATAGAAAAATCTGCCAAACGCGATGTTCGCTTTTCAAATCGACAATGGCAGATTCCGGTTTTCAAAATGGCGTACACTCATGCAGCAGACGACTAAAATTTTTCCGAGCTTCCACATGAACGTTTATTTCTTAAAACAGGCTTCTTAAATAGTTGCTAATACATCAGAATGCCTTACAAATGACAATTTTCTCAAACTCGGGTTTTTAGTCATTAATATGTCATGACAGACATGAAAGAGTCCGAAATATCATGGCGTATCCCGATTCCAGCGTTGGACTCCGCCACACTGAGGATAACTGTAAACAGACAAAGTAAGTTTAAAAAAAATTTTTTTTTCATAAATAATCATCAACTTTCGACTTTTAAAAAAAAATTACTCCACACTAGGCAAGGCCAAAACGTCTGCCCGTCACATGGAATCCGACAAATTTATTTATAAAACGCTTCTGTCGAATTTAGTGTACGTTTGCCTTAAAAGGAATAGATTTTTATATCATTATCCTTCATTTGCATATGGACGATAATGACTTCGTATTTTTATTTTTTTTAATAAGTTTGAGATTGATGATGAATAACGAGTTTATTAACGAAATTTTTCACCCGAAAAGAAATTTTTAAATTTTCGATTTACGGTCATTTAATGGAATCATGAGTATTCCTCTTTCCAAACGACCTTCATTAAATGTTTTCCGTGTCGGGTTTAATTTTAGAAAAATATATATATATAGGAGGCGAAATCAAACAATGCCCAAGTAAAAATGACCACAACGCTTTGCGGGTAATAAAAAAAGTTTATTATGTGTTGGGTGAGCATTCTTGTCAGACAAGAACAAATTGAAAAATTCATAGCTTGATGTGGTCAAATAAAAATGTTCTCATTTTGTTTTTTATTGATTCTCGAGATTAATTCCATTCGAAAATTCCTGAGGAGGTTCGCGGTGGATACTTGATTTGAGAAATTGTTATATCTTGCCCTCGTGTGCTCCCTGCGTAAAAAAAAAACAAATAGAAAAAAAAGGGTGGACGAATAAAATAGTTATTCATCATCTTCATATTAATGAGTGTATGGTTTGTAGGAGGTAATAAAATGACAGCAAAATCCCTTGTAAATATGTTTTTTTTATTTATAGAGATAAGCATCCTCTCAGCACTGAATGAGGTGCTGAAAGAGCGACGCTCGACAGAACACAGAAGGAATAATTTGCTTCAAAATGCGGCACTGCGTCAACATCAGGTACAGGAGACGAAAAATAAGGTACCTAGGTTTAAGAAAGCAGACAAAAAGTAAATTCAAAATTAAAGAAATTTTGTCAAATTAAAAGATGTAAGAGTGGCTTTCCTTATTTTTGAAATGGGAAGGCAGATGTAGCATTCTACCGCTAGTGGCGCTGTAGTCGTAGTCTATGGCTATTGTTGATTTCAAATTAGGTAGTTGCTGGTTGATAACAATAGCTTAACCTAAACTGGTTAAGATTTTTGTGTAGAAATGCGAATACTAGAGACTCTCAATTAAAAGACACTGGCAAATTTTCAGCAGATACAGAAATTGAACAGCGGTAACGGAGGCTTTGTCCAAGAATTGTCTTTCATAGAAAGCTGTGTATATTAATCATGGCTGCCGAATAATCTTAATTTTTGTAACGATGACAATGTTGTCAGTCTGAAGTCTCTTTTAATTAAAGATCTCTAGCGAACACTAACAGTAAGAGAGACTAGATAGAAGAGAGGCGAAAAGTTGAAAAGCACAGTGCCGGATCCGTTGAACATTTCGTAAGCAAAGTACATAGAACGGAAAAAAATGAATAACGGCAGGCACAGTGTGGGATCCAATATCTTATACATAGGCGCAACATATTTAACTCAAATAGCCAATCAGCAGACGTCTGAGTTATCGTCTTTCTGTCCCTCCTAGAGAACACTAGCGGTAGTTATGAACATCTAATTTTACTTCTGCCTTTTTTCTTGTTTCCAGTCAAACAAATTGACTAGTCATAGAAAAAAATATATATAGACCTAGTATCAACTTACAGCGATATGGAATAAATCCATGAAAATTAATAAAATGATGTTTTTAGTGCGAGACTGCATGGAAAGAAAAAATCGAAGCAGCTCAAGCTCTTGGAAGCAAATATGAAACTCAGTGCAATCAATTAAGGGAACGCCGTGACGTAATGCATAAGCAACTAATTGCAAATATTGAAGGAAGCTCACCGAACAAAGGGCACGATACACCATCAATAAGAGTAAGTATAGGGTCAAAAAGTAACACGATCCTTGCTATTGCAGAAAAAAATTAATCGACCTGTTCGAAATTGATTCCTCAGATTTTGTTTAGAGCAAGTCTTGACAAGTTTTAACCTGAAAACCGCAAAGTGGAACGTTTTATTTTTGAAGCTTTGGCGAGTCCTTGATGTGGATTGACATCTGACTCAAAAGTTCATTTAACTCTAAGTTTGGATTCGATATTTTCAATAGCAAACCAATCATTTTAGAGCTTCACGAAAAAAATTTAACTAGCGAATATTTTTGCAATATTTTTAAAAGATTATGCATATTTTGTTTCAACCCAGAAATGGGTTCCCGGGCAATTTTTCCCCCAAAACAATTTCTTTAGAAAAATTCAGAATTTTTACCTTTTCTAATCAATATTCACTGTGAGTATTGTCATTATTTAAAAAATTTTATAATCGTTAAAATGAACGGTTAAATGTGCGGGTGTTGTAAAATATACATTTTTTCCTTGGACATAACAACTAATAAAATAAAATTTGAATGAAACTTGTTTATAAATACAGTAAGTATGTCAACCCGTGGCAACAAAATTTGTTTTACTGACAATCCTACAATCTTAACTTATAAGCAAAACCTTACAAAGTTAATCAGTAAAAAAGAACTAAAACTAGCTACTAAATTAAACTGCCTTCGACTCTGTAAATTAATAAAAACGAATTGCCCTTATCTTAAACGTTTTTTTTTTCTACCTTTAGGCCAACTACAAGATCCAAGCTTGCCAACTGCAAAGGGATATCGCAGAATTGAAAAGAAGAGTTAGTAACGTCAAATTTAGACTAGAATCCGAAACCAAGGTATAATTTTACCTCAATAAATCACATTTCCCTCAAAAAAAAAATTCTTTTAACCCAAAAGAAATATTTTGCAATAAATATTCAATTCCCACAGTTTACTTTATTTTCGCTACTTGAATTCATGCAAATCATTAAAGATATTAATCCTTATTTTTAAAATAATTAATGCAGGTTCTTCAAACCCCTTAGCAATTTTTTTCTTAAAAATGATCAAAGAATGCCATTAATGCCTTCATAAAATTTCAAGTATATCTTGTAGATTTTATCGCATTTCAGTTAACGTGCGATTATCTAGATATCGGCACGCTTGTACATTACGATCGATCGAATTGAATTACAACAACTTTTCATCAAGAAAACGCGAAATATTTTGCCGGGGTTTTATTACACGGCCTGACATGGGTGCAATTAATCATTTTATGCTCACGATTTTCTTAAACTGAATTTATTTTATTTGATTTTACTTTACTTTCAGGCAGCGAATAGTATATCCAACACCGTAAAAAAACTTAGAATAGAAGCTGGGACTAAAAAAATGAATTCCGTAACCATAAGACCGCAGACTTTATCACTTTTATCGCATGCCACACAATGCCGTCCGACTAGGGAAAACTTTAGAATGAACATCATGAAAAGTGCAACAAGATTTTCAACGCCTGTCGGAGCATTAAGTAAAACGGTGTAAAAGGTTTTTTTTTTTAGGCAAGAGAATCATTAAACTTGTTTTTCCCACAAGCAACTTTTAATTTATTAATTTTCTTCTTTCTTTTTATTTTGATTTAATTGTGATTACACCACGAACGGAAGGCTGTTAATGTGTCGGACATACAGCATCAATTATATTCTAAAGTAAGGGCTTTGAGGGTTTGCAAAAGCATTTAAAAGTCTAAAAATAGAATATTAAGGAGATTTGTTGCAAGTTTATCGCTGCGGGTAATTTTATGAAATAATCTGGTTTTCCATAAAGAGCTTATAATGAGATAGTCGCTAACTCCACTAGCTTTAATGTGATTATGGCTGTGGCTTCATTTATAAGAATAATATAGTCGACCCTAACCTTAAATGGTTAGAATTGACCCAGAGTACGGACCGTTTTAGGTAAAGCTTCCTCGAATTTAAAAAAGGCCGACTAATCAGAGTTTGCTCTCATGATAAGTCGCTGCCGACTCTTTGATTTTGCCTCCAAGCCAGACTACAAAATGATTGTACCAACTATGCTTAGAAAATGTGACTTAACCTAATCCCGTTAAATATTTTAAATCCGCAGAAAATTTAACCTAACCCTGTTAAACAAGAAATTTTTTTCACTTTTAAACAATCCAAGATAGCCAACATACACAAAGCCGAATTTAATGGAACTAGTAAACTAGCAGCCTGGAATGTTTTAGTGGCCGAGTAAACTTGTGACGACTTTTCCGGAAATTTTAATTTCTTGAATCTACTGTCAAAATATTTAACACTCTGCTTTTATTAGTGGCTCTTCCTATTAACGTTATTTTCTGTTAAATAATTCTATTATGTTCATTGATTAATTATTTTAAACTTTTTTTATAAAATGTGTATAACGTTCGCAACATAAAATTTCTATTAGCCGATGCTTTATCATATAGAACGTGGGTGTTATTTCTTTTTAAGGATAAGATTTAATAGCCCTGTGCAAACGACATTGTTTTGATTGCCAAACGGTTTAGATACTTCAGGCAAATAAATCGTTGGCAACGAGCATCAAGCAAGTTTTGATTTTAAATAAATCCTGATTGAATATCACAGTGTAATTTAAGAAAAGCTATATTGTAAGATGTTGGTTTAACGATAACCTTGTCTTACAGGCTACCCAAGAGAATAAATTTTTTCATTTGACATTATTAACTTTTCTCGGTACGAGTATCAGCAACGTTTTACTCGATTTCTACAAAAGAAAGAGGGTTATGTGTTTCACTTGTTTATATATTTAAAATTCTAAAGAAGCTTTTTAAAAGTTCAAAGTATTGTAGAAATTATTTTTATAACGAAGCCACTGCCTCGAACCATTTATAAGCAGCATCACATGAGAAACATTAGCAGATTTCAATATTAGTAAAATGAGCAATTATTAGTTCAATTTTTTTTTTACTTCAGCCTTCATCTTTTTTTAAAATTGTTTAAAAAAACATTTAATGACTTGTGATACAAACAAAAAAGAGATAATGATTTTGGTACAATTTTTTAATTAATTACTGTATTAAAAATAAAAATTTTTATTTTAACTGTTTTAAATTTTTATCAAATTCTATTGTAACTGAATAAATTGTTTTAATTACAACAGTATAATTTTTTTTTTATTTGGTCTAATATTTCTGCACCTTCTATCTGAAACTCTCATCAATCAAAAAAGCTAAGATTACATAGTGAGACTTACTTTTCCTTATTTCAAATTTCTGCCAGTCCAAGTTTCTTAAATGCCTCACCCTCAAATGTCAAAAAAAATTTTTTGCCTACAAATTCAAAATTTTAAAAGTTCATCAGTTTTGAAAAAAGTAATTTGCAACCATAGGTTGACTTACACTAATCCTAGAAATTTCTCACTGATCCAAAATTGTGTTATCAATTGTTTTATTTGTCTTCTCAGTCTTCTCTGGATTGTCTTCTGGGACTTTAGAATTTTTTACTATTTCTTGCTGCATTTTTAAATAATCATGTTCTAATTCCCTTAGTTCCATTAAATTTCTATTAATTTCCTTTTGAGCTGAATAAAGCCTTTCACAAAGAGCTGTGCACATATAATCAGTCCCAGCTAAAAATGCAGTCTCAGTCGTTGAATTAACAAGCTTCTCTACACTTTCCATGTACAGATTTAATTCTGTTAATGATGCTTTAATCTTATTTACATTTGCCCTGGCTTCAATGACTGAATCCCATATCACTGAATTTTCCCCTTAAAATAAAAAATAAAAACATTTTTAATTACTCTAAATATAAATAAGCCAGTTAAAGGAAAAATTTTTTTACCTTCAATTGCTGATAATTCTTCTAGTAAACTTATTAGATGTAACAAAGAGCTTCTATATTTCTGACAAATATCGAGAATAGCTGCTACAGTCGTGGTTAAAAGGGTTGTTGCAGAATTAACAGTTAAAACACATGCTTGTTTGATGCAATGCTCATGAGAAAAGTTTGGCACAGGTTCCTGCTGAATAGTTGAGTTATCACAACTAGCTATTATTGTTGCAAGGGAAGAATAGTATAAGAACCTTTTTCTAGAAGTAGACACCTGCTTTCTTACCTAAAAAATTATTTTTTTTATTATTTCCAAACATATATTTTCAATTTTCTTGTCAAACTTAGGTTATGTTTACGTTAAATGTTTCTTACTATATTTTTAGGAAAAAACAATGGGATTAAATTTTTTAGCCTAGTCATCGTGATTTCCGCGATTTAAGTTTTTTTACAATAAACCGAAATGAACTCTTTTTTCTTTACTTCTCAATTTAGCTAAGAATGTTTTTTTTTTGATTTTGTAAAAATAAAATTTGTGATCGCCATTTCAGAGCGACACCATGCATGCGGATATTTTAGGAACTAAAGACCGGCAGGTTTTCAATTTTAGTGCAGTGAAAGAGAAATAATTTAAAACTTAAAAAGTGCAAGGATATAAACTTAATAAATTCAAAATGGTTTTTTTAACTCGTCTATTGGCTGCTACACAAAGAGCTGTTAAAACTCCTCACCATGATCGATTTTGGAGGAAAAACAAAATACTTCGAATGTCAGCTGTAAGTTTTTCATAACCTAACTTGATTACCAAATACCATAACTAACATTAATCACAAACCATTATTAATTAGTCGTACCATTAAAGTTTCTATTATATACTCCAATTTTCTTATTCATTCACATTACATCATTAATTTTTTTTCTTTCAGCATTTTTATGGCCGAAGAAGGAATTGTTTTAGTATAGCTATTAGATATGTTCACAGAGCTTTAACATATGCAACTTTGGCTAGACCACTCAAGAGGGCAGATATGAAAGCAGTAAGTAATAAAAAACCAGATATTTTTTTTATTACAATATGTTTCAATCTTTTTTTTTTTTGATCATAGACTTGGAAGGCTCGATTACAAGCTGCTTGTGACGAAAATGGAATAAATTATTCTACTTTTGTGATTGGTTTAGATAAAGCTGATATTTATTTGAACAAAAAAGTTTTAGCTGATATAGCTATTTATGAACCTAGGACTTTTAAATCATTAGCAACTTTGGCATGGAGTCAAGCCAAAAAGGACGGTTTAAATGTAGTAGATGAATTTTCAGATCCACCTCCTGGAGTATTTACTAGAGGAATGTTGAAGTAATTTGTACAAAACTGTAAATATAGCTTAAGTGTTAGATTATCTTGATAGTTTTTTATTACCAATAAAATGTATTTAAAATCAAACTGCTCAGAGACGATTTTTGTAACAAACCTACAAACTAAATTTGGTCCTACAAAAAACTTGAGGCTGAATCGGAAAGTTGCTTATAGGATTTTAGGCCTGACTAAAGCTACCAATATCAAGCAAGTGCTTAGAACTTTTAAGTGGAAGCCAAAAGAATATATTTGGTTTTAAGTTTTTTAACAAACTACAAGCAAAAAAAAATGTTAAAAATTATTTTTTTTTAGAAAGAAAGACTTGACGTTTTCGGAACGCAACCACTCCTCAAGCCTCCGAGTCTTCTTAGAACGTGACCGTGTTTTCAAACGATCACGATCACGATCAAGCTGAAAAAATTGCTTACATCTACATCACATCTGCTTTATTTATTTTTAAAAAAACGTCCTTATAAATGCTTTTAAATTCGGTGTTATTACTATAAATATGGAGACAAGCTCATTATCTCAGGTAAGGTTTTTCCAATTGACAATCAGAGGAAATATTTTGTTGTTAACTTATAACTTGCGTATTTCATCACAACCGGCAGACTGAAAATTTGTTTTAAGTATTATTAAAAATAAAGCTTTCTTATGATTGGAAATACAAATGATACAGAAACAAATAATTACAACATATGGTATAACCTAAATTTTTTTAGAAGGAATGAATTCAAATAGCAATTGCATGTTTCTTCAATGTTTACATTTTGATGAATTTTTTCGCAGGGATCTTTTATGCTTTTACCAGACAATTTTGCACTTTCTAAGTTCAAAAAAGCCACTAAAAGAAAAGCAGATGAGAAGCCTATTGAGACATGGAAAAGAGCCTTAGATAAAGTCTGGAAAACTCTCGAAAATGAAATAAAGGTGGGTGGTATGTGTTAATTTTAAAATCATTCCAACAAATGCATTAACTTTGGATCAATATTTTGTTTTTTTAAAGAATGTTAATGATGAGCTGTTTGGTAAAGTCCTAGAAGATTTAGTAAGTTACATACAGAAGCTTCCAGTTGAAACAAAACCTAACGAAACAGTTCTACCATGTCAAATTCTTCTGACTGGTACTAATTTACCAGATCATAGATCATTATTATCTACCCTTTCAAAAAATATAAAAGAAAAAGTGTCTCCACATATTGCTACATTATGGTCAAGGGATTCAAGCAGTATAAAAAATGCTATTAGCTCAATTGTTAGGCAACTTATAGAAGAAGAAAATGAAAGTGATGAAGTTAATGATGAGGTAATTATTACTCTTTTAATAATGTCAGCTCTAGATTTTTTGTGCTAAAAAAAATTGATTTTTTTGCAGATAGAGGAAATCTTAGAAGAACTAGGTGAAGGGAAGAAAACTTCTAAAAGTAAGCCACCACCTACTTTATCATCATTAGCAACATGGTATAATTCAAATGAGGAAAAGAAAAAATCTTCAGTTGTAATTATTTTTCCTGATTTCGAAAGCTTTCTTCCTACTGTCCTTAGTGAATTAATTATTCTTTTAAGGTAATTAAAATATTAAAAAACTTTTAGGACTTTTCGAATATTAAATTGGTTTTAATTATGACTTTTTTTACAGTACTTATTCTTCAACAGTTCCAATAGTTTTAATATTTGGCGTTGCCACAACCCCATCAACCGTTTATCAGTGCCTTCCTCGAAACGTACTATCTTTACTGGCGATTCAAGTATTCAAATCTGAGCCTTCTGTATCATTTTTAAATCATGTTATCGAAAATATTTTCTTCTCAGAGAAATGTCCTTTCCGACTAGGTAGCAAATGCATGATGTTACTCATTGACATTTTTCTTTTTCATTCATTCTCAGTCAGTGCATTTATCCAAGGTTTTAAGGTAAGATTTTTAATTAATTAATTAGACTGTAATTTTTGAAAACTAATGACAAGGAATTGTTTCCAGTTTTGCCTTATGGAACATTTTTATAAAAAAAATCACATGGCTTTGTGCTGTGATGCTGATGATTTAGAAAAAGGAGTAAAATTATTAACAGGTGCTGATATTGAGAATATAAGGAAACTTCCGTCGTTTCAAACTCATGTTGAAAAGAGTGCGAAAGATGAAAGGAAGTTGTTGCTTTTGGATGATGAATGTACTAAAGTATGTTGGTAAATTTTTTTAAGTTGTGAAAATCTATGAAGGGTTCTAAAGTTAAGTTTTCAATGCGAGATTTAGTGCGACTGATTAATAAAATTTTTTTTCAGAGGATAGTATTAGACATGATTAAAACTTTACAGGAATACACGGATAATTTTCACGTTGCTTTAAAGTGTCTTCACATTCTCACTAATGATCTTCCTCAATCCCCATTGGGCAAACATGTAAGTAAATATAAAATTTTTAACTATTTTCCTTGATTCATTTTTATTATTAAAAAAATTTTTATAGGTAAGAGAATATTATTGCAAAGCAGTATCTAGCAGCATTAAAGAAACTAAAGAATATAAAGACTGTATAAAATTGCTTCAACTTCAGTCCAGATGCGAATTACTTAATAAAATTAATAGTCTATTAGAGTTACTTAAAATCAGCTCTATCGTCGACATACTAAGTTTAGACAAGAGTACTACATTTGATCAAGTAATTTCAAAGTTAGAAGAATTTAAAAAACAATTTAATTTAATGGAAAGCAGTACAGGATCTGAGGTAAAAT
This sequence comes from Liposcelis brunnea, assembly GCA_023512825.1. Classification (NCBI taxonomy): domain Eukaryota; kingdom Metazoa; phylum Arthropoda; class Insecta; order Psocodea; family Liposcelididae; genus Liposcelis; species Liposcelis brunnea. The sequence goes on from CM042067.1 coordinate 13,138,850, forward strand.
TTTAAAAATCTATTCCTTAAAAAATTTTCATTCTGGGCATTTGATAATAGTCATTATTATTTTCCAGGACGGAGTGAACAATTTTGAAGATGTTCGAAAGTCATTTTTGAACTACATAGAATCTGAAATAATTGATACATTTTTGCAGCCACCAACGTTATTCACACTTCATGAAATTATTTATTTTGATGATTTGGGGTCTGTCAGGAGGAAAATTTCAGGAGCTCCACGTGGTGCTATTCATATGGCACTAAATAATCCACAGTTTTACTTAGAAGTTGGTTTTCAATTGTTGAAGAAATTCCCTGTAGTATTTACTTGTTTGTATTTTAAAAATAATTTTTTTTCAGTGTAAATGTTGTGAGCTACCAAGCCAAGATGCAGTGCTACCGACCTTACCGGATATATCAGTTGCATACAAGCTCCATTTGGAATGCAATAAGATAATTAATTTGTTTGACTGGCTGCAGGTAATTTCAGTAGTTTTCCATAAAAACGGAGTTCCATCTAAATAACTCTTTTGTAAATTTTGTGCTGATTTCGAATTTTAGGCTTTCGATGCGGCAACGGTACCGGAGAGCTCGGAAGAAGATCATGAAATTAGCCCAGAAATACAGTATCCTTTTAGAAAAAAATATGCTACTTTTAATATGCTCAGGATTTTTTGCTGATGCTTTGACGAAATATTCTATATGGTCTACAGTTTTCCTTAATAAATTTTTTCAGAGCTCGTTTTACTAGAGCTGTATCAGAACTTCAGTTTTTAGGATTCATCAAGCCCAGCCGCTCGAAATCGGACCATGTAACCCGTTTAACCTGGGGGAATGCATGAAATTTCAGTTTCTACATATACAAGGCTGAAAGTCAATTGCAATTTTACTGATGGCTCAAAATTAAAGTCCTTTTAGTATTAAAAACTTTCTTGATGAACTATAATCAGAACTGCAATTGGAATGGCATTAAGCATCAAAATTGGATTATGGGAAAAAAAACCATTATTTAATCAGCTTTTTGTATTAATAATAGATAAATAAATTTACAAAGGAAACATGATTGGCTTTTAATATTGACACCCTTGAATCCATGCTTATAAATTGACCACTTTCAAAAAATTTTCTCTATTTTTTTTTAGTGATCATGAACTGACAGTGATTTTTTCTGCTTTTGTTATGGGAGGAATGAATCTAACAAAAAACCAATAAAAACCGAAATGGCAATAATTAATCACTACTTAATCAAGTTCTTTAATTGAATTTTTTATGCGACTGCTCTGACTATTGCTTCAGCTACTTCAACTGCGATCGTTGCTTCCTCTTTTTTATCTGCAGGTGCTGAAGATAATTCACTTTGTGCTTTTGATAAAGATTCCCTAGCAGCAGTTGCATCAAGATCTTCAACAAAGTGAGCTTCTTCTGCTAAAACCTGAACACTTGAATCTTCATTAACACATACCTAAAAAAAATGGGCATGTATTACTACTTTTAGAATAGGAAAAAAAAGTAACAGTGATGATTTTATACTTACTGTACCACTTGATACAAATATTTTTTTGGATGAACCATCTTTTTCAAAGACAGTAACAACCCCAGGTGATAAAACTGCTAATGTGGGAACGTGTTTCGGTAAAATACCAAATGTTCCACTAAAGCTTGGAACATCGATTTGTTTTACATCCGCGGCATCGTAGAAAACTTGATTAGCCGATGCAAATGTGAATTCCATTTCTTTTTGTGAAGCTGCTTCGGCATAATTTCTAAATTGAAGGGCACTAGATCTTCCTAAGAGCCTCAGACTTGGCCGCCAAAGTTTCATTAAACCGGCCATTTTAGTAACTGAAAGAATAAATAAAAGGTAGAGTGAGATTAGCTTGTATTTCTTCTAGTTCTCTAAACTATAAATCTCGTGCGATAGCTAAACTATAGCATTATTAAAATAAATAAATACCTTAATATGATAGCTTTCAAACTCCAAAAAAAGCAGTAGAAATAATTTTAAAGGAGAAAAGCAATGTTGCAAACTGTTTTTGCTGGCAGTCAGAGAATCAGTATTTCTAAATATTGATTGTTTTTTATTATTATTATTTGATCGTTTTTAATGTTTCTGTGAGTCGGGTATTAAATAGAATAAGAATACGAAGCTATCTTGGTTTAAATTTGTTTTGAGCAAGTACGTGAATTCATTTAAAAAGAAGAAATCAAGTTCCCAAGTTTGCAACCAGGTAAGGTTATGTTTGTGAAGAAGCTAGCGTAGTCTTTGCTACTAAATTCGCGCGAAACTTAAATAGTTGACTTATTATTTCTTCTTCGTTGTAATATAGCCTATTTTCCAAATTGTTTTACTTTTTTCTTTCTTCAGACAACAGACATTCATAAAACGCATTGACATGAATGACAAAAACTTCTTTATACTGTAGCGAATGTTCAATATAAGAGAAACAATCAAGATACAGCCTTATTAAGTAAAGATTGAAACTAAACGCATTAAGCACTAAGGAGCAAGGCAGCTTTTTTTTTTAAATTTTAGGTTCCTAATGATTTAGTTCCATTAATGAGTTAATTTTTCAATTAAAAAGGTAAACTAACTTTATGCTCCTCAGCATTACTTTAAATTCGTTTACTGGTCCATGATTTTACGTTTCTATAATTCCTGGGCTTAATAACTGACGTTTCTTTATTCATTATTTGCATTTCAGCAAAATAAAATGAAGAAGGTTTAAATGGAATAAAATTCACTTTCCTTACTTTGTACAAAACGATCAAGTTTTAAGTCTCACTTCATCTATTTTGCAGTTGTCATTAATTTTTAAAGAGGAAAGTATTTAGAAAAGTGTGATTTCCCTTTCCCCGACCCGGGTGGAACTAGGCCATATAAGCTCTCTTGAAAGCATTCTTACCACTTTCCCAGTGATTGAGAACTAAAACGTTTTAACTTCCAACTTTCTACAGCTTCATTTTCTCCTGCATTTTTACTTACTATTTTAATGTTGCAAGCTAAAATATTTTTTTTTTAAAAAGTCAAAATTTCATGAGTAAAATTTTTATCAGAGATCATTCGCAATTACAGAGTAAAATCCTTTGGAATCTTAATGTTTAAAAATTAAAGAACAACACTGTATAAATATATGCACTCCAGATACGATGGTTAAGGTTATAGTGAAAAAATAGAAAATAGATTTTTGAACTGGAAAGAGCAACAACTGCACTGCAGATTTTATAAGCAAAAGTGTAAAAGAAAAACAAGGACATGTGACGTTATTACATTAATACAAGAACGTGTTGTGAATACGATTGAACAGATGTTCTATCCCACAATTCCTTAAACGGCACTCTTGCCAAATTAAAATGGAAACAAACATTCAAATTATCATGACGTTGGAATTTCATGTTAAACTGAGATGAAGTATTTTACTCGGTTTATGGATGGAAATCTCTGGAAAATCTTCATGGGTTTGATTGGCATTTTTTGCAAACTTCGTATTTTCGTTAAACGCTAATATATACGAAGTGCGTATACAGTAGCACAAAATCCCGGAAAAACTCCCGTAGCACAAATAATATACCATGGAAAGGATCTTATAGTTTCCTAATAATATGAAAATCGAGGAAGTTAACAAAAGAAAAAGCATCGCTTGATGCTTCCTAGTTTGGATAATGGAGCTCAATCCAGATCGTGCTGAAGCAAGTAATTTGGGGACTAAGAACAGAATGGAATAAACAATGGGGCGAGATTTTTGCTATCTACTGGGAAAATGGGAAATTTCCACAGGAAATCTTTTGATTAAATTACACGATTTCATTTTTTAAATAGCCGCCTCATATCTCTAAGAACAAAATCTACAAAATCGATTTTTCCCCGTGAAAATTATTCGTAAACTTAGATAATATAAGAAAATTCGTTTACATCTAGAAATGCGTTAACATCTTGCGATGAGAAATCTCAGCGTGTTTCAGATGAATTTGTCACATGCTGCGGGTAAAATTAATTCCTAATCATTATTAAGGGACGGCCAAAACATCCTAACACATCGCGCCTAAATGTCCAAAAAAGATGCTAAAAAGAGAAAGTGATTTCTTTTTTTTTTTTTTTATACATTTTTGTGTCTCAGCTTGAGCAGTCGATTCATTGTTTTCGTAAACATTTTCTGTTTCCCCCCGTGGTGAAAAAAGAAGAATCTGTGATTGGAATGGAAAAACAAATCAAGAATGAGAACATGATGAAATGAATTCAGACGCAGATGTTCGCCTCAGTAAAATAAGGTTTTCTAAAGAAAACTTTTTGCGACAACATTTCGTTTTATAAGTCGGGAAGACAATTCTTACGTAATTATTTCGCTGCGTTTGAATATTATATTTTCCCTCGATAATTCATTTTCAACAACCCTTAAATAAAGAATCGGAGGGGGGAAAAGATCTTGCATTTATTGCCTGGGAATTTATCTTATTATTTCCTTTAGTGATAATAAAAATGTTCTTGTGTAATAATTGCTGTAATGTGAATTGTTTACGGTGTCAGTAATAAAGAAAAGAAAAAGTCAGATTTTTACATGGCAATTTTTTTCTTTTTGGAATAATTCAAGAATTTTTTTTTCCTTTTTTTAATTTGAATGTTTCTCGGGGTATGAAAAGAAAAAGGAAGTAAGAATAATGATTGTCAAAAGTTGTTTGATTTTCCGGTGAAAAGTAACGCTGGAATTTTTAAATGAATAAAACTTGTCCAAGATGTTGCAGTTTGTCAGAGAAAGCATGAAAATTTGCGTGGCTCTTTCCCCCCTTTTCCCCGGCCTTTTCTTAAACACAAAAAAAAATTATAAGCTTATCGCGTCAGGGTCGTATTGAGTGCTTTATTTTATCAGAATCAAAACGAATTGTTTTTCGTACAGCTGGCAGTAAGTGACTGTCAGTTGATCAACAAGCAGTGTCAGTTCAACTAGCAGTGTCAGTTGATCAACTAGCAGTGTCAGTTCATCAACTGACAATAACATACTTTCAAGTTGCCTGTTGTTCTACTAGCAGTGCCAGTTCATCAACTAGCAGTAAGTGACTGTCAGTTGATCAACTAGCAGTGTCAGTTGATCAACTGACAGTAAGTGACTGTCAGTTGATCAACTGACACTGCCAGTTGATGAACTGTCACTGCCAGTTGATGAACTGTCACTGCTAGTTGATCAACTGACACTGCCACTTGATCAACTGACACTGCTAGTAGAACAACAGGCCACTTGAAAGTATGTTATTGTCAGTTGATGAACTGACACTGCTAGTTCATCAACTGACACTGCTAGTTGAACTGACACTGCTTGTTGATCAACTAACAGTGTCAGTTGATCAACTGACAGTCACTTACTGCCAGTTGTACGACTAGCAGTAAACAACCGTCAAACTGTGTGATCTTTCAGGGCTTCCGTACCTACGGTCCAAATTAATATTCTCGGTTGAGCTCCAGCCTGCACTCAGAAGATCCTACTACAAAAAATATTTTTTTAATAAAGCTCATCATCAGCAACAGCTTCCAAAGTTTCAGCTTTAAAAAGAAAAACAATGAAATTTATCTTTGGATCTCTTTACAAAGACCAAACCGATGCTGAAGCAGGTAGATCTCAGTTAACTGCCGGTTAGCTGGATGAGAGGAGAGGCTCAGCTGAAATATTACATCATTGGAATTTCATTACTTCTCTCCGTTCTTATATTTCAACGCTTTTATGCAGATAGCACGATCGGTTTTGCTTGTGCTTAACTTTCGACAAACATCTTCACGTCTAACTTCTAACTTCCAACATATGAGTAAAATTTATTGACGTTAGAATTCATTAAAAACTCTTAGAAGGCAATAGTTAACGTTTTTCAACTCTTTTTCTTTTTCCCCTTTTTAAAAAAGGGCGAACTTTCACTTGTTGAAACTTAAAGCCAAAAATTTTTCTTACTTTTTAAAGATAAATTTTCAAGAAACAAATCGAGCTTTTTCCCAATTAGTTGCGCTCTGAAAATCTCCTGCACTCCTAAAAAGAAAAAGGGATTTTGTAGTGTATAAAATAATTCACTTTGAGTATGTTCTAATGACTAAATTGGATAGGATATTAAGAAGATCCTTATTCTGCAAAATTCATGTTACAACAAGAACACATGCAATTTTAAATTAAATTTCCCCCCCTCTCTTTTGTAAGGAAATAAGGAAAAGCGTTTGTGAGGGAAATTAACTAATCTCTTTATTGTCTCGGAAAAATTTTATTTTTTACACTTTAGTCGCAGAACGTAGCGTGGATATTGGATTTCGAAATAAAAAAATTCTTGTCGGGGAATTTGGCTCTTAAAGAATCTCCAGAATACCAAACTAAGTTAATCGTGGATTATCTAAAAATTTTCTTTTATTCTATGAAAGGAAAATAGAGAATAGGAAAAGAAGTAAGATTAGTATACAACACATGTTATGTTGGAAACCTTGATAAACCAATTTGTAGCGACTTCGAATTCAATTTCATATTGCTAGCTTCACATTTTGACTTTTAGTCTGCTTTTACCTTCCCTTTGTTTGCTTCAGTCTTGAAACTCTTTCTTTTTCTTGATGAATGTGACTTGAATATATTAGATTTTTTTTTTTTTGGTGGGGGATAAATCCCTCGTAGCCTCATTCCGACGCTTCTTGTAAAATGTACACCATATCGCTCCACTTATCAAAGAACTTAGGAAAACTGCGTCCCGCACATCTTTACTTTTTTCCTAACGCAACAAAAAGAGTTTATCTCTCTAAAGTATTTCATATCCCATTAAAAAAAAATTCAAATTTTTTTAATGAAATATGAAGAAGAAAAAAAACAACACGATATCTCGTAAACTGAAATAAAAGTTACCTTTGAATCGCTCTATAGGGCTGGAAACGATTATATATTCCCAAAGGAAGGGATGAGAATACGTCTCTTTTTAAAGAAAGCCGGCTGTTATCCATGCATCAACAAAATAAGGCAGGTAGAAAAAGTTTTTCTTTGTGGTTTTAAGATTTGTGGGGACTTTGCTGAAAAATTTAATAAACCACCTCCTTTGATAGCTTACTCGCCTTTTGTTTCCTATTTTTTCTGTTTTCCTTTTTTGTTCCGTTCCAAAATTAAAGATTCCCTTTTTCCGCATATAAGATGGTCAAACTTTTTATTATTTTTTTTCCTTGTTTTTTTTGGAAAAGTCGATATTTTTTCAAGGATTTTAGTATGAAAAGATAGTTTCATCTTAATTGGATTTTGGAAGATTTGCATTTATAAGCTTTATGAAAAAAGGAAACTTTTGGATTGTAACGAAGGAAGGAAGATGGAAGTTATGAAGGCAGTTTTGTGGTTGATGCTCTAACCAAATAAGGTGTAAAGGAATTCATAGGGGAAAGTGAGTATCATTTTTTCCAGAGTGAACTCCGTCTTGTAGTGTACATGGTTAGGGCTAGGCTACTCTGACCTTAACAGATTTCTCGTAGCTTATTTGGTTAAAGCTTGGCTTCTGAATGAATGTCGAAATAAAAATAGGATCCACGAATCCGGACCTTACTTGGTTCTCATTTTTTCTGCCGAATTTCTGAAAAAGGATTGAAAAAGCAAAAAAAGAGGTCCCTGGCTTTACATCCGAAAAGCATTTCCTCAAAAAAGAAAAAATTTTGGAGCAAGTGCAATTCTTCCAAAAAAATTTTGGAGCGAGTGAGATTTCTCAGAAAAAATTTTGGAGCAAATAGCATGGTGCCAATCTTTACAGTTTGAATTAATTCGAGCTAGTAAATTGACTACGCCATGTCTGACTCCATTCTATAGATAAAAACTTTTTAGATAAATGGACATGGTAATCTCAAAATTGAAGAGAATCGATTCTTGATTAACAGTGGAAGGTACTTTGCCCATTAAAGAGCTAGTCATTGTTAAACGCCATGCTCTCCATAGAATATTTTAAACGAGTGTGGCGCTACCTTCGCTGTCAAAAGAAAATTCCCTTTAAAAAGAAAATACGTTGGCAACTCTTTTTAAAAAATGGCCGGATCAATAGCGGGTTAAAAATCCGTTCGTAAACAATCCACTCTTCCACATGTTCATTTTCATTCATTTAAAATACCATCAAGGAGTTTATAAAGAAGGATTATAAACAATAAACATTTTTTTATTAATCACTTTATTGCTCACATACAAGATATGTCTAATTGAACGGTTTCAACATTAATTAGTTTCTTCTTTCTAGGCTAACGAATGGAGCAATTTCAATTTTCAACAATTTTTTTTATTCCTGTAAACAAAAAAATGGTAACAGCAGATTGAATAGATTCAAATCATTTTTTACAAATCAAACCTTTCATACAGTCTCGTGCATTTGAAGAATAGCAAAAATAAAATTAATAATTAAAATTTTCTAGCTTAGCAGTTTAGAAAAAAACCATTTTTAGAAATTCTTCCATCGCGAAAAAATTGTTTTGATCTTTTTCTATCATCACATCATTTCCGTTGTCCGTTTAAGTATTCAAAGAGTTAAGCAAAAGAGAAAAAGCGTTTTAATAAACCAGAAGCTTATTTCTTTGTTTTTGATAAAGATAGAGAGTTCTAAAGAAGTAATAATATTTTGTGAATGATGCAATTTAAAATCCTTTTTCAATAATTTTCCCGTACATTTTACCTATTATTTTTTAGATACGATTTGAAAGAAGTTTCACTTCAAAAATCATGAACACTGTAAAAATTGACAACAGAATTTATTTAGTAATACTGATAATAATATTTTTCAACTGATTTTCTTTCTCGTAAAAAAAATTTATAAATTATAATATTACAAAGAAAAATCGAGCCCACTTCCTAAACCTAAAATAATGATTTCCTATGAACTAAAAGAAAAATAATTGAAGAATTGATTGGTGTTTTTATTTAAATACCGTTTTAAAATTTGGCATACAGTATAAAATATTTATTTTTTTGGAAATAAGAAAAGTCATTTCACATATTTTCCCTATGTAAAATTGTATAAAAAACTTTTTTTAAACTCGTAAAAAGCTTAAAAGAAGTTTGTACTAGTGTAACAATGAAGCACTATACTTGTCGTTGGATATACGAAGCCGAGAGGAGATCGTTGCACATTTTGCTTGTTTTATTATAACACGTCCCGAATAAGAAAACAAGTTGTATATAAAAGCAGAAGGAAAAAAGAACTGGCATCCGCTATATTTTTTTAAATTTTGCATTTTTTTTTTCTTTTTAAATCACTCATCTCACTATTTTCTAAAACAATAATAATAACTACTCCGACATACAATTGATTAAAATAGTTTTTTTTTTCGTTTTTTTAAAAAATTTAAACTAAATTTCACCGACATACGGAACTGTCTCCAGTATCGCATGACCCATGAGAAGAGGCTAGAAATAATCTCCCGTTTTCACAAGTGCAGAGTTGGTAAATATCATAATTGACACCTAATTTCCTAACAAATAAAAGAAAGCAAATTTAAAAAATTAAAAATTTTTTTATTGGGAACATATAATTCTAAGTCTCGTCTTTCTGGAAACTAATAAAAATTTAAAGAAAAGACCGGAGAATGGCTGCTGGAAATATGTTTGGTAGATTGATTTTGAACGCCACGACATGTCACGACAGGTCGCCATAGTGGGCATTGGGAAAAAAATAGCAGAAAAACACTTGTGCCCACATATAAATATTTAATTCCTTTTCAAAAAAGCAAACGGCCCATAAAGTTCTGTCTTCTGCTAGTGGCAGAAATTTTACAAAATGGGGAAAAGCCGACGTTTTAAAATGGCATCGATTTTTTCATAGAAACTAATACTGAAAGTGCCGCAAGCAAAATATTTTTAATATAAGATATTTTACCGCCATTATTATAATCAACAGGAATCGCCAGAAAACTGTGACGAACGAATTTCAAAATCTTACCTTGAATTTTGTGAATTTAATTCGCTTCTAGAAGAATGTCTTGTCCCTTCTGTTCGAGGCATCGCTTTTCTTAACTTAGGGAAATATATATTAACGGAATCTAATCGAACCTGGAAAAAAACATTCCACCAATTAAGACAATGTCAAAAAAAAAAAAAAAAAAATAAAGGATTGAAAATTTTATTTACCGCCCCTGCTAACGATTGTAATTTTAAATCCGTAAGGCAGGAGGCACTAATATCGCCCGCTCTTGATTCTATCGCGACACCCTGAGGCCCTTTAACTTCTAAAGATCTCGTTGGCGATTCTAATCTATAAAAATAAAAAATCAAGTTTATTATTTTTTGAATAAAAATCCTAAGTTAGGAATTAGTGGTATTATTGACTGGGGGGAGAAGGGGGAAGCTTTGTCCCACTCTAAACGAAATTTATTGAAAAAACAGCTGCACAAAGTCCCCCTCGGTTCACGGTAACAAATGAAATGACCCTTCATAAATTTTCGAATCTTTAAAGAATAGGAATAAAAAATCAGGAAGCAGACGAAATTAAACTATCTTGTGAGATGGACCGAAAGTAATATCATGACTTCTAGCTCGGCTTTATTACAACCTTAGTGAAAACTTTTCTTTCACTCGCAAATTAGTTCACTTTATTGCCGGTTTTAATTAAACTTCCAGAAATATTACCGTTTTCTCCCACTTATCCTTATCCCCGAATTTCTAATTATGGCAGCGTCCGCGACGAAAAGGTTGAGGACGCTCTTTAATTTTACATGTTAATACTAGGCCCCTTAATACATTCCCAATAATTACGTAATAATTTTTAAAAAATTTGATTTTGGTAAAAATCGATGGTTAGGCGTGAAAAAAATCAACCCTTCTTACATTTCACACAATACGCGTTATCTCTCTTCCCCTCTAGAATTTTTTCATTGAAAAAGTTTCACAGTGCGAGGAGTTATAGTCATTATGATTCAGGAAACGATTCGTGGCGTTAGTCCTTTCATATAAGAAGGGGACAGTTTCAAGATTCTTGGCGTGAAAAACCGTTGACGAAAAAATAATGAGATCTTGTCTTTTTTATTACATCATTTCCCATCTTTGTCCAGAAGTCTTTATTCATGGAACGTAGGACGAAATGAAAATTCCACGGGAAAAAATGTTATTTTCTACACGCATTTTTTTTACTTCCCCGTCTAAAAAGTCATTTTTGCAACTGGCCAAAACGAAGCAGACGACGGCGTCACGGGCTTTATGGTATCGACACTCCCCACCCCAACTTCCCCTGAGCATTTCATTATCCGCTTACCATAATTAAATCTTATTAGATGAAACGTCATCTTGAACCCTTGTATATGGCTGTAAATTTACATACTCAAAGAAAACATCACAATAACGCCGCTGAGCGCTAAAATTTCGGGAAAAGTCGCCGCATATAGTCAATTGGACTTTTGACGTATCAGAAAGAATAGACAAGATGAACTGATCAGATTTGCTTGATTTTGTTTCAATAAAGGTGAGTAATAAATCGGTGGCAGAGATGAAACCCATCAATTATAAATTGAAAGCAAATTCATGATTAGTGACATGTCGCAGACATGTTTGCAACATGTCAGAAACATGTCTGCAACATTTCAGCAACATGTCTGCAGACATGTGACATAATGACATATATGACATATGACATAAACTGTTTCCCTGCCCTGGTGATCCAGTTCATATATGAAACTGTTCCATACTTAGCTTATGGGAGGATTCAACGTTTCCGATCGTTTTTATATATGAAAATGAAGTGACAAGTAGCAGCAGATTCAGGATGTGGCCAAATCGCTGTTTTTCATATATTCGGAGATCTGATGCTGCATAATCTGGATCACCAGTGGTGATCCTGGATCACCACTGGTGATCCAGATTATGCAGCATCAGATCTCCGAATATATGAAAAACAGCGATTTGGCCACATCCTGAATCTGCTGCTACTTGTCACTTCATTTTCATATATAAAAACGATCGGAAACGTTGAATCCTCCCATAAGCTAAGTATGGAACAGTTTCATATATGAACTGGATCACCAGGGTTCATACTCAAAGCAGTTCGTTTTGTATACGAAACGATTTAAAAATTAGAAAACATACCATAAGCTAAACATGGAACCGTTGCATATACACACACACTATTTTGCTAGGGTATGCAAATACGATCCATCACTATTCATGATTAAAATATTTTTTGCACTTACTTCAATTCACTCCCTGATGCAGCTCTAATTAAGGGAGTTTGTATAGATCCCCCAAAAACAGCTCCTCCTAAACCTGAAATCAATATTTTCAATTCTTAACTAAAAACTCTTTCACAATTTTCAAAAACAAATAAAATTTAAATTTGACAAACCTGTAACTCTTAATACATCTGCCCCGACTTTCACCTCCTCTTCATTAGCTGAAAACAATACTTTCCCCTTAGTATCTACTACTTGGAACTCTCTAGAAAGGCATTCCAATTTGTCTTTTTCTGCAAACAAAAATCAAAAAAAAAAATTATATTTTAAAAAAAAATTTAAATGAGTAAACAATAAAATGAAAGCTAAGGCTATTATGTTTTCAATTCTGTCGTGACTAAAACAGAACGCTCAAGAAAATTACAATTCGTTTAAATAAATTTATACACAGTAAATACCAAATAGTTGGAGGAATTACAAGTGGTGTTTTAGTTATCTGAATGCTATTCAAGCATTCTCGATGATCTTTCACTGAAGCTCAACAAGTGGTCGCGTCCTAACAGTTCCCCTTTAGTCAAGTAAGCTACATTCTGACTTTGCAGCTGACGCTTGTTCGTTTTTCCTCCCCTAGATTTTCTATACGAATCTAATATTTTATTTAATACATTTATTATTGCAATATTTTATCTCTCTTTTTTTTTTACAGTTTATTCGAAGCTAAATTTTTTCCCTTGGCACTTCCTTTCCGAATGTTTTTTTTTTTTTTTTACATCTTTAAACGTGTGTGCTATTAGCTGCGATGAAATCAACGACGAAAAGTTTTTTTATACGTGAAAATTTTCACAAGGGGAAAAAAAAAAAAAAAAAAAAAAAAAAAAGTTTTGCAAGATTTAAAAAAGATTGGTTTTACTTACGTAGGACCATTCTGCTGGCGACTCTTCCATATTCGTCCCTAGTGCTAACTGTAAAATTTTGGGAAGATTCGATGGAAATAGGTTGGCCTTTTCTTGATCGAATATTTGAGGCTATTAAAGCGTCAAGGACCATTGCTTGACCGTTTAGTTGTAAACCGCCTGATACGATTCTTAATTGACCCATACCCTCCTGAAAATTAAAAAAAAAACGAGATTGAGCAAAAAAGGGCAACTTGAAAATCGAGACTGTGACTAAAATTTTATTTTTTACTCTAAACGTTACTAATGAATTTTTTAGGCTAAAGGCGTTTCAATGCTGGCTAGTTTACTGAGGGCTAAGTAAAATAAGACACAGGGCCACAGAAGACTCTTTTTGTCACCCTTTGGTGACAAAAAGAGTGGTGTTGGAGAATGGAGGCTCTTTTTGTCGGTCCTTTTTAAAGGAAAACTTCTTTAGGGGCGTTTCCAAGAAAATTACATAACATTTTGCAAACACGTTGCAGACATGTTACACACATGTTGCAAACACGTTGCAGATATGTTGAAGACACGTTGCAGACATGTTGAAGACACGTTGCAGACGTGTTGCAGACATGCTGCAGACATGTTGCAAACATTTTGTCCCGTTTTTAGCCAGAAAATTCGAAACTTCAGAAACATCGAGAAAATGGCCATTTTTTTTAGTTTAACGGAGTTTGGCCAAACCCCCTCCCCCCTTGTAAGAGAAAATAAGCATTTTGACCACCCCCTCCTCCTTCCCTAACGTGCTTACTTGAACGGCCCCAATACAGCAGAAATGGGGCCCACAATTTTCCAACAGGTACATTTTTCGATCCTTATCTCGGCCATTTAAATCTTGTATTTGTTCTTTTGTCGAACCTTTTTCCGACCATTTTCTAAGAATAAGGATCTAAGAAAAAGGATCTATTTTTTCTCATCAGGTGAATTTTTTCTACGACTTTTTTAAAATTTTTTTCCCGGCAATTTTCGACCTTTTGGCCCTCTTATTTTTTGGCCTTCATTTTTTTCTGTATTTTGCATAACCAGAAAAAGAATTGAATTGTCGGTTGATGGATAGTTCAAGATTTTTCTTTTTTAAAAAAACATGACGTCAAATTTCCCGGATCGCAATAAACAACGAAAAAGGTGGTATTAATGACTCGATTCGATAAATGAAAAGAAAGTTGAGTAATGGAGAAGAAAGTATAAATTAAGAGAGGGAAAAAGTATTCCGGGAATTAAGTGGAGAAAAGTATATAGGTATCACGTAAGGTTGCGGACATTGAGTGGCGGAACGCACGCGAGAGACGCGACATGCGATTCTCATGCTCAACTTTGTAGTAATTTACCATGTGCCGAGTGAAGGACACGAAACATATTAACAGTAACTTGACAACTGTAGACTTTATCAACTCTAACCCTACCAGCGATTTCGGTGTTTTTATCATATAATTTTTCCTCATCCTGTTTCTCTCTTTGAATTTATAATTTCTTTTAATAAGAATTTTCTTTTGTAAAAAAAAAAAAAATAAGTGAAAATTCCTTCCGGAAAATTTTAATTTTATTCGGTTGAAATGCAATGTAAACAATGAAACCTGACGTGAAAATTGTATGAAAATCTTTTGTTTAAACATACATGAATTGCTGAATTAGGAAATGAGAAGCGTTTGATGTTTAAGCGCCCCATGCTCTTTTTAGGGGAAACGTCATAAATTACATCTGCGTGTCGCGGAGAAAGTTTTTGATGAAACTACTGTAATTATATCCGACCACAGTTGTTACATAATTTCACGTATATTATATTCATTAATACCAAAGGAAAGAAAATTTTAATCTTTCTAGTATTGCATTTAGAATGGAAAAAAAAAAATTGTGCGTATTTTTTATTCTCGGTCGCAGTATTTTTTTATTGATTAGCGAAAAACACAAGGATGCCCCTCAATGTTTTTAAATAAAAGCGCAAAAGGTGAACCTAAAAAAAATTATATTTGCTTTAAAATAAATAAATGTGAAAATAGGAGGAAAATGTCAATTTCAACAGTATAAAGATTCAAGATTAACAATGCTGACAGACGCTTCATTTACGAGCTGAAAAGTTGATCATTTAAAAGGAAGAGGAAAGGATTCGCTTGCGATGAGTTTTTCGCTTCAGGGCTTCGTTATATCGTTTCCGGATATAAAATTATAAGATTTAAAATTTTTTTTATTATAGCATAGTTTGTCAGTTTTGATGAAGAAGATGATTCTAAAGTTTTTAAGTTTATGAAGTGTCTCGGAATATATAAAATTGCATCGTGATGTTTGTAGGAAATTTTCCAAAAAATTCTCTAAAAGTCTCCTCGAAAAACTTCGAAAAGTTCCTAAAAATTCTTTTGAAAACGGAATTATCTTTTTGCTTTAAAAATGAATTTTTTTTGCTCGTAAGACTGAACTGCGTTTTTGTTCAGAAACTTTTTTTGAAGTGAAACTTCTCCATAAGAAGTTGACCATTGTCGAAAAAAAGTTCGACAAAAAGGGTCGACAAAAAAGGGTCGAAAAAAGGATTGACAAAAAGGATCGAAAAAAGGCCCGAAAAAAGAATGGACAAAAGGGTCGACAAAAAAGGGTCGAAAAAAGGGCCGAAAAAAGGGTCGAAAAAAATGTCGACAATAAAGGATCGGAAAAAAATGTCGACAATAAAGGATCGACAAAAGGACCGAAAAAAAGGGCCGAAAAAAAAGGGTCGACAAAAAGGGTCGAAAAGAGGGTCGACAAAAAAGGGCCGACAAAAGGGTCGAAAAAAGGGCCTACAAAAAAAGGGTCAAAAAAGGGTCGAAAAAAATGTCGACAATAAAGGATCGACAAAAAAGGGTCGACAAAAGGACCGAAAAAAGGGTCGACAAAAAAGGGTCGACAAAAAAGGGCCGACAAAAGGGTCGAAAAAAGGGCCGAAAAAGGATGGACAAAAGGGTCGACAAAAGGACCGAAAAAAGGGTCGACAAAAAAGGGTCGACAAAAAAGGGTCGACAAAAAGGGTCGACAAAAAGGGTCGAAAAAAGGGTCGACAAAAAAGGGTCGAAAAAAGGACCGAAAAAAGGGTCGACAAAAAAGGGTCGACAAAAAAGGGTCGACAAAAAAGGGTCGACAAAAAAGGGTCGACATAAGGGTCCCAGAAAATTAACATTTTAAATTTTCTTATGCCCAAAGTAAACAAGTAATTTACAAAAATATTGGCTAATTTATAGCTCCGACTTATTTGGGCGAAGCAGACCCGCTATTCCATGTCAAATGAAGACTGTTTTTCGACCCCATCGCTTGTAAACTCTTTAGTTTTAATTGAGTTTTTGTGTCAAGATCCTTGGGCCTTAAACGAAATACTTTTGCATTTCTGTGGTTTCGCATTTCGTTCATATGCGCCACTGAAGTTTCACTGATGAAGCAGGACGGAGCAACTGCGTGCCTTTTTTTGATTGTAAGACTGGATTCTGTTTTTGTTCGTAAGTCTGAAATTCATTTTTTTGCTCGTAAGTCTGAAATTCCTTTTTCAGCTCGTCAAACTGAATTACGTTTTGGTTCATAGATCTAAAATTCCGTTCGGACTCAAACATTTTTAATTGCAAAAATTTTTTTTGAAGTTTTTCCGGGGATCTCTCTAAAGTTGTAAGAGATTTTGAAGCATTCTATTTACGGCGATAAAAAAATTCAGCAAAATGGCATCGCCGAATAATTTTACTTTTACAACTCTTTCCCTTCGTATTCGCTATTCAAATTCTCTTTTTAATTTCTCCAATTTAATCCTGTTCGATCGAATACAAAAACTTCGTGAACCGTTGAAATACTTGCTCGTACAGAAAGAAAGGTCTTAAAACCTTCCTATCCTTGCTAATTAATTTATGAAACCAGTACGGAGTAATAGAAAAAGCAAAAATAAAATAAACGGGCCCAGGGAAATTTATAGGATTAACGCGGGTTCCGTAGGGGTGGTTAAACAAGGGAAAACAAAATGAGCGTGTTTCAGCGAGTATATATCTCCGCATGCTATTTTTTCGAATACTTTCTCTGACCAGTCATGTATTTGTAACGCGTTACCTTTCCCTAAACATTACAAAAAAAAAATCGACATGACAAGGGAAGAAATTCTAACCGAAAATATTTACTTCTTGATATTCGCTACAAAGATTTATACGTTTTTATTAATTCAGTTTGAGGTAAAATATTTGTCGGTATAAAAACGTTTTTGAAAAGAAAGTAAATAAAATGAAAATGAAGGAAAAGGGCTTTGAGTCTAGCTGACTGTTCATAACATTCAAACCCCAATTCTCATGATGGAATATTAAAATACTTCCCGAAACGATCAAAAAGGGTAAAATGGTCATTACAAAGATTTAAATTTGTCTTTGGATTTCAAGTTGCTTACAAAGCGGAAATAAATACGTTTTCGAAAACTAAAATGTTTTTCTTTTTGAAAAAGTCGCAAAGAAAAGAATCCGTTTTTCAAGTGACCGCAGAATTTTTTTTACCTGTTCGGATATGCATAAATCTTTTTCGCATTCGCTTCATTTAATCTTAAACCGAGTTTCCCTTCCGCTCGAAGAAAAAGAATTTTTCCCCTTAAAAATATCTTAGCGATTAACATCGAAGGGATGTTTAAATAAGATTTACATAACGTTTTGTGTTTTCGAAAGTGTTCGCTCTTTCAGGCGGTTAGTTTACAAGATAAGTGAGTTTTAAGAGATTAAAGTAAGACGGTGTTACATGATTGAAACGATTTAGCTGGAATGTAATTACAAAGGAGTATGATATCCACCCCTCATCGACCACCTCAAACCTTCGGCTTCAAAGAAACCTCCCTGACGATGTTTATTACGAATGTGGCAAATTACATTAATGGAATTACTGGCAGCACGCGTTCCTGATTCTCGAATATAATTTCATAATTCCATGAGGCGATTGGCATACATGACAAAGAGAATTTCTCAGATTTCGTGACAACTTTATATACGATCTTTAAACATTTTTATTATAATCGGCGATGGTATGGGCAACGGCTAAGATTTTCGACTGAATTTTTTCCCCCTTCGAAAAAGAAGAAAGGAAAAAAACGAAAAGCGAAGATAATTTGAAATGAGAAATTATTCAAAGATTGGATGTGCAATGTTGCTTAAAATAAATTAAGCAGTACGAGTCTGAGATGGATGGCCTTACGTCAATCTTAAATAGAAAAAAAATTGAATGTAATAGACTTTAGATTATAAAGAAAAAAAACAAGGTTAAACAAACGACGGTATGAAAAAATTGATCTGGACAGTTTCCAATTATTTCGAAAGTTTGAAATTCTTCGGGATTAAAGCGGCAACGTCCGACATTCTGACACTGATGCTTCTGGTAAATAAGTAGACGTGTTTATTATGTAATGTAAAGTTTACATGTTTTAGAACCATGTTAACTTATTTTTGGAGGATCCAATAAGATTTTTTAGATAAACCCTTTTATTTCTTTTGCTGACCATTTTCAAAAACAAGACGTCGGAAGTTTCTTCAAAGAGTTTTAAGGAACTGCAAATTTTTTTGGAGGAACTTTTACTTCCTCCAAATAAACTTTCACTTCCTCCAATTTTTTTTGGAGAAAGTAAAGAGTTTTAGAGCAACTTTCACTTTCTCCAATTTTTTTTTGGAGAAACTCACTTCCTCCAAAAAACTTTTACTTCATCAAAAAATACTTTTACTTCCTCTAAAATTTTTTGGACATACTTTCAATTCCTCCAAAAAAAAAGGAAGTAACGAGGAAGTAAAGAGTTTTTGGAGGAACTTCCACTTCTTCCGAAAAAACTTTCACTTCCTCAAAAAAAAAAATCACTTCCTCCAAAAATAACTTTTACTTTTTTGGAGGAAACGCGATTACGTTATTTTCAGTTCCTCTAAAAAAGTTTTAGAGGAAGTGTTTTGAAATATAATGCAAAGCCCCCGAAAAAGGACTAGCCTCCCGGAAACCGGAAAGACTAGTTCAAGCTTTAGTCAAACGGAATCAAGAGCAAAATTAAATTAATCAGTATTTCGCGCCATTTTCTTAGAATGCAAAAAAATTTTATTTTTTAAATGAATGAAATAAAAAATTCACAGATATTCTGAACTTTTTGAGTTTTCTGGCTTGCCCCTCCCCTTTGAAGAGCCAGTCCGAGCCTGTTAATGTTCACTGACATTTACAAACTTGAACTCTCAAGGTAAAAAATTTTCTAGACCTATAAAAGCAAGCTCAACTTTTAAACAAACTGCTATTCGGTCTAAAAGTCTTTGTTATAGGAACGCTACCACTTCATATAAAGAAGTTTAAGTAAGCATTCATTTTTCTTTTTTCTTCCCTCTCCCTCCTTTCCAAAATTTTATATTATTCGAAATAACTTTCAAAACTTTTTACGAATAGTTTCGCAAAGTACTTATCGTTTAAAATTCTTTTTACTTTTCCCTGCAAACCGAAACTAACTGCATCATCTCTCTCCTGAAAAACCTTCTTCGACAATATTTCAACCCTTTGCGACCATCTCTAAAGAGTGTAAAAGCAACGTTTTTAAAAAAAATGAGGCAAGGATTTAGATTAAGATGAGAAAAGGGAGAAAAAAAGGTTTCCAAGTGTTTTTTAAAATGATAATTCCCAAGTTGGGTTTTAATGTTGCAAAGTCACACGGATCATTATGTTTCACAGATTCCGCTGCTCTGAAAATTAGCATTTATGTCAAGCTGTCAAATGAGAGGGAAAATTATCTCCTTAAAATATTAACTTCCTTATCTGACGTCGACTCTTGTTCAACCATTCCTGAATACCTTAAAACGATCGGATTTGTGACGGAAAAGAAAGAAAAACATTTTTACTCATTAACTAAAGATGAGTTGAGAAATCGTTTGCACCGAAATTTATTATTTACAACAAATCTACAAAGACGAAAAAGGGATATGCAGCAGGGAAAGAAAGGGAAAAGTTTACCTTTGTTTTACCTTTCCGAGTTGACCTAAAACATAGGAAGGAAAAGGTTTCTGTGAAAGGTAGATGCGTTGTCGTCGTCGTGAAAACGTCAACGTCTTGTTACGCGTCAAGACGTTTCTGATCCGATACAAATTTCGGGGCTTTAAATTCTCTGCAGGCCGCTAAGTTTCCCCCTTTCGAAAGCTCCATGTAAATATTATGTAAAGTGGATCTCTTTCTGCGCACCGCAGTTATTATTTCCACCTAGATAAACCCACGCCTGTTGTGTCAACACTTTACTCATCAAATTGTTATTTACCTTTTGTATTTTCTTTCACTTTGTTTTGATTATGTCAGGGATGGGGGAACGGTAATTACATTTTCAAAATTGATGTCATTTAAATTTCTTTCCCCCTTTTTCAATGCCACGGTCTTTTTCTATGATATTATGATATTTTCTATGATATTTAAATCTTTTGGATTTTTTTTAAAAGTTTAAGTTTTTAAGTGATCCTGAGGGCGATTTTAAATAGGAATGGAAAGCGGGACTTAGAGAAGGAAAAATGATAGGTAGTTTTAAGTTTAGTCAGCGAAACTTTAACCCCTTCTTAAAATCTCTGGACCACCCTTGGCCTAGCCCAGAATTTTTTTCTAGCGTTCTCCCTGATGCAGCTGGATAGCATTCATGTTGTCTGTGTTCTAACAAACCGTGCCAACAATAGTATATTACTTTACAAGTGAAGCAAAAGACAAATTGCCCGTTGAGACCGGGTTTGAGGCCCGAGCCGAAGGCGAGGGCCTTAGCTAGCCTTAGCGAGCCTTAGCTTAGCGAGCCGAGAGGGAGGGCCCTCGCCTTCGGCTCGGGCCTTAAAAAGGTTGAGAAAGGTGAGGAAAAATGGACTTTTCCTCACTGAGTTAGGAAATAATATTGAAACTTACCGATGAAAATTCCATGACTTTCAGCACCCAGAGTGTCAAAGCCAAATTTATTATAACCATCACTAATAAGCCCATGATGAGCAGGTATAGACATTTTTTCCTCCATCCGTATATTCCAACTTGAAATCCTGGAGCTTGATTTACCCAGCCAGAACGGTTCATCCTAAAAAAAAACCACCAAGGATTATTGAAGCTAAAATAAGCTGGGGAAAAAAAGGAATTGACCCAATTTTTCTGTGTGAAAACTCTAATATTATAATTTAATAAAATACTTGAGGTTCTATTATGAACAAAGCTGAAAATGCGTTAGCTTAAGATCGCATGATTCTAAAACTGAATGAAATTTCCTAAAAATAATTTTTTTTTTATTGTGCCTGTGCCTAAAAGAGAACATTAGAGGACGCAGTAGAGAAAAATCTTTTCGCGCCTTTAAGGGACTTAACACAGCTTTCTAGAATTCTTAGGAAAAATAAGTAGAACTTTAGTTTCTTCCAGGGAGTGGCACTTCCAAGAGCCGTAGGGTACGCCATTTTGAAAACTGAAAGCTCCCATGATCTCGAATTTGTCGGACGCCATTCTCGAATTGAAAAATTTCCCAATGGCGACGTTCGCTTTTTAATTCAGGAATGGTGGCCGCCGAATTCGAGATCATGGCAGCTTCCAGTTGTCAAAATGGTGTAACCCTATAGCTATAGCAGACGACTCATGGAAGTGTCTACTCCCTACGCTCCCTAGAATTTTAATAAATACTTATTGCAGAAAACCTTTTGTAAAAAATTCTTTTAAAAAAATTTTAGTCATTTTCTTTAAATCAAACAAAAGAACTACATTTTGGCAATTGAAAATTTTAAGAAATAATTATGGAAAAAATCTTGGATTCAAAGAATGTTTAGAAAAATTTCTAGCCAAAAAAAATGCTACATAAATTTCTCTTCAGTTGCCAGTAAAAAAATTTTTGTCTCAATTTTCTCCTGAAAAAAAATCTTGTAAAAATTCTTAGTCGATTCCTTAATAAAAAATTTAAAAATTAATTTTAAAAAAATTTTAGAAAAAATTTCTTGCCTTCCTACCATCTTAAAAAAAATTTTTTTGCTAAAAAAAATTCTAGAAAGAGTTTATTTTTTGTCAAGGAAAAGATGTCAGCAAAAATTTCTCGCCAAGAAAATACTGTAAGAAAAAAATATGATTGAAAAAATATTTAGGAAGATTTTCTCACCAAAGAAAATTTGTAGGAAAATATTAAGAGGGACCATAATTCTGTTTTTGGCAAGGCCCACAAATGATTGTTACGCCACTAAATAATTTGTTTTTTCATTCCCAATTAGGATCTTCAAGGCTGAGTGATTAGACAACCCACAATAATACTTAACAAATTTAAAAACTTTTCTAAAATCTTAGCTAAGCCCCCAACCTCCAACTTTTGATCTCGTTCTCACCCTAAACCAAGTTTTTTTTAAAAAAAATTCTTCTTTCCTTTCCTAACGTGTCTATTAAACTCTCAAGAAGGAACAAAGTTTCCACAGCTAGGTGAAGAATTTGCTTGAAAAGGCCGGCCACATAAGCGCGGGGATAGTTTACGTACGGCTATAACTTTTTTCGTCCAAATCTCCAGAGAGATGTTAGAATTTCATGTAGTCACGACATGGACTCATGAAACTCGGTTTACACACAATTTTTGTTTTTCGGTTTCCGAACGATTCCGCTCGGTTTTATAGTCACTTCCCTAAAAACTCCATTCCCTTCTTTTTTAATTTCGACCTAAATATAGCAGAAGAAAAAACTCAACTGATACGGCCCTAATCGCTTTTAATGATGCAGAAGAATCTACTTATCAAGGGGCCGGATTACTTTACACCGGGCCGTACATGTTAGTTCGAGGAAATCCAAAAAGCTTCCCGAAAATGGCATTTCAATTTCATAAAAACCAAATGTATCTCGATTCTCTTTTGTAATATTTGTAGTAACAAGGAGAAGACTTTGAGAAAACAACGGGAAGATAGAGGCCTCGGAAAGCTAAGAGGATCATGAAAGGATCAAATTCATTCAACCAAACGTAACTTTTTTAGTTTTCTTCTCTTTTTCATTCCGATGTTTGGGGTTTATGTGAAAATTGAGTTTGGAGTCGTACAATGGCTTCAAATCATTTTCAAATAAAAGAAAAAAAAAATACTTAGGAAATATTTTTTAGTATTATCAACATGGGACTTCATTTTTTTCCCCCAATAAATTTTTTAAAAGATTGCTTTCAATTTTTTCGTGCCTTTAGGCGAAATTGGGGTCGAGTCGAAAACAACGCATCGATTTTTAATGATAAAATATTTGACAGCAACACAAGCAGATTTAATAATTGTAAAAAAAAAAAAAAAAACGAAGAAAAATTCTTAGCTTGGAAATTTGACGTCACGCTACGAATTTTTTAAATAAACAAAAGCGTGAGAAAAAAAAAGTGTCTTATGACAGGATGCATCGGAAACTAACAAGCTTTGCACCTCGGACCGGCACAACGGAGGCAACTTAACCTCTTCCCGTGGGAAATCTCACGACCACGAATCTCATCCTCTTACCGGGTCAATTACCCCCCTTCTACCCCTCTGACCACACATTTATCTCATCTTGCCCAGCGTCCGTTCCTTTTACTTTCCTTTTGCTATTTCGAATTTTTTCCCTCTCTCCCTCTAAACTAAGTTAGTCGAAATCGTCTTTTTTTTTCCTGTTCGTATACGCGCGCATTATGTTTCATTTAGAAGAAAACATTTTTTCCAAACCATTTTATTTTCTGATAGATATTAAATGCTTGTAATTTTTTTGGGGGGAAAGGGAGGAGGATCGACGGGAAATGTGTCATCACGGGAAATCTTTTTCCCCCTTGAAAGGAATGAGGGAACTGGTCCATAAGGTTAATGAATAGAAATCAATGAAAAAAAAGCTCTTAGATGGACCCTTTCATCGTTTTTTTTTTCGAACTTTCGTCATATCAATGGAATGGTTAAGTGCTAGCACTTGTAGTAGGCCTAATCCCTTCTATTTTTGACTTATTTTTGTGTGATTTTTTCCCCCGTTGATTATTGAAAAAGAATGTTGATCTATAAGGATCTCGGTCAAGGTTTATTGATGTGGAAAAAACTGAGAAGTCTGTTTCTCGTCCAAACCCCGACCGCAAGAACACTTACGGTAGTTGGCTGCAAATTTGAGTTACTTGCTGCAAACAGTTGTTGCGGTCTGGGAAGCAATGCAAATCTGACCAATTCGATCACTACTCTTGTCCGTGCCCAACGCGAAAGAAAAAAAGCTAAGAATTTGTCTCAGTCCAGTTAAGTCCGACCTGCCCAAAAAATTTTTCTAAAAGTTTTTGAGATATACTTTTTTAAATGTTTTTATTGCGGAACTAATTTTTTTTACGAACTGTACACTACCCGCACAGCACACAACCGCAGTGGCGTAGTAATTACCCCCGCAGTTTGGGGGGGAAGGTGGGGCTGGGATCAAAGGGGCCTCCTCCCTTTGAATGGGAAAGTAATTCCATACTAGATAAAAAAAATGTAAAAAATAGAGAAAAGGGCCTCTTCTAAACATTGCTACGCCACTGACATTTAACGTCTCAAAACGTCCCTGCTACTTCCTTAAAACCGCTGAAACGCTTTGAAACGTTTCTGAAACGTCTTTGAAAAATAATCTATGTGTGCTATAAAGGTACAGACCAATTGACCCCGGTCTTTTAGCAGGAAAGTAATTTTGCACTAGATAAAAAGCTAAAGAAAGTGAGGAAGGGCCCTCGATCAAGGATGGACAGCGAAACTTTCGAGGAATCGCTTAAATTTCGGTTCCCGACCTGAAAACATCCAAGGAATCCAAATCCGATTTTTCTCACCACGAGAAATTTCGGGACGAGACGAGACGAGAAAAAACTGAATTCGGAATCCTTGGATGTTTTCAGGTTGGGAACCGAAATTTAAGCAATTTCCCCAAAGTCTCACCGTCCATCACTACCCTCGAGTAAACATTCTACGAGAGGGGCCTCTCCTAACATTGCTACGCCACTGGTACAGGCCCTTAGGCAAAGAGCGGTCAAGCCAAGCAAAATCGTCCGAACTCCCAACAATACAGACAAAATGTATTTGCATTTTGCTTAAGAGCGAACTTTGAAAAATTTTATCATTTATTATTAAAATATTTTTTCCTATGAATATTATAAATCCGAATGGCAACATTCCAAATATTAATTTAGAATATCTTGTCATAATAAGATGATTCATTTTGACTTGTAACCTCTCACGTTTTCTGGAAAACGTTACTTGCGATGTGACAAACGTGATAAAAAGTGAGCTCGACGCTTGGAGCTGGAAAATTACTCTCCCTTAGACATAAAGAGGCATATCATGAAAAAGCTTTGCTTACTGTATCTACATTTTGCACGAGTTCTTAATGCAAATATTCACTGCTTTCGGATTTGGAAAAATTTTTCTACTATAGGAAATTTAAATATTTATATTAAACGCAAAAAAAAATTCAAAAATTAAATACGGAGGCCTAGTTCTACAATTTCGAAATGATTATGCATTATGTAAACTATTATGTACTGCAGGTAGCATAACTGCGTTTGGGCGAGCCGATTTTTAAAAAGCTCTTCATGAATTTTCATCAATTTGTTTTAAGCCTCACTGCAAAGAAGCGGAGAAATAACTTTGGAACAGATATCTAAGAATATGTGAAAAAAAGATGGCCTTCCGCCATCTTGGATATTTATTTTTCAGGAATTTTGATTCTATGTTCGCAATCGATGTTGAAAAAAACCCTTACACCTTCATTCTCATAAAAATGAAATAAAAGATAAATTTTTTTCGTAGGGGAAGCAAAAGGTTCAATCCAAAATCGATTTTTTCTCGTGTTAGAAAATATGCCACATTATTACCTAGATAATTAAAAACCAATAATCTTTAAGAATGTAAAAATAAAATATCTTACCTTTCTGGCTGTTCACTAGATGTCGACGAAGAAAACGGATTCTCTCTTGTTACCTAAAACAAAACGGAAAAAGAAAAATTAACTATAAAAACTAAAAAAATTACAAGCGAAACAACGAATTTTCCCCTGCATTTTTTTAACACCGCCGAACAGGGGAAAAAATTCAAA
This sequence comes from Liposcelis brunnea, assembly GCA_023512825.1. Classification (NCBI taxonomy): domain Eukaryota; kingdom Metazoa; phylum Arthropoda; class Insecta; order Psocodea; family Liposcelididae; genus Liposcelis; species Liposcelis brunnea. Next base: position 13,164,877 of record CM042067.1, read on the forward strand.
ACGATTAACGAACTAAACTTCGATAACTGCACACGAGCATAATGATCCATTTCCTTGATGTAAAAGGTTTCGGACAAACCGGATATAACCTCATCAGATATTTTATAATTAAAATTTCTGTTAAAGGGTGATTACCGGGAGGCAATCGACCCCCTGCACGGTTCTGAGATGCCTGCCATTAATTCCATTCATAATATTTCATTCAAATTGCATTTTTGCCGACAACCGCCACGTTTTATCTCTGTGATAAGAAGCAACGTTAAAAAGGTTCTAATATGAATTCTTTTTTCCCCTTGTTATTCTTTCGAGGCCCGTAAGCTAAGCAGGGTTGAATATTTTTACTGTCGACTAATTTGCATTTTCAATTTCTTAAAAAATAAAATTTATGAAATGGTCTGCATTTCCATAATACAACACCGAATAGCCTTTTGTATCTTTTTTCATGATCAAATGAACAGTCGTTTTTTGGTGTCCCACTTGCTGCGTGACTAATAGTATAATGCGGCCATCGCTCTTTCCTGTTGTCATATACTTACCGATGTTTTAGAATTTTTAAAAAGGTTAGCGAGGCGATGAACGAGTTTGAGTTATGTAAATTTAAGTAGAAAGAAGGATGATTAATCGTTTTGGGAAAGTTACCAATTTAGTAATGGAAGTGGCCTTGAAGGAGCCTGGAAACGGCTAGAAAGGACGGCTTTTGGCTAGACTGATTAGTCTGGCCAAAATAAGAAAACCTAAAAGGAGAGAGTCGCCAACTAAGTCGCTGCTTTTTGACTGGCTGTGATCAAACGCAAGTTAAGTACCGAACAGCAGAAGTCGCATGACGTCATCACCAATCAACGGAAGTCAGTTGAAAACGATTTTGGTCACAGCCAATGAGAAGCCAAGTTTCGATATAAAGAGTTGGCGGCTCTCTCCTTTTAGGCTTTCTAGGTAAAACTGATGGTACGATTTTTTCCCAGACAGGGCAGTGCCGGAATTTGGGAAAATGTGTTACATTGGTTGGTGATAGTTGTTTTTGACCTATGAGGAATTTTAGTAGTCGTTTCAAACCTGGATGGTGCAACATTTTGGCAAAGTCCTTATTGCAGAAGAAAGATGAGAAAAGTGATCATGGCAAATGGCCTCAAAGTTTGTTTGGCCATCTGGGGCGTATAGCTTACGCCGGATTCCTTCGACTTTGACCAAAGGCAAAATCTCTAAAGTCCGAGGTCCGCTACTCTAGCATCGTCACTGCCGTAATTACCACAGAGGATATAATTAGAGTTCATCCGATCCTTCCACAAAAGTTCAGACATATCAAGTTGATCAAGTTAATCGTAAGGCATTAAGGCGATGTTCTGTTAAATATCATCCACAAAAAAATTCAAAGCAAATTTTTCCCGCCCTAACTTCTCTTCCCTCTACAAATGATCCCGTTTGCGTTCGTTAGTTTTTAAAAAGATTTTAGTTCGTGACAAGATGCATTTATTCGGATTAAATCATGGCGAGCCAACAACTCACGACAGTTTTAAGAAAAACACACGATCGCTACATGATTGAAACTGAATCTTTTTTCAAATAATTTTTTTATTAGAACAGTCCATTCATTCTTGAAGTCAATAATAGGCACACAACATCCCCCCCCCCCCCAAAAAAAAAATCTTACCTTAAAATCTTTGATACAGTCCATTTTGTTTAAAATTAATTCGACATCTAAATGACCGAAGACGCTTATTATTTAAGGAAAAAAAAAAAGAAATTTCCCCGAGACTCTTCACATTTTCTTAATTCTATTATTAACATCCACTTGATTTGGAAAATTTTCCAACAAAATTTCCAGGGCTAATTAATCATATTAAACATTTTCCTCTCCATCTTCCTCTCAACTTGAAAACATTACACAACTAACATTTGTTTTTCTTGTAAAACAATACGCATTGACGTCTTTAAAATGACCGATAATAAATCGAGCACTAAAAAAACCCGGAAGAAGGCTAAAACAACAAAAAGTTTCGAAAAACGTTTCGATTCAAAAACATTGAGATCCCTTTGTGTTCCCGAGAAACCCAGACGGAGTAAACTTCCGACCGCGAGATGTAATTTGTGACTAACTCTTTCTTCTATTTTTATTGTAAAAATAGATATTTAACTTGCACGCACTCTAAAAAATCGTGAGGGGGAGTGTCAAGTGTGCTGTTGTATGTTTGACTACTCGCAAACTTCAATCACACAAAACAAAAAAACAAAAAAAAAAAAAAAAAAAAACTCACTGCAATTTCACAATTAAATGCAAATGCCATTTTTCTGAACGATATAAATCATTGTGCGAAAAAAAAGTTTTGAAAGTAAAAAATCTCTTTTATTAGGATCATTGCTTAAAACTGTATTACAAGTTTCTAATGAGATAAGTTGGTATATCGGTTTCCCAGATTTTCATTAGGGAAAGTTTTCAGTCTGGCTAACACCTTTTTAATCTGTAATGGTATTAAACAATCGGCGAAGTAAGTCGGAATTTATTAAATTCGGAATGAAATTCTATCGAGGCGGACAAGGCTAAAGGGACACGGGATCACCTTTAATTGGAGTGGATTATTGTATCTCTTGTTCGCTATTTTATTTTTCCGCGGTTAATAGGACCGTAAGGAATTTTTTTTTTCAATAGTTGCCCATTGATTTTTGTTCCGTTTTAGAGGCTACAGGCTACTCGTTTTCGAGCGTAGACTACCTCTCTGCATATAGCTGGTTCGTGTGTTTCGAGTTGACACAGCGTTGCCAGATACAGTAATGAAAACTATGTTTAGCTTATGTAGGAATTACCGTATGTCTATTGTCTTCTGACATCCCTGAGGGACCTACAGTTTAATGCTGGTTCCGAACGGCTAAGTAGAGAGGCTGTTCTAAGCAAGTTACCACCTGCTGGTTTGCCATTGTCTTGCGGGGGGGGGGGGGGGGGGGGTGAGACCGAGCAACAACACACATTAATCGCTTTTTCGGAATCCCTAAATCCTCGAATTAAGTTCACATGTCGCAGATGATAATGGTCAGAGGTGAAATACGGTCGGAAAAAATCTGAACCGTAGAATGGAATCGAACCCATAAACTCCCGAGTGTGAGTCGCGCAAGCTATCGACTGAGCCACGAGGAAACAACACATATGCCCCCATTAACCTAACCCCTGCCCCTAACTAGTAGAATTAGTTGCCAAAAGCGCAAAATTGTTCGGGTCGACATTGTGTTCTAATTCTACTAGTCCAGCCCAGACTGGTTCACTGAGTTGCGACGATTACCGAAAACGTAAGAGGGCTGTGCGCCCCTTAAACTAATACTCCCTCTTCCGATTTCGAATTTTTCAAGTAAAAGAAATTTACTCGCATTCTAAGAAGACGGAGCGCTTATGGACTAACCGATAGGTTGCTGGGTCTTCTTAGAGTAAAAGAGAATTTTTCAAAATGAAAAGAGAAGTTCTGTAACGTTGTTTCCGAATTTTTTGTTTGCGCCCTTTGGAAGAGCCAGTCCGGGCCTATACTAGCCGCGATAATACTTCGTTAGTCATTCTGACCTTTTACCTCGTGATGAGCCCCGCTGACCGATTATCTTTGTAGACTTTGTTCAGGTAAACGGATTTTCAGCAGTGAATGCCCAAAACCAACTTTTTTACCTCTTCAGTGTTTCTTTTCAGGATTATTTTTAGCGCCTTCTTTTAAACTAAAGAAAAGCAAATAAAATTAAACCCTTACAATAGAAAAATTTTCGTCTGAATAAAAGAAAAGAAGTTTTCTTTGTTAATCAAATATGAAAAATTTCAAATGAAACCATTTACCGTGTCCCTTTATTTAAATTTTCATAAACTAGCGTAAGTTCACTTTTCTAGATTTACATGGCGTAAAGCTGTTGAATAAAAGTTACGAATTTAATAACGAGCTGCATACATACGTTTTCTTTATTTTGCCGCAATTGTGTTGTAGAACGAGATCGTGACACCAAATATGAAATATGTAAGTTTTTAGGAATCGATTCCTTTTTGCTTTATACAATAGACAAACTAAATTTAACTTCTCACATTCGTTTTCTCAGAGGATGTCGTTTATATCATACAAGGAAGAATACTTTGGTTTATTATTACAACTTGAGCCATATCTCATTTTGACGCACCCAATTTTCCCAACATATCCAGAAATTTCAAACTAGAAGAAAAACCTATAGCTTGACTTTAAAATTCAAAGCAAAATTGTGCAAGAAAACTTTTAGAAAGTCAAGGAAACTCATAGCAAAATAAAAACAAAACTTTTTTGTTATGCTTTTAGAACGCCGTCACTGTTTTGAAGTTGCCGACGATTAAAAAAGTTCATTCAAACGAATTAAATAAATCAAACTCATCGCGCAGAATGAAGATTGAAGGCTTAGTGTAATGGACTCGGGAGGTTTCTGCTTCCACGGTAAAACGTTATTATTTTCATTTTATATGAGTTGTTTTTAAAACCGACCTCTCGCTCTTAATACTTTTCCAAAGTCTTTTTATCTTCTTTTTCCTGTACTGTAAATGAATCTCCTTTTCCGTAATTTAATTTCCAACGAAACGGGAACCAGCGAAATGTCTTACTACGTTATGAGTCAGATTTTCTTTCATTTCAAGAATCGTTACCGAGCTTTAAGCTTCTTCTTTTCTTGTAAAAAAAAAAACGTATTTTCTTCGAAAATTCTTTTAACAAAATCCTTCAAAAAAAAAAAATTGTTTTCGCCTTCAAAACTCCGTTTATGCTATTTCTCAGCTTTGAAACTAAGACATGCGCTGCACGGCTGCAGCAAAATTGTTGATCGTCTTCAGTTTTCACCACCGAATGTTTTCTTTTTTTTCGTGGGACAAAGTGTGGAAATGTCGAGTTTTCGGGTTCGGAAGTGAAAACGAATGTTGTTACTGCGCAGATTGACCCCGGCTTGTCATGAGCTGAACATATGAACTATGGGTCAACCTCCGTGTTGGAGATGGAACCTTATAATATTGTGATCGCAAAATGTTTTAATGGATCTCCATGTAAAATTAAAACATATTTATGTAAACTCAACACATTGGCATCCCTTGTGGGGACTAAAGAGCCTTTAATCAGAGAGTCGCCAACTTGAACTTTTTACAAACTGCTTTCTGATTGGTTCGGTTCACGTCGTGGATCTAGACGTTCCCCATAACCTCAAACTTGGTTGAGGTTTGGTTGTTTATGTTATGTTTGTTTACATTTACTTTCACGTAAATAAATGTTCTGAATTTCGGTGATAAATTATAATTTTATATTTTTTTTCTTACTGATAGATTTAGGGGGATTAGATCTTCTTTTTCGACCTTGATATCTGTCGGCATGATATCTCGATTTCATACTTTTCGAAGCTAGTTGACTTCCGCTTTTAATTCGTTTTAGCATCATCTATTATTCAAAAGTTTCAATGTTTACATTAGTTTACATGATTCCGCGTATTGTTTATAACGGTTGTTTTCAACCAAGTTTGAGGTTATGGGGAACTTCTAGATCCACGACATGAACCGAACCAATCAAAAAGCAGTTTGTGAAAAGTTCAAGTTGGCGACTCTCTGATTACAGGCTCTCTAGTGGGGACTGAACCCACGATGTCGATGCAATTGTAAATAACTCAAAGCTAAGTTCGAACTTAAGCAATTTAGCCGTTCAACCGAATGGCCGACACTATTAGATGTAAAAAACACCTAATTTCATTTTTGAAAGGTTAACTTAAATTAACAACTGACCCGTTCGCTTTAGTTTTCGAAAACAGTAAAAGATAGATCGATGCAATAATCATAAAACCAGATGAAACTTATTTTCGTCATAAAAACCAACTCAGAAGGAGTAAGACCGGAGTTTTAATCATTTACAGCTTACCTTTAAAACTCTTCGATCGCCGGACATTAAAAACTCAATTTTCCCCACATTTTTCCTTCTCTACGGGAAAAGATTTGATTGATTCTTCCCCATTGTCTTTTCTTTTATTAATTTCTTTTTATGCACTCACGCAGAGGGTCAGAACGGGGGAAAACGGAAAAATAACGATTTCGGAAGAAAGCAAAGAGAAATTAACATGATTTTGAGACTGTCGGAAGAAACTTCATTGAAGATGTCGCATAAATAATTGAGAAGTATTAAACCGAAATGGGAAACGAGAAGGGAAGAGGAAGGAGAGAGAAAAGCGTCGGACGGGAAATGGAAATGACTTGAGCGTCATATATATTCAAATAGACGGTAAGAATGGAAGCAATTCCTAAGATGCTTAAATATTTTCCTCGGGTTTCGATCCTTCCGGACTTGTTTTTTATTTATTCATGTATTTGTTCATTATGATGCTATTCGGAAATCATCTTAAACCGAAATGAACGCCAAGAATTCTTCTCCTTGTTCCGGTTTACATAAAACCATTGAAATGCGAATTATAAAAGAGGAAAAAAATGAGTTGTTGCCTAAAGTTCATTACATTTTATTTTTATGTTTGTTTTATTGTCAACTTTTTTTTTTCCTTTTTATAATGATGACTTTTGACCGGATAAAACGGTGCCGTGCAATTACAATTAATCGCCTTTAAATGATATATTTTTACGGATGAAAAGTTTCATTGAAGCACAATTTCCAAGGAGCTTAAAAATTCTTTTATTATTCAAATTCATAAAATAAAGTTTGTGTTTATCTTTCATTAGCCTATTTCATTTAATTCTTTTTTTCTCTGTTATTTTAAAAAAATTTTACTGCAACATTTTTTTATTTTTTCAAACATATTTGCACGTACTTATGCAAAGTTTCAAGTTTCACAATGGTAAGTAGCTGACAAGAAGATGACCCAAACGAAAATGGCTTTTTTGCAACTTATATGTCCGGCAATAAGAAAATCTAAAACAAATCTTCAGTCCTAACAAATTGTTGAAATCATTGTTGGAACTTGATATTGGGATTTTCGAAATTTTGGGCATTGTCGTTAAAATTGTATTAAAATCGATGTTTGGATTGTTAAAACTGTTGAAATTGTTGGTCAGCTTATAAATTGCCATCTTTAACAACGATTTTTATCTATTTGTAAGCTGCGAATTATTTCAGCTCCACTATTAGACAAAATTTTTGATAGTTTAAATATTCCTCCTCGTTACAAATCTAAAAGACTGTTATCCCAAGGTTGAGTATAAACTGAGAAGAACCTCTTTGAAGTCGTCGACTCGATTATAATCGTCACAGATGTTACCAACCGGGTGACTTCTCTCACTTTAATACAAATATAATGAGCGGAAAGCCTATAATATCATGATTTATCCGAATCTGACGACATTTCTAATGTACAAGAAATCCCGGTACAATATCTCTTAACTTTAATCTCCAAAATCTCAACTTTTCAATCCTTTAAAACCTAACTTTCGCCTCTTTAAAGTTACGCCAGACCCACAGGAAAAAATAGCTAGTCTCTTCAATTTTTTTTCTGCAACGAAATAAAATAAAAAAAAAGTATCTCATTTAATTCTTCCTCTTCGATGTATGGCTCCAAATTGAATTACGATCAAACGTGCGAAAGAGAAACCCCAACCCAAAAAGAAATTCCAACTCAAGGTTTCCTTCTTTCGTTTTGGCACGACCCTTTTATTCTTTTTGAAAACAATGACCGGTTTCTACTGTGGCGTTTCTTATCCGCCGCCGCGACTGCAAAACTAGAGCGTTCACTTCGAATCATCAAGATGGATGCTTTCGCAAGCATCTGTTGAAGCGCTCCCGACCGTGAAATGGGATCAGGTTTCCAAATGCAGTCTAGCGGAACACCATTTGAATAAAATCAACGTATCGGGGAAATTTTCCTTTCTTTTTTTTCCCCCCTAAAAAAAAAAGAATAATAAATTGGGTCGGAGAAAGAGGTATTAGATTTTGGAATACATAAAACATAACCATAAAACACATCCTTTACAAAAATTCATTTCTTTCTTCTTCTCGACTTCCTCCGAAGTTCGACCGATCCCTGTTTTTTTTTCCTTCTTTACTTCGACTTTGTGACCTGCAACTAAAATTTTATGCGTGTTCCTAGCAAAGTAAATATAAACAACGTAGGATTGCCTTTACATGTTCCAGCTTGAAACGAAAAGATTTTTTATTGGTCCTTAAAAATGTGGTTCTTCAGTTTTCTCTGCGCTCGAAACCAAAATTTAAGTTTTGACATCTATGCATTCAGCAGAAGGTAAATAGCAAAGGGAAACCAATGCAATCCTCTGGAGCTGTACAACTACGAGATTAGGCAGGCCAAATCAAGATAGGGTAAAAGCACCAGTAAAAGAACAACCTCATCCAGTAAAAAAAATTCATTGGTCATTTCCCAGTTCCTTACAGTGTCTTACGGAGAAGTCTTGTACTATTAGATTAGGTTAGGTTAGGTTAGGTTAGGTTAGTTAGGAATAAGGGGCAAAACAGAGATGGCCTGCTTTGAGCTCTTGGCTTCGACGCAAATTCCTATCTATTCGTGCAGATGATCAGTGAAAGAAGAAAAGCTGAAAAGGTAGAAAAAGTAGAAAAGAAGAAAAGCAGAAAAAATAGAAAAGAAGAAACGCGGAAAAAATAGAAAAGCAGAAAAGCAGAAAAAGTAGAAAAGAAGAAAAAGTAGAAAAAGCAGAAAAGAAGAAAAGCAGAAGAAAATCTGCTGCCTCGGTTACTAAAAATCAAAACTTTCAACATTTTTCCCCTTGAGCTAAACCCAGTTAGCAAGCGGTGGAAATTAGAGGTGGAAAAGCAGTGCATTCTACATGTTGAAAAGACAAGTGTATGTACAACAAGTCTTAAAATCCAGACAGAATACAGGGCTAATCACCTTGAACTTCCACCTCTAGCTGACTGGGTAAACATTCATAAATGAACGATCAAAGCTAAATCTACAAAAAATAATTTAAATTCAAAATATTTCCAACTTATTGCTAAACTTGGAACTGTCGAGTGTGATCCGTGATGTAGAATTGAATCCGATACGTGATCGGGGCTTTTGTTGCCTCTCTCGTGGGATGCACACTCCTGGGAAATTTCGTCAACACACCTGCCCATATATGCTTCTTTTACCAATAACCTTATATTTAGAAATGAATAGCATCACTTTGAAAAGAATTAAAAGCCGCCGGATTTATATTCGTTTAATTATTCTCCTATCAAAGAACTTTCTTTACAAACATTTTTTTTTATAATTTTTCATCCAAGCAAAACAGACGTTTATAATCCCGACTAATTATTTGCACTTAAAAAAAGAAAAAAACGAGGACAAAACTCGATTCTTTGACATCTAAATTGACCGAAGCTCAAACGGAACTAAGGTCAAAGCTTTGGAAATCCTTCCGCTCATGAGAACGCTAAGTGTAAATCTAAGTCAATTAAACGAGAAACCGCATTTAGATGCGTTTGCAGGGAAATAGCTATCACTTAAGTGACACAATAATGGATCAAGGTGCAAAAACCATCAATTTTTTCCCCGGATGTTTTTATGGAAAAAACATCATTTTTTTTTACAGAGTAACAGGACATTGATCGTCTTTTAACGTTATCGCCTTTTTTCTGAATGTTTAAATTATTTTGAACTCAGGAATTCGATAAGATCATTTCTGACTTTCAATTTTGTAATTTAAACTTACTGAGCTTTTCAGGAGCATTTAACAACACTTATCTGAAATCTATTTTTCTTTTTAACAAATCGGAAAAAATAAAAAAAAAAAGTGGAAAAAGAAATAAATAGAGTAAAAGAGATCTGATAAGGAATACCGAAGTCAGGAGTAGTGTATAAAGCCATTTAGAAGCGAAATAGTGGTGGCGGCAGAGGAAAGATTCCAATCGTTTCTGCACGAGTGAGCTCGCTGATAGTGCGCGTCCCCTTTTGGCTCAAGATGTTGCCTTGTGGATGTTGCTTTCGGACTACGAAATCCCATTTTATTTTCTACAGCTTACTTTTTTTCTTCTTTAAAGAAGGGGAAAAGTTTTTTAAAAAAGGTCAATGAAGTCATTCTTTTGTTTTTTTTATCCCCTTGATTTTTGTAAACAATGATGAGATAAAAAGAAAATTTTTAGAATTAATGATTTTAGTTTTAAAATTTTGAATTTCGACGGTTTAAGGTTAAGAGGATGAGAATGAAAGTCCGAATAAATCATCAAACTAGGCAAGAGCTTGTAGTGGATGTGAATGTTTCATGGTGCACAACAACCAGGAATAATGGTTTCTAAAAAGTAAGAAGATCTGTGCCCGAGAGCAATAAACACGAATAAAAAATAAGAATAGTACAGTGGTATAAAGCGCTGGGCTGCATTTATGATCTACATTCGATTTTTTTTAAAACTCTTGCATTTGAAACATCCATGAAATCTACTAAGAAAACGAGAAAGTTGAGTAAAGCTGCAAGATGAATAAAATCCGTCTGCTCCTTATTAAAATGATCATCCCAATAGTTTGTGAACGTCTAGATGTAGATCAGCACGTTGAGATGTGAACGTTGACGGTAATTAGTTCCAGAAGACAAAGTTAGATATCGCTAGTGTCAATAAGTAAATGGCCATTCCTCTCTTTGTCCGCTCTCCCTTAAAAGCCCACTTAATGGCGCATTGAAAATTATTTTGTTCTATCTCCACCCCCCAAGGTTGACACCAAGTGCATATGTTTAGCTTATAGCGAGGAGTCAACCTGCGCAGTGGAGATAGAAGAAAATAATTTTAAATGCGAAAACTCACTTTTACAAAACTCCCCTTCCCCCCCTTCCTGAATTCTACCAGTCAATATTCTTGGACAGAGATGGAAAGAAAGACTCATAAACTAGTTTTAATTATCTTCTTTTTGCCGACCGTCTAAAATTCTTCCCTTATAATTTTCAATAAAATCAGATTTACGCCACAAGTTCAAACTCAAAATTCAAAGTATTCCGGAGAGGATGTTAGAGGATCAGCAAAGGGTGAATGAAAACAAAAAATGCGCAATGCATACGAATCGAGAAGGAACAGGGAAAACGGGGAAAGGGGAGCATGAACACACAAAAAAAAAAACCAAGGATAGAGAATATTCGAAATTGTGTATTTGGGACGTGAGAAGATAACATCCGATGGACGGGATATAGAGAAGGACATGACGTCGGCGTCGGCAACCGCCACAAAAACAAATGGTCCGGCATCTCTTCTATTTAAAAATTAAAACACTCTGCCATTCGGATTTGTTTTCCCGGTCTGCCAAACATGATTTATCATTGAACCAATTGTTTTCTTGCTTCCTCTTCTATACCCAAGAGAAAACTTTAATCTCCCGGGTTCTTGCGTTAATCTTGAATTGAATTTCTTTTTTATGGTTTGAAATTTCATTGCTATTGCTGATAGCTTTTTCTGTTTTAAAACAGAGTAACGATTGTTTGTATGACAAAACAATCTCGGTGGACGAATTTTCTTTTAATTTTCTTTTGGGTGGCTAAATTTTTTGCTGTTTTCTTCCTTTTGTCAACAAAAATAACCTTCCTCGGATGAAGATCCTTTTCTTTTCTTCTTGACATAATAAGTTTCTAGGACAAACAATTAGCCGATTTTGGCGCGTTCCAAAAATGATTCTCTTTCTGACGCACAAATTTTTTCTATTATTTTCATGTTGCTTAAGAATATTTGTTTTGAAATGATTCTGCCCAACAAAGTTAACAACGAGTTATTGTGCATAAACAAGGGGGGATTCCAGTTAATGTGGAGGTGGTTTCCATGGAAAAGGAATTTGGAATAGATGACGAAATAGAAGAGAAGAACAAATCCATCGTCTTATAAGACCTAATACTAATTCCGGAGGTTGCATGAATATTTAAGGAAAGCAAAATCCAATAAATCTCCAGCATCAAAGTCAGCTGAGTCAATAAATTGCACCTTTACCGAGTGTACACGCCTCTCAACCCTCTTCTGTCTTACGCCAATTTACGGAATACAATGCCTCTGCTTTCCAAATGGTTTGTCTTGCGGTTTTGTTGTTTTATCCGAACCGTTTTCCGTTCGCACTGATTCTGTTCGTAGCACTCACACTGAAACCATAAATCAACTATTTTTTTTTGTAGTGCTTGCTTTGATGTCGTTTTTTAATTTTTCCCCGTTCGACGATCCGCCTTTTTTCGGAAAACGATTGAAATGTGCGGGGGCGACGTCGTTTCGGATTGGATGTAGCTTCTATCATTTTTCGGTTTGCGGTTCAAATCGATTTCAGGAAACGTATTAAAATGAATGGAACATATTCAAGAAGAATAAGAAGAAAAGGAAACGTGTTTCTCGAGGCATGAACCCATTGAGAAACAATAAGTTGTCGCGTTGTTTTCCAATGTTGTCTTCCTCAAAGGTTTTCCCAGATTAGTTTCGTTACTCCGTCTTCCCATGTTTTTATCGGAATCTTCCCACTGCGTTTGTTTTTCCCCGTATTTGTCAATCGAGTCGTGTAAATTCACCTTTCATCTCAAAAAGAAAATCTTTTCCTATTCTTCTTCGGGAAATCTCTTTAAACAGGAAAGGAATTAATTTTCTCGGATTTCTCAGCGAGTGTAAAGATATGAGTTACGATGTTTCCGCCTGTATTATGTGTAAGCTGTTATTATCCACTGTTCTCTTAAATAAGGATGCATTAAAATTTAATTTAATCTGAAAAGAAGAAAATTCATCTGTTGCAGGTTTTTACAGTAGCGGACTGGATATCCGAGCAGCAACCAGATCGTTGCCGACATCAGCTACCTTAAAGAGGAGATAGTTGGGGCCAGAAAAATGTATAGGCTATGTCGTGCTCCTTCCTCCGACTGGATAGGCAAAATCAATTCGTGACCAATCACCGATTTTTAGCTTATGCAGAAGCGAATTAAGGCGCAGGTTATGCAAAATCAATACGGGGACTCGAATATATAAGCTAAATATAGGTTTTAGATTCGTGACGACACGAGATACGTCACGAGCACATTGCCTATAGCATCTGCAACTGTACTTCCACCACTGACGTAGCAATGCACAGAGAGTGCTCCACCCGCAAATTCTTCACTAAAGGCCCGCAGCGACTCCTGGCCGCAAGTGGATTTACCATGCTGTTGAGTTTGGCCTTGGTCAACCTTCTGCTGGACTCCACGTGATGTAGTTTAGCCTCACAGCCTTAAAACCCCCCAAAAATTTCCAAAAATCTGCATTTGATGTAAACTTTCATTAGGATACATCCCGATGATTTTCCAATACGACTGCAATAATTTGTCATTACCAATCAAGTTTGCCTTTCTTAATAACTCACCAGCATTTCCCGGGAAAATATGACCGCTTTTCATTCTTCCATCAAAGACGTGCCCGATCGAGCAGACGAAATATACTCAAGAGAAAAACTACAGGAAAGAAAAAGAATGCAAATTAAATTTTACAAGTGAGCCAAATTAAAAATAAATGGAATTATAAAAGGGAGGTTAGGGAAAGTGAAAATTGCTTCCGGGTCCAGACATCTCATAACCTAGTTGATTAATGATTAATCCCTGCATTTATAGTCCTCTACACAATTATGAAACTTTAATTACTGAAATTACGTGTCGAATGCTGGCAATATTTTAATCATATGGGGGATCCCTCTCGAATAAAGCAATCAACTTCTGTTGCGGTTTTTAATTACTTTTACAATTGTTTCCCCAATTTACCTTTTTTATTGCATTTAAAATATTAGCTAACCTTGGCGAGAAAAGGGATTTGAAAATATTTTAAATATCATTTTGACTGTTAAAATATTTACACGTAATTGTCAATATTATAACGGGTCAACTTTTTAATTAAGAAAATGCAATCGTCAGGATTTATTTTTAATTGTTAATTGAAAAATTCGAAACCGGAAATTAAAAAAAACAAGTCTGAAATTTGGTGGATGAAAATATTTTTAAAAATTTTTATTCTTATACAGAAAAGAAATGATGTCACAAGGTCACGAAGCCAAATGCATTTCCTAAAATAGAGTTTAAAAATTAAAAAAAAAAATTGAAAGAGAAGTATGGAATCAATTGAACAGTTGGAGAAGAGCTCTAGAGAACAATCCAAATGCCCTAGGGTCTCATCAACTCGTTTTACAATTGAGTCAATTTGTGGGAACCACGTTTTCAAACTTTCAAGTAAATGTAGGCTGTGTTAATCGATAACCCTGCCTCTGATTTTCTCTGAAAACATCTCCCCCCTACAGCCGCGGATAAATAAATAATGCGATCCTTTTGTGTTTAAAATATCTCCTAAATTTTTTTTTTAAAAATCAGTTTTTCGTGGAGTTTTGCAAAAAAAAAAAATGTTTAGCTGAAACAAAAATTGGAAAGTAAAGATGGAATCAGGTGTGAGTTAAAAAATCGTTTCATTTTTTTACGATTTTAAAATAAAGAAATAGACGCATTGAAATGGAAAATGAAAACTTTACCAAGCAGTCGAAAAGAGAGTGAGGGAAAAGGAATTTTCAAGAGCATTTTCCGACTTATTACAGACTTTGTTCCAGATCATTTTTAATTTTTGGAGGGAGAAAGTTGAAAGTTTATTCTCATTGTTTTTTTTTACTCGACGGGAAAAAATGTTTCGTTTTTGCATGAAATGTAAAAAATTTTAAGATTAATTATTGGCTAAAAAAGACTTGACCAAAATTTAGTAATTTAGAGAGATTATTTACAGTAAACATCCTCATTTAAATGTCTTAATGCTGGCAATAAATTGAAAATTTATTATTAAAATCCGATATGATTTCATCACAAACATCTGCGCAAAACTTCATCAAAATCCTTACGTTAAAAGATCTATTTTTGTTTGCATTCATCAATTTCATTTGCATTTCATCATCCTCGCCGAAATCTTAAAATCAACAGATCAATTAAACTTCAATTAACAAAGGATGCACTCTATATCCCATTGACATTACAAATATTCGAATCCATCAATTTTCCCCCCCCCCCAAAAAACTCGAACGCGTTTCCACGTTCACTCATCGCACGCACACAAAAAAAAACAAACCATTACTCTTAGTTTAAAACGATTATCACATTAACGAGGGAAATCAAAGCAGAATAGGCATTTAGCGATCGTGCATACGAGAAAGTAAAGGGATTATTAACTTCTCGATGCGCCGCTGACAGATAATCACTAGCTCTGAATTATGGGTGGAAATGAAAGTTTAGCTAACAGGAAAGAGAGTCGCGTTATTGCTCCGGATCTATGTGAAAAGGGAGGATGCTCACAAAGAGACATTAGATAAGTCGAAGAGCTCATTAAGAGGCATAAGGCAATGGCGTTCTCAGTCAGTGAATCAGGACTGACAACCGGAACTGTCGTAATCTCCACTTTCTCGCTTAGCCACCTCATCTACCTCTTAAACGGGGTGGACTGAATATAATAATATCGGCCTTGTTAGGAAGAGTAAGACAGATGTCAAATTTATTCAGGTAGAAATTGGTTTAAGAAAATTAAAAGGGGTGAGCGGCTGGTTCATCAACGGCGAAAATGAGATTTGGAAAATAAAAAGCTGAATTCAAATTTTGAATATTTTTTATCACTTTTAGCCTAATTTAAGCCGATATGATCATTAGGTAACAGTAACGGGTGATGCAAACTCGGAATTAAGGCATAGCTCAGCAATATAAGGGGTTTAAGCTATAGCCCAAGCGTTAGAAAAAGAAATGATTTAACTTAAATTAACTTAACCTAACCTAACCTAACCTAACCTAACCTAAAAAAGTACTTCTTCTCCTACGACCGGCTGTCGAAATTTTTTGTCTGAGTTTCTGCTTCGTTTTACTCCGACACCAGAATGAGCGGTCACTTTCCATGGTTTGCAGTCACTCACTTCCAGTTGCAGCCTTAAGATGAAAATCCACAGGAGCGAATAGTTTAGCAGTCAAGCTTACAATTTCTCATAATCCTGTCTAGAATCATAAGCTTCTACTCCTCCATGATATCGTGCGACAGGAAACATGGCCAAAAAATTAAACTGTCATTCACGCTGGAAAGTTGTTAAGCAAGCTGCATTTCTATCAATACAAAATATTCAGTCCTTGAGGCCTACGATTGCCAGAGCTGATGGCGCTCAGACCTAAATCTTTTTATTGAAAACAAAACAACAACAAGAAACAATGAATTTATCATTTAGAATTGTTGTAGGTTTAAATTGCAACAAGGAAAAAAAAATCCCTTTCGTGTTGAAAGTGTAAAAATTAACGACTTTCAAAACTTTTTTCTTCTCTCTTCTTTTGATTCGAGTTTGAAAGTTGCGGAGTTCTATTTGAAAAGTTTTGTTAAATTTTTGAAAAGAAAGAAAAAGGTTATATCCTGCTTAAGAGTTAATTTGTAAACAACAGATTGTTTTGCACCAAAAACCTTAATCTTTGTTTTTTTGGCACCAATTCGATTAGTGAGTGTCAAGCAAAATCTTGCAAACGGCTTGATCCGAATTTAAAAACGGACAGCAATAATTTTTAGGAAAACTGAAAATTCGCAGCTAAAAGAACAAAACTGATACGTCATAAACATATTATTCATACACAATGTTGATTAATGTGTCTTAAAACAAGAGAGAAGAAAAAAAAAGTAAATCCTTCAGTGCAGGCTTTAAGCAGGTTTCCGAAAATCCGATTTACCTCTAAAAGGCTTTTGTTCGTGTTAACGCTTCATTCCTTTGAATAGAGTTATGGAGTAAAGCTAACTCGAAAATAAGAGATCGCTCGAAGGAAAGTTTAAAAGTACTTTTTCTTTTCTCTTTTTCGTGACTTCACCGTATCTTCTCTTTCCATTTTTTTTTCTTAAAAATAAACTATTTGATTTTACTCTATAAACGGACTCCAATTATAAGCCTAAAGCGACATTTGGTTTCTCATCCAAAAAAAACTTCAAAAAAAAAAAAATCGGAAAAACAATTTTACAAAAAAAAAAGTTTAATTAAAAATATTACAAATTAATTTCTCGCAGGTTTTTTTTTTCCTGATGATTCAGCTAAGCGATAAAAGATAAAACGTTTAAAAATATAACTGTCACAATTTTAAAAGCTTTGTAACGAAAAGGGGAGGGGTGGAAAAAAGGCGAAAACGGATAAAGATGAAGCGGTAAAGAGAAAAGAAAAGCCGGAGAAGTCAACTTGTTGACCGACCCTTGTTTACAAAGGTATACGATACAGGGTCGAAGAGGATAAGGGGTTTGGGTAAGCTAATGGTAGCTGAATGTGTTTTGAATGTGTTTGCGTTAAATTTGTGTTCCGGCCACGTCGGTACCACGTGCTCCTCTGTTCCGAACGGGCGTAGAGCCAATTAGACTTTCCCTTTGTTCTCTAACATCATTTTGACCTTTACTTTTAACTTTGTCAACTCTCTTTTTCAATTTAATAATGGTATATCCTTTACTCTGAAATCGCATTCCTAGTTCTTTATACTCCGCGGTAATGGCTTCGCACTACATCTGTTTAAAAGTATTACGTTCCTCCCGTTTTTGTTAACTGTTTAAACTCGGGCTCCGGGTTTTCCGTATAATAATATATTCTCTCTGTTCCCATCCTTAATCCCCTCTCCCCCCTCCTCCTCCTCCTCTCTCTCTCTCCCAAAAAACCCAAAAGGTTTTCTTCTCCGTGAAAAGGATTGCACTCGGCCAATAATTAACCGACCGGCGTCCGCTAATAATTTTAACAATTAGTTTCAATGTTTTTGCCACGTTGCTTTGGATTATGAATTACGTACGATTCGTGAGGCGTTCGCCTTTTCGAGTCTCCCTTTCCTTTTACGGTGTTAATAAAAACGTATTTATCAAATCGTGTCGATTGTTAGAAGTAGAAGTCTGCACAGCCAATAGGCAACTTGCATAAATTTTAAAATCGCAAATTTA
This sequence comes from Liposcelis brunnea, assembly GCA_023512825.1. Taxonomy (NCBI): domain Eukaryota; kingdom Metazoa; phylum Arthropoda; class Insecta; order Psocodea; family Liposcelididae; genus Liposcelis; species Liposcelis brunnea. Next base: position 13,182,696 of record CM042067.1, read on the forward strand.
TTATTAATATTAATTCTTCAATTAATAATAAAGACTAAGCAAAAAAAAAATTCATCAAAAAAAAATTTTTAAATACCGAAAAATTTGCTTTGAAATTCAAATTCTAGAAAGCCCGCCAAAAATCAACTATGATTTTATGACGTCACAACTGAGTCGGATCCTTTGTTCCCATAGGTAGAATTTTCGCGCCCAAAAAAATCAGCCAATGAAATAAAAGAATTCAACTCAGTTGTGACGTCATTAGCTCAAACATGGCGTATGGTGATTTTTGGCGGGCTTTCTAGAATTAAGTCTAAAGCCCGTGACAGTCTCGTCACGTAAGGCCTTACGTTACGTTACGTGCAATGCTTAGCTTATAAGTGCGTAACGTAACTAAGGCCTTACGTGACGAGACTGTCAGGAGCTTTAGTAGTGACATTTCCTAGCTCAGCCTAACTGGATGTAACCTAACCTAACCTAACCTAACCAAACCACAACAGTATTTCTATCAAAACAAAGTTCCGTGCTCCGCTACGTAAATTTAAAACAAAGTAAGCCAAACCCAAGTTGTTCGATGTTGGGCTAAGCTCCAAATTTCAAAATCTTTCCAGACCCACGCTGGGAGCCATTTTGGGCTGCGCAGACCTTTATTACATGTTATACCTGCTTGCCGACAACCCATTTTTCTCCTTTTCATCTCATTTAGGAGATAAGAACGAACTAAGAGTGTCTTAGCTAATTATTTAAAGTAAGTTTAAAACGCGTTAAAATTTTTGATGTAAACATAGCGTAATGGCAAAGGGAAGATGGTAAATGTATTATTGACAAGGGTTCCATTATGCTCGAGAACAAGGGTTAGTTAAAATACGACCAAAGATAATGTTTCAAGCTAACTGACCATGCGCGTGCTCTTAAAGCAAAATCTTAAGAGATTTCCCCAATTTCCTTTTCGCAAATAAACTTTGACCGAATCTTTCTCCGTGGAAAATTTTTGCGAATCGAAAAAAATCGGTGGAGTATTCCGTGAAAACGATTTATTAAAGTTAAAATTTTAAGAGAGTGTCATAAGAGCACTAAAGCGGTCTAATCCCATATAATGCTGAGATAAACCGAGAAAGTTTCCCCTAGTTAATTTTTAGAGAAAAATATCCAACTTTCCGTCCCGTCCATTAAGAATTCAAAATGCAAGTTTCATTAGATTTAAGAGGGAACTTTTGTCGGTTGATAGCAAATGAGTTGCATCGATGATGTTTAAATTAGCAAAGTTGACGAAGCGATTACAAATTTTGTGAAAATGGTAGCGTTAAGTGATGTCAGATGGGCTAGTGTTGTTTCACGAGCTAATAAACCACTAAACAGCCATAACGATGCTCTTATCGCCATCGGCGACGGCGGCAATGACGCTTTGTTTCATTTACCTCCTTTTATCTCTGTTGAAATATTACCCTCGCCTCTTTCCTTTTCCAAAGTTCTACGACTTCTGTCTTGGAAATTTATCAAGAAAGCGATTCGAAAAAAAAAAATAACCGTTGTTTTATTTTCAAATTATCTTTGTTTGTTCTTTGATGAAACGTTTAAAGGAGACGAGGTATTGCACAACCACGATTGTTGCAGAAATGCATTAATCGCCACAACATTGCCAATATCGCGGTAACATTGCGCAGTATGTTTGCAACGATTGCGGTTGTAGATGTGAACGGCTGAAGAAATCAGATGATGATCGGGAGTGGAATCTTATGCCGATAATTACAACGAAGGCGGCATCTGCAACCTGAAGCAAGGTGGATGCATCCACCTTAGCAGACAATTGGCGCATGGGCTGTTTTCTACAAAATTCTCAAAGATGACGGCATTAATGTCATCCCTGGCCAAAAGCATAGTTGCGATAGTGTAGCTGCCAATATAACTACATGTATAACTGAGATTGTGGCCACGAGAACAGCTCGATACTTCCCTTTTCGAACTAATATGATGAAAAACATACAGTAACTAGGGGTCCCTCAGTCCGGGTATATGCACAGTGGAGGAATTGCACAGTAATGGTGGATAGATGGTAAGGGCGCACGCACCCTGTACAAACTTTCTCGCTCCTTGCGTGTTAAAGAGCCGCTTTTCTGGCCAAAAACGGCTGCCTACATTTTTTTACTGTCACTTGACAAAAGGTTTTACCGTATTTGAGGAGTCCGTTGAGCGATTTCGAAATTATGGTTTAGCCCGAAAATGACCAAAAACGGAATTTCGGGAGCGGCCTATGACAATTTTTTTATGGATACCTTTTTTAGAGCTGCCCCACAAGCCTCTGAACCAAATCGGACCGAAATCCGTCCGTCTGTTCGCAAGTCATGATTTTGCCCTAAAAATGGCCAAAATAGGCGGATGCGCCACATCTGAGCATTATTGAACATATTTTGATCCCAAATAACACCTTCGATCAAAAAATTCGAAATTTTTTAAATTTAGGCCAAAATTGGGCTAATTGCGGCCAAATTCGAATTTTGCCAGCCAAACCGCCGGCGGGGTGTTCATTGTCACGGCCTCTAGTGTGGCTGAGCAAAATTTAAGAAAAATCGTAGAAGTCGTTTTCGAGAAAATCGGGACTTTGTGTACGGACGGAACGACGGACGGACGTTTGCTCTACAACACCTGAAACGGATTTCCCGATTGAAAAAACTTGCAAAAACTTAAAATTACGGAAAGTTAATTTTTCGACGATTACAATACTTCCTTCACTCCTAGTGTCGCTCGAAAGTAAAAAGTTAGGGGTCATGATATCAGCAAAGTAAACATCAAAAACACTAAAACTGTGTCAATGTATCAAGACCCTTTCATTGAGAAAAACGCCCACGATTCGCAATACAGAAACTAGCAACGCGATAATCCTTTGGTGGATCGTTTTTAACGACCGCCAAATGATAATATTAGGATTCAACGAGGAAATCATATGTGTTTATGGAATGCTGAGCCGTCATTAAACAAACCTACTGGAAGATTATCTATGGATTACTCACTCTAATTACAAACTGTCATCATTTTACTATCTCTAACTTCCTTCTGCAGGACACGTATCATTTTCCAATTTTACGCGATTTTGATTTTTCAATCGATACGCACAAAACGATCGATAATTCAAAATCGTTGATCCTAAGAACAAGAACACGATTCGGATTCGTGTTTTCGATATTTGAGCATCAAAACCTTTTTTTTAAACGGAATATAATCAATTTGAAGAAGGAAATAACAATTACTTTGAAAATAAAAAATGATGATATCGCATTCACATGTAAGCCATGTTTTGTAAATAGTAAAAAAAAAATAAAAGATCATCCGTCGGCACGAAGTATGATAACTTCGTAGTTTTGTAGCAAACACGGAGTTCATGCGGATCAAGTTCAAAAAAGGAAATTGATCGGAAACGTTAGCGTAAAGCTAATTTAGTCGGCGTTGAAGTGAGCGCCATTGGTGCCTTTAACAGAACCATCAGTATCGTGAAGCACGCAACCCTTTTCTTATGAGCCAGCAGGGTCGAAATCAGCTCATCTTAATCTTGAGATAAAATTTTATCATTTCGTTATTTTAACTTCCGGAGTTTTTGAAGCTCTTTTGTAACTTTTATTATTATTATCATCTATGAACAGTTCATCTAAATTGGTAATAAGGATGATTTCATGGTTTTTCGGTAAGGACTTTTCACCTCCAAAAAATTTTGACCGGGTTGTCAATTCTTGTCCAAAACAAGGAAGTGTTTTTAAAATCAACAATGTGTTTCAACTCACCGTCTTGTTTTAGCCAACCACAAAATTCAACAATATCAATCCTCATAAGCTAAGCAAAGAAAACCGTTCTCGAATCAGATAGAACAAACAATAACAGGGTGAGATTGAAAGTGGGTCAGCAGAATAGCAAGGTCGAAGAGAGAAAAGCTTTAACGCTTAAGATCGCCAAAGGGATGCTTTGAATATCTAAAAGCGAATTCAAAGATGATCTCAGAAGATATTGTTTGATGACGTAAAACCCATAGCTTTGCTTTCAGAAGCTTTTAAATTAAAATACCTTTCTAATGACTGCGATGAGCGTAAACATGATGGCTTTATTTTCTTTCAGCTGCAACTTTTGACAGCTGATGGATAAAATGCATCAAAGTTCGCATGAATAATATCAGAAATTCGAATTCCTTCACGCAGGAAAATATTTATTATAGCGGGTCATATAAACAATATCTGTATTTAAGCGCCTCAGTTGATGGGATTTCTATCAATGTCCTTGGAAGCAACCAAAAATCATTTTTTTCCTAAGCGCTTAAATTGAGCCTCGATTGGTGTGACTTTGTTCCCTTTGCCCCACAAGTATTTTACATTTTATTACTTCTTTTACATTTGTTTCCCAAAACTTTCAACTAAGATTAAAAATTCTTCAAGTTATGTTTGTTTTTCGGGCTAATAACATGGAAACGATTTTTTTTCCATTTGATCATTTTAAAATTGACTCACTAATCCATTCTAATTTTCTGATCCCATTTAAAGGTAAAAAAACGCTTTAAAAATCAAAGCTTGAACAGCGTCAAGTCCCAAGTAATCGCATTCAAAGTGAAATGGGGATAAAGTTGTGACAGTTTAACTGACGTCAACATCTTCACGGACTCAAACAAATGAGATGGTAAAATATTCATCGTGAACCCCACGAGTAGGTTGTTATACAATAAATATTATTTCCTTTGCAAATTTCTATCCCATGATGAAATATACCCTTGATTCAATGTCACTGTCAAGACCCATGATTTAATCCCTTTTTTATGAAAAAAAAATATTTCCACTATTAAAATTTAAAGAGGATAGATCGACGCGACGACCAATTGAAATATCTGATTAATCCTTAAAATACAAATATTTTCAAGAACGTTGTAAATATGAAATTATACAATAAAATGTAAATAACACTCCCCCCAAAACATCATCGGGGAATGGTCGGCGAGTTTTCCGTATGATTTCATCCTCCTGGTTATAGGAAATTCCACAACTGGGCCAATTCATTTTTATTCCATTCGGTGAATCTCATTGCTCCTTATTAAATTTTCACTACATTCCTTTCTTTCGTTTCCCCAAGCTTCAAGATCAAAAGACTCGGTCTATGTATTTCTCCTCCGTTATCCGACAAGTCTTTCAACGGCATCATCGGTTCGTATAATATTTTTCTTCGATCGTATGAAAATGCCTTAAAGTGGAACTGAGAAAATATCGAATCTATATATGAAGTGTTAGAGAGAAAAGGGAAATTGAGACGCTAAAAATGTTCAGCAAAACAGAAAAGCAAAACTCCAGCCGAGTGCATTTATCATTGTTTTAAGAGTTGCTTTGTTTCTCATGATTTTTTTTGCAAAAAATTTGAAGTCACTATGAAACTGTCCATGCCTAACTGGCGTCAGTAGCAGCCGGTGATGTCGCTGTGTGATCAATATTGAAGAGAAACTAAACGTACAACCGTCACTTAATTGTCAACTTCACTTTCTATCCTATTTTGTCAAATTCTCACTGATTGTTGATAACGACAAATAATCTCATCATCATCGTCATCATGCCGTTCCAATATTCACCGCTTGATCGTCGTGTCATTTCATTCGACAGTATTATTTTTGAAGTAAACGCCACAAATCTTAATGAATTCTTCGCCGACAAAGAAGAAATGAGAAAATATTAAGTTGATGAAAAAAGGCGCGGGCAAAAAATCGCGTTTCCTATTTTTTTATAGCACCTAACTTTTCATATTTACACGGAAACTCATCGACAGGTTTCCTTGCGTTAACTATGTTTATCCAATAATAAAAGTCACGAGGAAAATGTTCCGCAATAACTCATGAAACAATGCAAATATTAGGACTATTAATCTTCATAAGAATGACATCGGAGTTACAATGAGACTCACGTTCAACTCCCTGCTAAAAATAAAACCTATAACTTACACGGTCCCATAACCCTCTGGCTTTTCCGGCTTGAAATAGGTTAACGGTAAGCGAAACCCACCTACCAATTGTTGATATTGATGATTTACTGGTTCCCGAGTGAGAGACACGCTCTCCGTAACGACTTTAACTTTTCACTTCTCGCCTCTCTCCTCTCTGTGAAAAAGGCAGAAGGTTTCGCGAGATAATAGATCTATCAATGAAGATTAATCTAAATTAAATCGTGTGGGATCGTGTGAACCATCCGCACCTGGTTCCTTTGCTGTTAATGTTTTAACAAGTTTTATGATCCAAGCTGGAAAATTATAAAGTTGTATTGAGGAAAAGGCGAGAATGCAGAAACTAGACCCTTTACGTATATGTTCTTATCCCAAGTCGGTTTTGAGGATGTTTCGCTAATATACACTTAAGATGTCCCAACACGCGTGGAATTTGCATAATAAAGTAAGCCTGACAAAAGGCGTTTTCAAGAAATAGGGCAAAGTTTATATTTTTAAAAGAATTTTTTTCAATAAAATTTTTCGATGTGTTGCTTACTTTGATAAATAATATGAGTGCAGCTGAAAAAATTCAGAGAACATTAAAAATTAAGGAAGATATAATTACATGGTGGAAAATTAAAACGTGATTGACACGATCGTGAGACCTGTTGTTAAATGATAAAATGAAAATCAACACATGGGTGTTTGTTTTTTGATGACACAATTGCCAAGCGCTTTATTTCCGTACTCCCTGCTCTAAATTTGACATCGCTCAGTTTCAATATAAATGCCGAATACCAAACCAAAGAATTTTAAATATACACCAAAACAATTCAGACCAGTTATCGCTTTAGTCATCTCAGTTAAAAACAAAATTGTTACTTGAAACAACATGCTCCGATTTGGAATCAATGCCGTGTGCATGTTCAGACAAGATCATTCCTTAAAGATTCCGCGCTCCTTTCAAAAAAATGTAAGTAAATGTTATGCCCACTTCAATATAATTTCGCGTTCTTAAAACGGAAAAATAAAAAACATCAATACACACTTAAGTATTCACGGCACGTTCTGACCTGTCTTTAAGTACGTCTCCGGAGAGTCCTGAAGAAACCTACAAGGTGAAGTGCAAAAAAATCTTCATTTCATCGGATAATTTTTTCTTTAATCAGATTTCGAACTTAAACGGAGATTTTCCAGTCGAGAACTCGGAATTTAAGAATCGATCATTTAGATCAAGCTGTAATATTTTTATTTTTTTTTTTGGAAAAAGTTAATCGTTCTTAAAAAAAGGTTTGGTTTCCCGTTATCATCGATCAAAATTTCCACATAAAGAATGTATTCGTTATTCAGTAAATACAATGGCTCCACATCTATCATTTCTATAATGATCCCTAACTTATTCTTTCTTGCTTTCCGGAAATGAACTCATTAGAAGAATCCTTTTCATTTTTGGTTTAATCTATCTTCTTGAAAGCCACATTTTCTTGATTTATAATGATACTATAAAAAGTATAATCTTCTTTTCTTTCCTTACTTTTTTTTTCATTTCAAATTTTCACATTTGAAAGATATAAAACAATAAAACGGTTGGGTGAGTCGCCTATTCATCACCTTTTTTATTTTTTAATTTTAGAATTTTTTCTGAGATGACTTTTTTTTAAAAGTTAAAGGTTATGCTTGGGTTACTAAATTCAGGTAAAATTTTTGTCTCCCCGAACTTGAGTTCCTTTTGGCTTATATTTTTGCTAAAATTTTCTATTTTTCGAAAACTCAAAACTCTCTTTATTGCTACCTGAATTTAGAAGCAAAAAGAATTCCAGTTCAAACAAAAATGTTTGCTACCTGAAAATAGAGAAATCGTTCTCAAAAACAATCCACAAAAACAAAATCCTCTTCCCGACCAAAGAACTCGACCGAGCGGGTTTTAAACAATCGCCCAGCTATGAACCTCCTGTTTTTCTTTTATAATGCAACAATAATTTAAATTCAAAAAAAAAAATCGGTAAAGAAACTTACCGTTGCTTGAATAGGCAAAGTCGAACTTTCTGGAGCGAGAGTCGTTCTGAATAATACATGTTTTCCATTCCGAGCTCCTAAACGAATTTCACCTCCACTTCTCATACCTCTAACATCCTTTTCCGCTTAAAATTGTTCATCCACAAAGTCTCGATGTGAATCATCTGAAACACCATGTTTTTTAACTGACATTACATTCTTCTTTCCCCTTTATCATAAATCTTGCCGATCATTTCGAATAAAACATTTTGCTTTTTTTGCAATCGGGAAAAAAAAGCGGGAAATACACTTGAATGATATATTCTCGTAATACGATGAACAGTGTAAGATATCAGCAGAAAATTAATTGCCTGCCACGACTTATAATATGATTGTTTTCCCTGTTTGTAGATGTCTTCATCCTCTTTACGTAAGTATTGTTTACCGATCATAAAGTTATAAGTAAATAAAAGTGGGTGGGGATAAAAAAAATTCCTCTGGACAAATGCAAATGTTTACTTAATTTTAATGATCAGCAACAAAACATTTTTTTTTCTGGACGATTTGCTATTTGACCCGATGAATATTTGTCATAATTTTTTATTTACTGCGTTTTTGAAATTGATCTTCCTGATTTTCGGATATTCATACTGAAATCTTAATTGATAACAGATCTATTTCTAAGCTCAGACTCGGCAATTATGGCCATCAGAAGATTTGTGGCCCGAGGAGGAGATCCAAAAAAAGTATTCTCAGATAATGGCACGAATTTTAAAGGGGCGAAACCAAGAATTAAAGACGCGATCTGTGGTCAAAACTATTGGCTAGTTACATGTAACATATTCCAAGTGGCATTAAACACTTTTATTAAAATTAGGATTTCTACCAATTTTGTCAATCTGAAAAATTCAACAAAATTTCAAATCACATCAAAATAAGATAACTCGACTAACTCAACCGATTTCCAAATTTTTAATAAATTTTTAACTTTTTATGCTTCTAATATTTTTCCCCTGAATACTCAAACCCATATTGGGTCATATTTAAATGTTACAGAATTATCATAGTCAATTTTTTTCTCCTAAAAACGGCGCAAGTGATTTTTTTCAATAACTTAACTAAAAAAATCTATTTATTTATTTATTTAAGTATTTATTTTATTATTTATTTATTTATTTATTGAAACAGCCCGAATAATATAATATAATAAATAATATATAATATATAATAAATAATATAATAAATAATAAAATCCACCCGAGAAAAAAAAAGCCTACCTATTTTATCATAATTATGTGGCTAATTGGCGGAATGGAATCATGTATTTTTATGCTTTTTTAGTAAGTTTTTAAGTATTTATTTATAAAAAAAAAAAAATTAACGACCCAAAATTTTATATTTTTTTATTAAATTATCAGCAAAAATATATAAAACTCATTTAAAAATACATAATTCCATTCCGCCAATTTAGATACATAATTATGTATTTCCTTTTTTTCACGGGCACCACTGCCAACCAGTTTTTTTCAAAAAAAAAAAAAAAATCCGGCAAGTAAAATTTTGGCCAATAACGCGGGGCCAAAAATTTTGCAGCTACAACAAATTTCAATTTCAAATTTTTCACAAAAAAACCATTTTAAAAGAAAAGAATTGACCGTTTTAGTCATCAACTTACTCGGAAAGGGTATTACATTTTTTTTAAAAAAATGCTCGGAAAAAAGGCCACGTGAAAAAGTCCGCGTGTAGAAGAAAGCGGGAAACGCGATTCAACGGTACGCACCGCTGTGACGACGCTTCAACGCAACACTGTTATCAGGAAAGGATTTGGGAATGAAATTCGAGTCTCGGAATGGGGCGGCGACGAGGAGGTGTCGTGGTGCGCCGTGTCTTTACAGCGTCTTCTTCAGCCAATCAGGCATTCGAAATTGTTGACATCTACAAGAAACTTTAATCATATTTTTTCGTGACTGATCTTTACCCAAATTAAACAAATTTTCTGCAAATATATAAGAATCAAGATTCAAAATTTAATGTTTCTCATCCTGAAAAAAATGGGGCTACGTTGAAAAATTAAAAAGGGGAGAAAATTAACGGGGGTCGTTTCGAATTTATATATTAGGTCTTTCTTTTTCTTAAAAAAAATTGAACATTAGGGATTTTAGGACACATGCGTCGGCAATAATGTATATTGTTACAGAAGTATTCTGTATTTTGTGTTACGGATCAATCCACATGTCTTTTTCCTTGAGTTCCAGGAAAAATCTATGAGACTATTTCCGGAACCAGTTATCTTAAATTATCAAAATCGAGAAATTTGGTATTCGTCCCTTAGAGTAAGTACAAATTGGATAATGCTGCAGATTTTGATAACCAAATAGCAGCCTTACAATTTAATATTCTTCATTTTTGTGATTTACGATTCAATCAAGTTGAAGTAAATAAAGCTCCAATTGAATCAACGAATCAGTCACCACTTGACCAATAAAGCAGATGACATTCACTAACGACTCTAACGGACGAGTTTGCGTCCGGGTTCCTTATTAGTCGGTTTTCTCGAATGGTGACTGCTATCATCCCATTTTTCACCTTTACGGCTATCTTCCTATTTTTTAAGTGAAATTATGGACAGGTGATGCATTTTCCTTTTAATGCCGTTCATACTCGGACAACCTCTCTTTGGCTAATTTTACGATTGTTCCGAATTCTGGAAACAAAAGGAATAAGAAAAACAAAAAGCAGCCGACGCTCAACATCGCATTTTTGTGTCCATGTTTTTAACAAACTCGCTCCTTTTTATAATTTTCGAGTTTTTTAATTTTTTTTTAGGTTTTTTATCGCAATCTGGGAAAAGATGCTTTCTACTCGGCATAGCTTCCTGACTTCTCGTTGCGAATGCGAGGTTGACTTTTTATCAAATGTTCCCAATCTGCAAATTTGGAGGCGAAGCGGTGGATACTGGATTTTAGTAAACTGGCAGTGCCGTAACAATATTTTCGGGGCCCCCCGCAAATTCAATAAGTGGGGGCCCCGTTAAAGATTTAGAAAATTTCTTGGGGGCCCCCATGAAGAATGAATTATGCCGGGGCCCCCCCCGCAAGAGGGAACTAGCGGGCCCGGTTGTTACGCCACTGTAAACTGGATTTTAGTACTTTGTGTGGAGATGAAACAAAATAATTTCAGGTGCGCGTGTAGTTAACAGCTTCCAGACGGCGTAAAAAGTGTCCTTTGTAACAATACCCATATTGAATCCACTAGTTACTGGAGCAATAAAATAAGTCGATTCTTATTTTTACTTATTCCATTGCTCCAGTAACCAAAATTTTCTATTCAATAAAATTAACGGAAAGGAATAGGAGGTAACATTAAAGATTAATACAAAGCTTCGCCTAAAAAAAGCGAGACATAAATGCTCGAGGCAAATCTTTAAAAGAAAATCATCAAAGAAATTTTTAAAAAAAATTCCCAGTTGAAACGACCATAAATAATTATAAAAGAGAAAAAAAATGCAATCATATATCTCTTTGGAAGGTGTTATTTTTCTTATAAGAGTAAGAAGGAAAAGTCACGTGTAGTTGTGTGATAAATTACATCAGTTCTGGAAACAAGTCTCATATCTCTCCTCCACAATTCCCTCCAGTCTTTTCACTTTCGAGAGGATTTCTTTCGATTTTTCTGTTCCTCGCATAAACCCGGCATATTGTGCTATCGATGTAATAATAATGATGTTCCCTGGTGGCTCACAACAAAGATTTTACAAACACTTACACTTTTTTCTTCTTCTCCGGGGATGGCTATTGTTTTCCATCGGTAACCTTCATCAAAAATGTTGCTTTTAAAAGAAAAAAGCCTCGACCTTAAAATAATCAATTTAAACGCATTGAAAATCCGTCATAAACTTTCTCGCTAAAAACACAGAGATTCGATTTCAAAGGCACACACGCAGGCACGGGCATCATTTCTTGTCATAACAAGACGAAACATCCAGTCTGACAAAATGCGGACTTTTCTGTTACCGCCAATTTTTTCTCATTCTAAAGAGCTTCAAAGTAAAAAAAAGAATTCAACGCAATACTAACCCAGAAAACTCAAAAAAAAAAAAAAAAGTTAAGAATGTGACGTCACTACAAGATTGTAAATAGTTAATTTTAGGACAAGACTTGTGTCAAATCTTCTTACAACTTCGAAAAATGAAACGAAGCCTCGTGAAAAATAAATGCTATTTAGATTCACTTAACGAGCTATTTAAATATTAATTGCAAGAAATGTTTTCTTTCGATGTCAGGAGAGTTTCGCGTGGCGCAGTTTT